>BCKZ01000028.1:0-146010 GCA_001600815.1 Alloascoidea hylecoeti | reverse complement strand
CCTGTGGTTGTGGTTATGCTTGGGCCTGTGTTTGTGCTTGGGTCTTGAGCAGCAAAAAGACCGGTRGTAGGAATATTCAGCAAAAATAAAGCCGATAGTTCAGGATCACCTTCGTTGTCAAACCAACGAGAAATGGTAATATTCTGTTTGCGTAGGACCTTCAAAAATTGTGGATCATTAAAATCTCCAAAACCAGCTAGAAGATCCTCACTTTCAAAGAGCAAGTCATGACTGTTAGAACGATGTTCCAAAACAACTTTCTTATAGTTATTTAATTTATCTGTTATTAAGTCAGACATTAGCAAAAGAAAAGAGTGATAAGATTTTTGTTAGAGTGAGATGTGTGATATAATATACGTCTGTTCTCATATATACTATATATTCCTCTAGTTTTCCCTAAAATTTTATACACTTCTCCTTTTTGTATTTTTTTATTTCTTTCAAGTGGCCATTAAGGGCCTATATCTTTAAATATGAATTATATATATATACACTAGAACTTATTACGCATTAAATAGATATATAATTAATTAGCTAGTTAAGAAACAGAATAAAAGGAAAACAAAATCTAATCTACATGTTTTATTCTCTACTGAATTAAAATCTTATCCTTTATGTTTTGTTCTGGTTTTTGGCCTTTTGGATCCATATGGACATTGCTTCAATCGACTTTTCCACTTTCTGGATAATAAAAGGATGGATAACAAACATACGAAATGTACCTCAGAAAGAAATATTATAGAAAACTGTGATTTGACAATAGCAAAAATAGAGGCAAGGAAAACAATGATGAGGAAGTGCAGGTTCATTATTATAAGACAGATACATCAGTCAAAGCTCTGCCTACTTCCAGATTACTTCTACCAGATAACACAGAAAAATCACAGCTCTTTGTGATACAGGTTCTGAGATTTCTCTAATTTCCAAAGTTATTTTCAACACAATTGCATTTTCAATATTGAAAATACAAGCATGATTACAGTCGATACTCAGTGTGTAAAGAGAACTTTTGAAAAGAATAATATCACCATAGACCTCATCTACGACGATCAAGGTCTTGGCCACCAGCACAAATTTTTAATTGATTCAACAAGGAAACAACAGGATCTTTTTGGCTGGGATTTGTCTAAAGAAAATAATTTATCCGTACCTATTGAGTCCAGTAAATCAATTGTCAAACTGAATAAACTGCTGTGGTCCTTTAAACCGGGACGAGTTTCATTACCACCCCATTCTGAATATGATTACAAATTCCAGTTAACCGACAACTTTGAAACATTAAAACATCGTCCGTTAATCAAATTGAATAAAGTACAATGAATTTCTGGAAACAGAAATCTCAAAGCTCTTACAATTAGAAATCATCAAAAACGTTCCTCCAACTTCTTATTGTGTCGCTTTTATAGTCCCAAAACCACACTTCCAAGACAAATTCCGTTTGGTAATTTATTTCAGACCTCTCGTTAGCATTAGTATCAGTCTGACACTCCTTACTGAAATACAATCATTTAGAGAAATAGTCGTCGGTTTTAATGACCCGGTTATCTTCTCAACTTTGGACCGAACCTTACTAATGCCTATCATCACCTCCGCTTAAATGAAGAGACAGAACACACCACATTTAAGTGTCCATTCGGATTTTGCTGTAATCGAGTTTTACCTTTTGGTTTGGTTAATTCGCCAAGTATATTTACCCAATGTCTCAATGGTGATCTTCACGAATATCCCTTTTGCCGAGTATGTATAGACGACATTTTAATTTTCAGTAGCTCTGAGGAGGAACACATCACCCATCTGTGCCTTGTGATTAATCTGCTCCAGAAATTTCAATTGCATTTAAATCTTGATAAATGTAACTGATAAATGTAACTTTCTTAAAAAATCCGTAACTTGGTTAGGTCATATCTTAATTGCTACTGATGATGGTGTAGCTATCAATCCTTCTGATGATTCTATTAAGACCATTAATGAGTATCTGTTATATATGATAGAACTTCGAATATAGTTTGTATATCTACAATTTATAGTCAAAATTAATCTTGGTATCAGAAAAGAGTGAATGCTACTTCTCATATAGTTGATATAACCATTGAGAGCTAGCTAGTATGTATGTAATATATTCTGTATAACATCCCCCTTCTAAAAATTGAATAACGGTTTGAGAAATCTATAAAATATTAACTATCAATGATTCATATCTGATGTTTGCTTGTTTAATCATGTACCACACTCATTGGTAAGATCATTAAAAACAATTTCTCCTAAGATATGAGTGTAGGCATTTCATGAAAACAGATTAGCAAAATAAAAACAAAAGTTAGAAATRTCRATAAAGATTAGCATTATTTCCCAAATAATTTCAATCATTTYCATAGATATCAAAATTGTAAGAACAAAACTCTCATTTAAATCTTAATGATCCAAAATYTGTATGTTAAAGGTGTGTATGAAGGGRCAATCAGTGACAATTAATMATGAACGACTTAGCACAATTGTAACATGCTGTTAAGCCTGATGTAAGTCCGGTTGTTCCAACATTTGCTTTCATAGTTCCAATTCCTTCTCTTGGTTGGTGATAGAAGAACAATTGTAGCTGGCGGTGAGGCATGATAATGTTTTGGGATAATGTGAAAAACGGTCGATGAGAACTCCAAGGTAAATCAAACAATTAAATTGCTTACYAAGTTTAATGTGAGCCGTGTTAATAATTCATCAAAATAACGTAAMATTGAAGTTGAACATCTTGTTGTATCATAGAGCAATTTCCAAACTCTAATCTGTGAAAAACTAATACTGTTCTGATCTAGCGATATCCGTAGTATCTGAATTGAATTTCAGTATCTCCTGAATATCTTATTCATCTTCAACAAGTTTATAACGAGAAAAAAAATATCACTAATTGTATTTAAAGACCCTTTCACATAATTTATATTGAAATCAAARTTSGATAAATATTCTAATGCCCGATTTAGGCGGATGCCCTTCACAAATGATTTTGATGGTTGGAGTGCTAATAAAGCACGACGATCGATACTGAAATTGATTCTGCCGGATAAAATTTCCTCAAAATGGCCTRTACCTGCTTGGAGACCGAGAAGTTCCAGTTCATAGACCTTTCTTCTTTGTTCGCTTTCCGTTAATTTCTTAGAAAAATRTCTTAAAGGAATCTCATTATTTTCTGTACCTTGATAAAGATATCCACCAATAGCTTTTTGACTTAAGCTTGCATCAACCCCTAAGATATAATGTTTTTGTTTCATCCAAATGACCTAATGTTACTTTCGGATCAGAGAGTATCTTTTTCATAGATTTAAACTYCTGTAATGCTAAAGGATTTAAAAGAACCTTACTATTTGGCAACTGACTCACATTAACTAATTTTTGAAGTTCMACTTGATGCAAACTAATCATAGGCATGAATTGTCTATAATAATCCAATTTTCCTAATATCTGTTGAACCTGTTTCATTGTGGTGRGAGGTTTCGACCCCTTTATTCCCTTAATATGATGTTCTGATAGAGCGATACCATCAGCCTTTATCTTCCATCCTAATAATTCTAATTCTGTCTTTGAAAAAACAGATTTTTCTAGACTCACTTTTAGTTTGTGTCTATTAATTTAAACCATGCATCATATTCAGTTGATGACGGTTCTTCCATTTTTTAATTCCTCATAATTCAAGAATAATTTATAATAATATTGGATCTCCTTTGGTAGCTGATCAATATTAGTTCATAAGCTGCAATCAATGGATCCCCAATAATTATTGGAGTATTATCTGGTAGTGCTTCAATAGGTAGAGATTTTTTGTTACTACTAATCGATATCATATATCTTTTTAACATCTTAATATATTATCTTGTTCCTTCCGGAAAGTCAAAAATATACTCCTACTCACCCAATTTTTACAAAAATCCTATTTTATCTTACAAGATATACCATTAGATAATAGTACAACTTATAATTCTGAACTCCAAATCAATAAAATGAACCTGAATTTATATAGTTTTTACACGCTATAATCCCGTAAGCCTCAATAAATTTATTTGGTAGTATCTCATCAAAACCTTAACCCATTAATAGGCCTAGGAGATTCTGTTATTTACTTTTTGGTGCAGTCTCTCTTATTTTCACAACAAGTCCAAATATAAGAGTATGCATACTCCTATTCTTTTTACGCAATCCAAGTTCTTTCGGTTTTTTCACACCCTTCTCCAAAACTTATAACCACTACTATTTTCGTTAACATTATGACTGTATAGACTCATGTCAATCTAAACTTTAAGAGAGAGAGAGAGTAATATGGAGCACGGTGCTGTGTGTATACGCGTAATAACGAGTACAACGGTTTATTTTTTTATGAAGTACGCATGATCAATCAATTTAATGCAAGATTAATAGATTGACGTATAAGGTAAAAAGAAGCATGGGTGTATTGACCTGATAAGGAAAAGAAAAACACTTACTGATATTATTCATTATTGTTATTTTCACGATCTATCTAAAGAATAATCTATCACAACTAATGATTTATGGAATGTTGAAAGTGGTGTGAAATATAGATCAAAATAATTTCAATGGAGAAACACTTTTAATTTTCCAAGCAATGAAGGAGGTATAATTATGCATATGCGAGACTTTCTCTGATCATTTTTTTCCTTATCGGAGCGGAGAAGCGGCTGCTTATGGAAAACTTTAAATGCTGATCTAATCCACCGTATACTCGATTACTAAACAAAGGTATAGTTAACAACAATTCCTAAATAGGGAATAGTATATCGTTGTAGCTGATAACTAATGATTAATTGTATTTAAACAAACATGATCCTCTTTTCTATTTCTTTTTACTTTCCACATCTTCCTATTCGATTAAAATGGATACCCAATCAAATCTGGCATTATACGCTATAGGCGTTACTTGCTTAGTATCTGTCTGCCTACTTAATAGAAAACAAATAAATGAAGATTTCCAAAGAGTATTCAAAGGAAGAGATTCAGAAAAACCAATTTCTGGTAGTACTGTTGAGAAACAAAGATTTACAAAGACACCTCCTTCCTCACGAAGATCCTCGCTGGCTAGTTTTATCCCCTTTTTATCCAAAGATAAGAAAGATACACCTAAATCTGTGTACAGTAAAAACTCTGTTGATGAAGTTGTACCTGATCCTTCCCCACTTAATATTACTCCCGATATGGTTGAAACTTATGAAGATAGGCCATGGAGACCATTCAGATGGCCTTATCATCAAACAATGAGTACATTCAAATTAGACGTTAATCACTGGCTTGATATGGATAAATGGTATATTCACTATATTAAAGAAAAGGCAAGAATTTATCATGAATTTGGTGATGAAAATATTGGATGGTTACCTGAAGGTTATGAAGCAAGTGAAGAATTAATGGATACTGTTGTTAATCATTTATTAAAAAGATATCCCTTATTATTTAAGAAAACTGAAAATGGAATTCATAATTTAATCACTGATGAAAAATTAGATTTATCAAGACCATTAAAAGATCATCCATTAATTTATGTTTCAAAATTAGCAAAAGAAGATTTTTATGTTGTTTTAAAGAAAGATGATGGTAGACATTATCTTGTTGCCGCTGAAGTTCCATTCCCAGGTGGTTCTTTTGGTATTAAACACAAATTAGGGAAACATTTAGATATAATTCATGCTGAAGTACCATATTATCAAGAAAAATTAAAGAAATCAATGGAAAGATGGTTTGCTAGGATGAAAGCTCAAGATATAGTTGAAAGAGCATCGTGGTATATTTCATGGGATAAATTATTATTATGTAATAATGTTTATTCATTAAAGCCTGGTGAGAAAGTTGATCCAAATGTTGAATATAAAGATTTTAATGTTAGAGTTGAAAGACAAACATTAAGAAGATTACCAAAGACACAAGCGATTATATTTACAAATCATCCTGTTTTTTATTCATTAGAAGAAATGAAAGATGAACCATTAGTACCATCATTAATTAAAAAAGTTATAAATGAAGGACCTGAATTAATTCGAAAATATAAAAATTTTGATTGTTTTGTTGATCATTTAAATCCATATCTCGATAAATTAATTCAACGACAATATGATAAAAATATTATAACACCAGAAACACCTGTAAGGACATTAAATACATATCCATTTGCACATTGGGTTAAATCAAATCATGATGAAATGACTGGTTGGTTAAATCCTGCAATGGGGAAAGATGCTGATGAAGCTTTATGTCCAGCTGGATTCTCATGAAAATATATATATAATGATACACAATTAAATAAATGTTTTTAGTGTGTGCTCACATTTAAAATTTTGATTTAGCAATTAAATTTTGGAGTTGGAAATTAATAAAAAGAAAAAAGTATATACACATATAATTATTTATCAAGGAACTTGAAATTAAGCTCATACCTATAATTAGATGTATTCAAAAGTATTGAATGTAAATACATCAGTGAAATCTTAGTGGTTACGAACAAAACAAAAACAGTAAGTTGAATATGATACATTCGCGCTTTAACTAACAGCGATTCGCAAAAGGTTTTGCTATAATTCAAGTTAAATTTAGAGTCTATGTAATTGTGGTCTTGAGTAAACAAATCAAATTGTGGAATATATATAGTCAACCTCTAATTAAATAAGTCTCAATATATTATATATTATACTAGAATATCTTAAAATATGTAGATATTACTACCTCATTGCAAATTTTCTTCGCTTTCAGGCCATGTATTGCTCCATCTGTCATCTGATGACAGACGTATGACATTTAAACCACAAGAAAAAGTGTCTTATTGAGTGGATTTCAAGGTGTTCCTGATAAGATTAGAGAAGATTTAAAAAGCAAGACAGATAGTTAAATTGATGAAGTCAGAACTCGACTTAAACAGTTCATCTTTTTCGATATCTGTCTTACTTTCAATAATAAAAGTGCCTGTTTGTACCAGTCACGCCAAAAAGCCAATCGACTTTATTATGGCAGCGCCGCTACCATTTTCGTCTTTCATCTCCTTAAGCTTATCTCCTTTACAAGCTTAAGGAGATAAGCTTAAGGAGATGAAAGACGAAAATTCAAAATCTTCCCTAATATATACATTGTGATCAATAGGAATCTCACATTTGCTTGTGGTTCCATGCCATGAGATTTACTCATTTCTGAAAATATCTGTATTTCAAAAAAGAAACAACTAATACTAATCAATCGGCCAGGCATTATAATGTACTGCAGAGAGTAATTAAAGTCTCGTGTAGCTTATTAAAATATAAACCGTCGTAAGATGGAAATGATATCTCTATCAAAAATGAAGAACTCTCTCGAATAACTAATATAAAGAGTTTTCTGATTCTCAGCAATAGTGACTGTTCTAAAGATTTTACTTGAAGACCAAAAACTTGATATATATTCTCTCATGATCATAAGGTCCTTTTGTATAGAAAAAACGATATTATATATGATCAAACAATAAGGTTTATACAATGCATAGTCCCAAAACAGAAGCTAGTGGACATTTTGGAACTTTTCTCTTTTTTGTTTTTCTTTTCGTTTTGCCACCCTAAAAATCTCTAAAATTATTGCGAAAAAACCAGCAATCCGAAAGATATTAGAGTTAACATCCGGGATAGTGCTAATTGAACCTATGACAATATCTTCTACATGGGATGAATTCCAGTTGTTGCAAAGCCCAATCGAATATTAAGCTACACGACACTTTTTTTAAATAGAATTTAACATCTTTAAATTTATCCTATATATATTTAGTGAAAAAAAGATTAAATCAAATGCCAAAAACATAACCAACTACAACTAATCTATATCAAAGCATAACGTCACGCATCCCATCCCGAATTTCATTTCCATGTGTAAACCTTCCCATGATTATCCCCAACACCAATCACACTCTGGATATCAGAATTCCCACCTTTAATTAATTTTAATCCAACACTAGTAATTTTATCATCCGACCCTATATTAACAAGTGGGAGTTGTGTTAATAGGTTCCAATTCCATTTACCATCCTCGATACCTGAATTTAATCCGTATATTCTAATCTGATGACTCCAGCCAGTAATCAATGTACAATCATTATACCAATATGAATGATCATCAGCATTAACACGTGATCCAAATTCAATACTTGTAATGATATCAGTTGAATCTTCATTTTTTCGAAGATCTTGTGTTATGACATGCTCACCATTAATTGTAAAAGTAGATAATTTTGTATTATCATAACTGCATGCAATCATAGCATCCTGTTCGAACATGGCAATATGCTCATATTTCTCATTAATTTGTCCTAATCTCCTTATAAATTTGAAACGTGCAACATCCCAAACAAAAACAACACCATCTTCAGATAAAGAAACAATAACATTAAACCTGGGGACTGATTTAATTTCTTTAATACTTGAGACATGTCCTCGAAGTACTGAAACAAGCTCAACAATAGGAACTTTTTGTAATTTTTTACCAAATCCAAGTGTAAGTGATGAACTTCTTGATCTACCCCCAGAAATTGCACTACTTGGATTGACTGCAGAACGAGATCTTGCACGCGGTCTATTTCCATTAATAGTAACATTACTTATATCATTATTATCTGGGAATGTTATTCTCCAAACTTGTAATAAACAGTCCTTACTACCAGTGACAATTGTTTTTTCATCGATTTGAACAACAGTTGTAATATCATCATTATGGAGTTGATCAAATAGATAACTGTTAATCATTAGACCGGTTGTATTAAGATAAGCTTGGGCAATAGTTATATTTTCATACAAATCACAACCAAATGTCATATTACCACCTAACCATTCCTTCCCATTCATATTTACATCGTTATGAGTAGGATTATTAGTCCATTTTAATACTTTAATTGGTTCATCATATCCGAATGTTTCATTTATAACCCACCCACTGTTTTCTAGTATCACATTATTACCAAAAGATAATGCATCCAAAACTTCTCTTTGAGGGTGAGGTTTATTGAAAACCTGAATAGGAGTTTGTCCAAAATTATGAATAATCCCAATGGTTGCTTGTCTCTCAACATCATCAACAATAGAATCTAAATCAATGGCTCCTCTATAACTTAAATAATGGAAAACATTGGTAGCATCAATAGCAGCTTCACCTAATTGTTTATATCCAAAAATCAAATCAATCCATTCAGCAAGATGTTCAGAAACATATTTACTTTCTAAAGCTTCTCTATTTTTCATTATGAATAATTTTGGATCATTATGTGCCCATGGTGGTAATTCAACATCATTAATTTTTTTACCATTTTTTGAACTTTGTAATTCACCAAAGTTAAAATCATTTGAATTTATTAAAAATTCGGGTAGATAATAAAATTCAGGAATCAATTCTCTTACATCTGAGCTATTATCTTCACTTGATGATGATTTCCATGCTTTTGGAACAGAATAAAATAAACGATCAGCATGATCAAATTTACCACCTTGTAACAACAGATATGATTGAACATAAGGTTCAAGACGGATTAAGAAACTAGTTACAATCATAGCGGATGAATAATGAGTTCCATAATGGAAAGGAGGAGGACAATTTGGATCATCTAATGATTGTAATGCTTCATATCTCTCTTTAAATATTGCTTCACGATTTGGAGTTTGTGCACCCATTGGTTTTGATAAATCTCGGAATGTTTTAGGATCATCAAGATCAAGCACATCACTTGTATAATCAGCTATAACCCATGGGAATACAGGATATTGAGTTAAATCATTAAATGTTCTTCCTGCTAATGTATTGATCAACATTAAATAATAAAAGTTTGAAATGTCTCCTTGTTGCCACTTTTTAGTGATTTGTAAAATTCCATTAAGATTATAATTATTATTCAAAGAGTTATTAAAAGCATTGGCAAGTTTTGAACCAATAGATGAATGTTGTGATATTATTGTTTGATTATTAATAATTCCTAATACTAATGACAATTCTTCATCAAAAGATTTTAGATTACTTCCTCCATTTGGCAGTGACCCCATGATTGGACCAGCTAGACTAACACCTGGATTATTAATTATTGAAGGAAGAACTTTTGATGCTAAAGTTCGATAAATCAAATCTCTATGTTTAACGTTTAAGCAAGTGATAAATAAACTACTGCCATTTTTGAAAAATAATTCAAGACCAATATCACGTAATAAGAATTGTCTTTTAACTAATGCAACAAAACCTTCAAATTGCCATGCTCTTCTTTTGTGTAAGATTTTTTGAGAATTTTTGGGATCAATTTTTTCATTTGAAGCACTTGTACTTGTTGATGGGTTATTATGATGATTTGATCCTCCTGAAGAATTTGAATTTGAACTTGCATCTGAAGAAGCATTGCTATGATGCTTATTAGCTGGGATAGATGATAATAATTTAAGGTATGAATCACGATATTCCATTGGTGCATTTTCAACATCAACAATCTCGCCATCTTTACAATGAAAATAATTATCAATCAAGTATAGATGTGTTTTTCCACAAATTAATAAGCCTTCCACAATTTCTAAACCAATAACATGGCTAACATTCCATAGATCATTAACAGTATCTGATTTATTTAAAGATCTTAAAACTTTTCTATTTCTATCTTCTTGTGGTATTAAATTTTGATCAGTTGGTTCAGAGTTCGAAACAATTTCAAATCCATCTTCATCAGTTTCAATAACATCAATATTGTTTTGTTTATTATCTAAAAGATCTGATTTGCTTGGTTTTTGTTCTTCAATACTTGAATTTGATACTAATGTACTTTCATCACCTTGTTCAGAATCATTTTGTCCTGATGATTGAGATGGTTTAATTTTAAATTGATCAACATCAACTTGATATGGCAAAACTTCATCTAATTCTTGATGTCTTATCATAACTTTTCTTATTCTATCTTTACCTTCAATATAATCTAATGAATAATTTATATCGTCTGATTTATCATTATCATAATTAAGATTATTTCCTAATCTTTTTAATTCTTGTTTCATTTTATTATATTCAGCAACATAATATAAAACATCATCTTCATGATCTTGTAAATGTCTATAATAACGGGCTTGTTCATGATCTAATATGATATACCTAGATGATATTGATTCATTATGATAAGTATCAAGGATTTGTTTTAATTTAATTGGATTAGGTGAATTTTCTTTTAAAAATTTTAACCACATAACACTTTCATCAACAGGTTTATTATGAATTGGAGTTGGTAAAGAATGTGATCTTGATCTTGAACGTAATCTAGTTATACTTTGATTTTGAATTAATTGGGATGTAGAAGTCGTTGAAAAAGTCGGTAATAACGACATGAAACAACCTTGAAGTATTCCAAAGATTCCATGTTTTGTAGCCCATTCTTGGAATTTAGAATTATCATTTGTTAATATGACGTTACATAATTTATCAAATAAAATTGAAATATGTTTATTATCTCCTGTTGTTCTACCAGTTGGTGGTGATATTGAATTTGCAAGAATTGAGGAAATTTGAGTTAAATTTTGTTGTTTATGGATGAAAATTGTTCTAATAGTATTAAGACAAGATGAAATCAATGGACTAGTATTAATATTACTATTACTATCATTATAAATAGCAGATTTTTTCGATTCTGATTGAAATTCATTTATTTTATGAAAAAAATCAACAAAATAAAGTAAAATTGAAATAATTTTAGTAACAATTTCATCATTACAAACACCACCATCCTTTTGAAAAATTAATGCTTGTCTATAATTTAAAATAAAACAATATTCTTCAATTGCTTTAATACCACCATTACCAATTGTTATTGCTTTCATATTACCATTATTACTACATTTTAATGTTTCATATGATAAATTAAGTAATAATTTTCCTAATAATTCTTTCAGATCATTTAAAATTAATAACTTTGTCTTTTTTGATCTATTATTAATTCTTTTATTTAAATTATTTCCATAATTAGAATTAAAACTTGCACTTTTAATTTGATTTAAAGGTGAATTTGGAACAGAATTTGAAGTTGTATTTGAAGTTGAAATTGTTAAATTTGTTGGATTGAAAAAACTATTAGTAAATCTAGAAGTTAATTTCATAAATGTTGATTCTTCTTCTTCTTCTTCTTCTTCTTTTTTAGCAGCACTTTTTAAAACATTATTTAAACTTGTAATTGAATTAGTCATACTACTTTTTGAATCATTAATTTCAACTTTCTCAAGAATTATTGATGCAATGTTTACCAGACCTCTTAATTCTTTTAAACCTAAACAATTATTATCATTATTATTTCCAAATTTTGAATTATTTAATGAAAGATTTAATGAAGATTTATGATTATTCATAAAATTGTTGTTACTTGAATTTGAATTTGAATCAAAATGATAAACTTTAATACAAATTGAAATAAATTGAGATATATTAATAATTGAATTCCATTCTAATAAACAATCAATATCATCTTTATCTTTTATATCATCATCCAATAATTGTTCATTTAATTTATTAATTATTCCTTTAAAAGTTAAATGTATAAAAATATCATAAAAGTTTAAATTTGGTATACCATCATTATCAATAGTTTGATTTTTATAATTAAACCATGAATTAAATTCAATAAATTGTGAATTATTATTATTTTTTTTAGATGATGATGATGATAAAGATTTTATATTTTCAATAAACAATTGAGAAATTTTATTATTTAATTTTTCAAAATTTAAATCAATTAAATTAAAATTTTTAAAGGTATTAATTTTTAAAATTGTTAAAATTAAACTTAGTTGTTTTAAAAAAATTGAATTAAAACCAATGTTGTGTATTTTTCCAATTTTTCCAATTTCATTTAATTTTTTATTATTTTTAATAATATCTATTAAATCACAAATAAAATCAATTAATTTTGATAAATTTGAATCAGAATCTTTATTTATATTTGAATGTGTATGTGAATTTGAATTTGAATTTTCTTTAACAATTGCAACTTGTTTTTCAACCATTTTTGTTAAAACACTCCAAAATTCTAAATAAACAATATCATCATCATCATCAAAATTATTATTAAATTCATTAAAATTTTTTAAATATTTCTTTAAATCATTAAAATCATTAATTTCATTTGAAATTTCAATCATTGATTGATAATTTCCAGAAATCAATTGCCATAATGATAATAAAATTTTATAATCAAATAATGAATTAATTTCATTTTTAATTATTAATAAATTAAATTTTGAATTTTTATTTAAAAAATTTAAATAAATTGTTGAATCTAATGATTTAAATATAAGTAATAAAATTTGTAAAACCATTGATGAAATAATTGGTATATGTAATGATAATAAATTTAATAAATAATTAATTGAAAATGATTTTGTTAATTTTGTTATGATATCATTATTAGCAGTAGTAATATTATTACTATTAATTGAATTTGATGATGATGAATTACCATTCATATTAATAATATTATTATTTGAATTATCTAAATTTTCATATAAAAATGAAATTATCGATTTTAAACAAGTTATTGCTAAATTTAAAGAATCATTTATATTTTTTGAATTTGAAGAATCAATTATGACAGGTTTTGATAATAAATAAATTATAAAAAATGATAATGATTTAAATGAATCAAATGATGGGTTTATTTTTAATAATAAATATAATGTATTTTGTATAGATGTATAATCAAAATTTTCAACTTTATTTTGAGCAGCTGTAATAGGAATTAAAGACTTTGAATTTGAATTTGAAGATTTAATTGATTTTATATCATTAATATTTTCTTCTAATTGATTTAAATTTGTTGATGGTGGTAAAGGTATAAAATTTTCATTTTTTAAACATTGTATAAATCTTTTAAATAATCGTAATTTACTTATTTTTGCAATATTATAATCTGAATATCTTGAAATTTGAAAAAAAACAGTATATTGAAATAATAAAAATTGAAAAGTTTCATCACCTGCTTTTGAAGGTGGTATAAAATCATCTTCTTCATCATCTTCTTCATAAGCATCATAATAATTTGTTGATGCAGAAGCAGCAGAGGTAACTTCAATATGATCATGATTTTGTTCAGATTCAGATTCAGATTCAGGTGGCATTGATTTCCAAATATCTAATTCAATAATTAATGATTTATAAGCATCAATATTAATATAAATTGAATCAATTAAAGAATTAAAATTATAACCAATAAAACCAAGTATACATTCTAAAATTTCTAAACCAACTAATGATGGATTATTTTTCTTTTTAACTTTTAAAATAGTTGCTAAAATATCATAACCTTTTAAATCTAACATTTCATTTGATAATTTAACATCAAGATTAATACAATTAAATAATAAAGTAATTGAATTAATTAATGATAATATTGTTGTTGAATTTTCAACTAATTTTAATAATAATGATATGCCACCAAGACTATAAATGATTTCAGATATTAATAAAGTATTAAATTTTTGATTTGATGCTAACATTTGAGCATGAACATTAAATAAAATATTTTCTAATGCAATTCCTTTTTTCATTGAATTACCATTATTATTCATACTATTATTCAAATTATTATTAATATTGGTATTATATTTATATTTTATACTATGAAGAGCTTTTTTTGATAATGGAATAAATTGTGATAAATTATCTTGATAATCACCAGTATAATTACAACCAACACAATAAATTAAATGAATCATTGATTTTTCAATATTTGATTGATTCATTAAAAATGAAATAAATTGATATTCATCAGAAGTAATTTCAACGGTTAATTTTTTCTTTTGTAAAGTTTTAGGTATAACAAATTTAAAATTCAATACTTCAACAAATGAGCCATTAATATATAATTCAACAACGTCTCTTGTGATCAAGAAATAAGCATGATAAAGTTTATTTGGATCCAATAGATAAGCAGAAAATAAAATTTGTTGATGTTGTTGTTCAACAGTAAAATAACCATTAACCACACCAACAGATACTAAACCCAATATTTCCAATATGGGGAAAGTCAGGAAATGGGTTGTTCTTAACCATACTCCAATCCCCACAGTACTATTAGTCAAAGGGTTCTGGGAGGTGAAATGCAAATGAAGAGCACTGAAAGACTTGACGGGTTCCTCGATGACATCCAGCTTGGTGAGATCCCCCAAGAGCTGCACGTGCGCCGTGGCCGCCGGGTAACACAAATCTCTGAGGGTTTCAGGGGTCTGGAACCAATGCGACAACCCAACAACAGCCCCGTAGCAGTGGTCACAACTGGGCATAAGTCGTACCAATCGCCTCCTGATCGGTTGCAATTGTCCACACAGAAAAGGATCTTGGGCCAATTGTTCGATAATCTCCATAAATATGACCATTTCCATCTGATCTTCTTCTTCTTTGGCCGTGTCGTGTGCTTCTAAAAACTTCAGTAGAACAGAACAGTCCAGATCATCCCTGATCTCACACCTTCTCAAAGCTTCACTAACTCCAATCTCACGACATTCGATTTGTTTAGCCAATAGTTCGAGTGATGGGGGCAACGGATCAACCCTCGGATCAGAGCTGGGCAAAAGAATTGCCTCTAATACCTCCTGAATGTTCATCTTCGGATGTTTTCAAGGAGAAGAATTATTCTGATGTGATGTCCTGATTGTTTTTTCTCCGTTGTCTCACCCTGAAAACCACCAAACACCCTTTGATCCGTAATCCGATGGCACGTGCGTGTCATATCAGTGGTCGAGCCCCGTATATAACTACACCTAGGTTCCGGAATACCTCCAGTTTACAATAAATATTAAATATATCATATAACTATGGAAAAAGCTCGTTTAATTTCAGTAATTGATCAAGATCAAGATAAGAATACCGGACAAACTTCACCACAACATAATTAAAGTACTAAAGGTATTTTGAAAAGGTCAGCTGCTGATGTTCCCGAATCAATTGTGAATTGTAAAAAAATCAAAGAAACACATTCATATATCAAAACCAAAAAATAGTTTTCAGAATGAGAGCAGAAGTATTGATTCAAAGTGATCGAAATCAACCACAAAAATGGTCAAATCCCATACCTTGTGATAACTGATTTTCCCATTCTGTCCACCCAATTAACTTTCAAAAAGCATGTATATACACATTCAGATTCAGTTAAAACTAATGCCAATAGAAAATTATTAGTAACCCATGTAATTCAACCAGAATATAAAATAAAAGGCTCACGTTTTGATTATTTTAAATTACCGGACTCTTTAAATCTGGATGAAGATCATGTGTATCAAGGATACGCGATTACCAGAGCTAACGATATTAAAAAAGTTTATTATCTAGAAAATAATGAACAACCTATCTCAGTAAAAATTGGTTTAATTTTTGGAAAGGAAGAGAATAAATACTTGTTAATTTTAGAAATGAAAAAATTTACAATGAAAATCAGCGTAAAGGTACAATCTCTGAAAATTGGTTTTTTTGGTCTTGCAGCTGAGTTGTAAAATTTACCTCTAGTTTCATTTTAAGATGATCAGTTACTAGAAATCTTCTTTTGAATTTTAGTTGTGTTGTTTTCTTACAAAGTGATTATTATTTTGTTTTTCAGTTGTGTTTGTGTCTATTTTTGCAATTGTGTTTCTATTTATATTTGTGAATCTCAATTTTTTACCGGACTAATATATATTCAAATTTCTATTAATCAACATATTTATTACAACTATTATTCTGTAGACGGAAACCAAATCAAACCTGCAACACAAATTATATTCCAACCTTATATGCAACAATACTATTCCAAAAAGAAGGTTTAATATTAACCCTTAAACCGATGGTTGATTGCACCAACAATTCTTCAGGTGTAGCATCTCTTCGGATGAGAGAGCCTGTATAACTTACTAAAAGGGTGGTAAATTAAATTCTGGGAATTGTTAGATCACCTTGGATATGGCACACGTTTGATAAGCTGGTTTGAAAGTCCAGTGTTAAAATATCAAAGACCACCCTAAGAACCATTGTAAAACCATGAATATAAAATATTTTCGGTATCTAAAAGGTCTTATCTGAATGAAAAGACTGAAAGGAATAGAAGGATATGACTTAAAGATATATTGAATGATATCGAGACGTTTAAGATGGTGTTTTATTTATGCTCGACGCTTACAGAATCCGGTTCCGAACACTCCATACCTCCTACTAAAGTGCCTGCCGTTAATAAAACAGTATTAATGAATGATTATTATTATTCAGATTAATTTTCTTTAGAGATAGTTACGTAGTTAGCAATTAGTATTGAAGAAGTACTAAATCTACTTCTTGGATGTGATTCTCTACGCTTTCTATTTCTTCTCAGTCAAAACAGCCATTTATAAGGTTAAAGGGTTAAAACATCAAGTATTAAATTTAAAATATCTTTTTATGTAATAGATTAATCTGTAGAATTTACGAAACATTACATTATGCGCTGTTTTAACAACAGTTTAGGAGTTTGTAGATTATTCAGTTGCTTTTTATAATATGGCGCCATTATTATCTGAAGTTGTATCCCAAAACGGATAGAAACTTAAGGACATATCCGATTGTAAAATTTCCATTTTGAATCTTTAATAAAATTCAGTATATCAAGTTCTTAGGCTAAGCTTATACAAGTGAAAATTTTAATCTATAACAAGTCATCACTGGAGCTGGGGACAAAGTGAAGGGTCCTGATAGTAATCATTGAATACATTCGAAAGTTCGTAATTTGGTTAAGCTATTGAATATTGTGTTTTTTTGACCCCTCAGACAACGTTTTTGATAGAGTTGTATTTTAATTTTCATTGTTTCGTTAAGTATATGTACTAGTACTTGTGTATATTTTATCAAGCTACACTGTAATGATATGAGACATGCAAATTTATTCATTAAAAATATCGACAGAGCCAAATGAAGAGTGATTGGTGGATTTACCTGGATCTATTAATAAGATTCTTCCCGGCCCTCCTGACGGGAAATTATGATAAACTTCAGTAATCAATACTTTAAATAAAGATGAATATTAATCATCTGCATAAATTATGTGGAGATACAGAACGCTTTGGATAGAGTTAATCCGGCAATATAACAACCTTGAATATATGTTAACGGCGTAATTAATTTTGTTGTTAAATGCTGGAAATTTGTAACCTTTTAAAAAATTTGTTCAATTTATATCATAAGTTTCACAACATCACTACCTTAATGTTTTCGGTTGCGATATGAGATATTAAACATATACAAAAAAAAAATTCATGATAAAAATGAGTCCAAAAACTGATGATGATCGATTGTTGATAACAAATTTCTCTTAAATTTAAGCTTAGAATTTTAAATTGAAAACTTTTTAACAATAAAAATGCTGACTTGCATAGTAGGAAAAGGAGTATTAAGCGGGGCTTTTAATAATATTCTTTTATAATTTACTTAGTTATTTTTTCATTTATATGTGTCATTAATCTTTCTGAAATGCGTATATAATATAAATTTTGTTAACCGCCCGGCAAATTCTACCCATTTAATTTCAAGTATAGTGTAAAGCCCTGCATAAATGTTAAGTTAAACTCTCTGAATTATCGATTTATCTGCAGATTTATAATGATATAATAGTTATTTCAATACATACGATATCGTTATTCAAGCTTATATATCTGGAGTTGAATCTTAATTAATAAAAGCTGCAATATTTCTACCTATAGAACTACACATAGAAAGAGATTATTAAGAAAGACAATATAAATGTTGTGTTATATCCCGATTCCCGAAGCTTGCGATGGTAAAAATATTAATATAATATCCTGAATTCGGGATGCATCTACCCCATCAATCCCCCGGACTTAATAAACTACATACATGGAATGTTGGGATTATAAAGTAACACACAAAAAGGGAGGGTTATTACAATTTACAATGTCAAGGCTTAAGAGTCAAGACTATATACCAAAGCTTGCAATAGATACAACTGTAGAAATAATACCATAGAAACTTGGGTCTCAGATACGAGATGTATCTTCCCCATCGATCCTCCAGAATTTATAAAATATATCCTTAGCTCTTAGGAAACTTACACGACACTTAAAATGTTATTATTAGAAAACACAATTTGAAACCATTGGGATGTCACACTTCCGGAACTTGTAACAGATGCAATCATGAAAAATATTTAGATAGTATCCAGATAGATCCTAGCCACGGATGCAACTACCCCAAAATTTTTTCCAGATTCTACAAAATATATTCATGGTGTGTTGGATATAACACAACACACATGAAGGGATTATCAGAAAAAACAATGTAAAATACAATGTAAATTTATGCTCAGTGGGATCGATCCAGACTGCCGAAATTTAGAAACGATGCAATTATGAAAAGATTAACATAGTGAACACTAAACATTTAACAGTGAACTGGGAGTCTGCAGTTCACTCATTGAACAACGAACGTCTATCCTAGATACAGATGTACAAATTTTGCACCTACCCCACCATTCTTCTAGAGTCGGTAAATTATATCCATGATCCGTTAGGATTATATTGCTTATCAGCTAAATTATTTGACATCTATCATACATATTCATTTAACACACACACATATTATCAGCCAGGCTACGATGTTAAATAATTTCAAAATCAGATGTGTTGCTATCTATTATAGGCATTAATACTTATTTTTTAATGCATATAATGTTAAGTTGAAAAGTTAATTAGCAGCAAATTGAAGAATAATACTTGTAAGATATTAAAAAAAGAAAAGCGATCATCTTAAAGATATTAATAACTATATCTATAATTTCTGTATAAATATTAATGATTTCTCTAAAACAAAAAAAACATATTTATTCAAATTCTATTACAATTCATTATAATAATAAAAAATGAGCGATTCAAACGAATCGATTCCTTCAGATCCAGAAAAAGCAGTAGCTAAACCACATCAATCATTACTTGATTATATGCCAAATTATGATAAGCCATGGTATCGGGTTCCTCATCTTTTAAAATTGAATCTTACTTTAATAATAATAATGGTTAGTTCAACAACAAGTGGTTATGATAGTTCTATGTTAAATGGTTTACAATCTGTTGCTAAATGGTCTAATGATATGGGAAAACCTCAAGGTGCTGTTTTAGGTGCTATGAGTAATGGTAAGTTTATATTCTTTAAATTTAAATATTATATGAATAGTTTACTAACATCTATTTTAAGGTATGAGTTTTGGATTTTTCATCACCTGTTGGTTTGCTCCTTGGTTATCAGATACATATGGTAGAAAGCCTTGTATTATTATTGGTGATATTATTATGGTTGCTGGAATTATTATTCAATCTGCTGCAAATGGTTATGCCTGCTTCATAGTTGGAAGAATTGTCATTGGTGCTGGTGCTACGTTAGCTGCTATAGCGTCTGTTCCACTATTAACTGAAATTGCTTATCCAACCCATAGAGAAATAGTTACAGCTTGTTTTAATACTTTATGGTATTCTGGTGCTATTCTTGCTTCTTGGGCTACATTTGGTTGTTATTATTTAGGAAATACTTCTTGGGCTTGGAGAGCTCTTAGTATTTTACAAGGTACTTTTGTTGTCATTCAATTAATGTTTATTTATTGGGTTCCAGAGAGTCCTAGATTCTTAGTATCAAAAGGTAGGATAAATGAAGCTAGAGAAATGTTAATGAAATGGCATGGTGGTGGTGATGAAGATCGTTGTGGTGTTTTCATTGATTTTCAATTAGCTGAAATTTCATCTGCTATTGAATTTGAAAAATCTCATAGTGATACAAGTTATTCAACTTTCTTTTCTACTAAAGGAAATAGACTTAGATTAACACTTTGTTGTTTCGTTCCTATTTTACAACAACTTTCTGGTAATAGTTTGGTTAGTTATTATATGAATAAGGTTTTAAACAGTATTGGTATTACATCTGCTCCAAGACAATTGATTATCAATGGTGGTCTTATGATTTATAATCAAGGTGTTGCATTAATGGCTCCATTTTTTGTTAATCGTGTTGGTAGAAGAGTTATGTTTTTGTTTAGTACGGTTGCAATGCTTATTTGTTACTTGGTCTGGACAGTACTATCAGCTATTAATGAAAAACGGAATTTCGAAGATAAATCATTAGGTCAAGGTGTTCTTGCAATGATTTTCTTATATTATTTTGCTTATGATAGTGGATTATGTGGATTACCAAATTTATATATGTCTGAAATTCTTCCATTCTCACTTCGTTCCAAAGGAATGACTATTTACACCATGGTTACTTATCTAGTATTAATCTTTTCTGGGTTTGTTAATCCTGTTGCTATGGATGCTATTTCATGGAAATACTATATTGTTTGGACTTGTTGGTTAGCCGTTGAAATTGTTATTGTTTACTTCTTGTTCCCAGAAACAAGGGGTTATACTTTAGAAGAAGTTGCAGTTGTTTTTGGTGATAAAGTTACTGATGATTTGGATCAAGCTTTCATGGAAATTGGAAAAAATAAACCTGAAATCAGTCATCTTGAAAATGGGAGTAAAAATGAGAATGTTTAATCTCATTTTTTTAAAGGGAACTAAAGTAATGGTTACAATGAAAAAAAACATAAAAATGTTACTATGAAATGATATAATGTTATATAAAGCTGAAATGTTTTATGATTATTGAAATTAACTTGATTTGTAAATAAAAATTTAGTATAAAATAAACTATATATTTTGAAGTTTATCGATGATGATATTTAAATCTCCAATTTTGGCTGTGGAACTTAGAAATACCCAATTCTATTTCCAAAGGCAAGAGGCTATTCTTTAGAAGTGTCATTACTACATGTATACAATATTATCATTCATATACGTAATAACTGACGGGTAACATTACGATATATATAAATTTAAGAGAATATCACAAAGAAGCAATCGTTTTAGAGAACTGTTTTAAAGAATACATTTGCAATTGCAATTGGGTTCAACATTTCATTACAGTGTTTGAGCGAAACTCTAATGGCCTGGAGTGTTTGAAAATATAATATTCCTACATTGTTCTACATATATTTATATTCACATTGTTTTAAGTACATACTATAAGGTATATGTTTCTTAATGCTTTTTGAAATGACTACCGGTGTAATTAAAGCGGTTCGGTATCAGGCATTACCGCATGATCTGGAATAAGTGTAGTTATTCCGAACCAGCTACGACAAAGAGTTGAACGACATCTTGTCAACTGCTGAAGATTGCACACATCCAAGATATATCGTTTAGTTAGCCTTAAAATGATGATGATATAACAATTAACGTCATAAGTATAACAACTGTTACACTTCTGCCTTTGCTCACTCATAGTACTAGTATTTAATATTCTCGGTCCTTTCGGATCCGACTAAAGCCTAAAATCAAATTTTATTAATTAAACATCATTTCAAGCTTAGGTAGCGATATTATGCCTTGTTGTTGATTATGACGTCTTAATTAAGAAACATAATATAGATAGACCTATAGTTATGTGCAACACATTAAAAGTATAGAACTTACTATGTAACAAACGTTCATTTATAACGCTCTCTACCTAATGATAATAGTAATTAATTTTGGACCTTAGAAATATATAAAGAGAGCTAATGACTTGTGTTTGAAATAAATACTAAGATCAATTAATAATGATATTAGGAAGTGAGGGACACTTTAGTGATTCTATTGATTAAGAAATATTTGAATCAAAGCGGTATTCAAAGCGAGATTCAAAGATCCTTAGAATCATACTTTAGACGCAATCAAGTGAAAAATGGAATCATTTATCTAGAAATGAAAATATTAGATGTTTTTGGTACAGGGCTTTACCTCTTTAACAATTTTACATTCTTCTATTATTAATTTAAACATTTTATCGTTAAGAATCTCTTTACAGTTTTAAAGAATATTATTACGTATCCAAAAATATTAATCTTAGTGTTGTAACCGTTTCAATTGGCGGTAAAAGAATATTGTTAGCCTTCTTGGGATATCGATAACAATATAGAATTGCTATGATGTGTGATCATTAAGCTAAGGTCAATTGCAATTAAACTATGAATACATATCTTATAACTGTTAATATAATAGTTCTCTATATATAATTATCTAGTTTGTATCTACTTGTACCATTATATATAATCGTAATAAATATATATTAAATTAAATGAACTGCAATCTACAATTATGGAGTTATGAGATATATGCATTATAAAGTGATCAAAAATATAGGCATATATCAATACATTATGCAAATTGACAATTTTAAGTCGATTTTGTTTTTAAACTGCATATAATTTCTAATTAAAGTCTGTAACTAAACTAATGGTAAGGAAATCTCTACTATAGTAAAGAAAAAAACATATATACCTGTTCTACTGTATTATAGTTGAGTATTATAATATTGGATTATTAGAACCTTCTTTAACGAAGTAATGTTGAAGTACTAGCTGGAAACTATTAGTTAGACTGGTCTATAGTAATATTTGTATATCCCATCGTCGGATATAAATGCCCTTCA
This sequence comes from Alloascoidea hylecoeti, assembly GCA_001600815.1. Lineage (NCBI taxonomy): Eukaryota > Fungi > Ascomycota > Alloascoideomycetes > Alloascoideales > Alloascoideaceae > Alloascoidea > Alloascoidea hylecoeti. The sequence continues at coordinate 122,505 of BCKZ01000028.1, read as the reverse complement.
GATTTCCCTTTAGTTTAAGCTATACATAGTTTTCATAGTAATCAAATAGCCTTAACAATACAAGTAGCTTTATATCTTTAAAAAAGATATTACATCGACTTATTCTTTTCATATGTTTTTGACATATATATTCTATTTTATTTCTTCATTTGTTCCTTTACCTTGAGCACCTTAAAAGTAATAGTTTTAAAATATAATTGGTTCTATTATAACTTATAATTGTAAGTATCTATATCAAAATAAATCTGCTAGTGGGTTATGATTGGCATTGATATCATGATAAAAAGCTATGTAGTTGATAATTAGTTATTAGGACATATCTCATCATATTTAATAAGATTAATCGTGTATCTAATAAGATTTGATTGCTTTATTAGTGAGTTCTATTTGAATTTTAAACGAATGAGATACTTATACGTACATCATCAATTGAAGATTGAATAAATTGTTTTGTAATTATTTCTAGAACTAACAAAACATTTATATGGTAATCTCTTATATATATATTATACAGTAGGGGCCTAAGCTTATATATTTTAACTTATTATTGTTTTCATAATTGACTCATGAAGATAATTTATACTTTACAATATTAATGTAGATTTGTGTATATTTGGTGATAATTTTAAAACATCAGTCATTATGTGAAAGATCTTACAAGGCATATACAGTATAAGCTACACAAGAAAGGAAAAATTAGTAAGGACTCACTAAAGGAACTGTTGAATAAAATGAGTCCTGAAGAGAGGTTGAATATATGTATGAGTCCTATCGGGTTAACTTCATATATGTGGTAGTTGGATTATATATGAACAACTCCAAAGACTTCTAAAATTATTAAATGAACTACTAACGTCTAATTAAGATTGAGTATATTATATTTAAACAATAAATAATGTTAAATTTAGAAATGTTTTGGTTTTGTGTTTCATCCTACTACTACTATACTGAAGTTAATATGATGGATGATGTTTTTTGAACAATCTCTTGATCATTAATGTGTTGACCTAAAATATTGATCGTTGTATAAGTTATAAAGGGTGTGTATGTTGTGATTCTATTGGAATTAAATGGTCTCTGTGTTGGACCTAATTCCTCTTTAAAAAATATCGGAAACCGTTGAGACATGTGAAGGTGATACAAGAGGAGTATTGATAATATTGAATAAATTGGTTGTTACTGGAGCATGATTTTTGATAAATGGTTTAGTATGTTTGTCAATATTAATTATTAATGGATGTCTTTCATGACAATATTTACTAAATGGGTATCTATTATCTACCTCCAGTAGTTGTACAATTTGGTATGTTTATTTTTTTGTCCTGATTAGTGAGAAATAGAAGAAATAGGTATAGTTGTTAATTGGTAAGACACCGTGTCTAGAAAGAATCCAATGTGTTATACCAGGCTTACCAAGACTATAAAATTATGGTGTTGTAGGCTTATTATGGGGAATACCCATATGGTGAGAGATTCCAGTGAAAGTTCACAAAGAAGTTAAAGATGTCGAAGATGCAATTCCTTAGAAGCATTGTTTCTAAGTTCCGTCTGGAGAGTGCAAAATCGAGTCATATCATATCGTCACTAAAGATAATAAATCGGAAATGATGGTTGATTTCAAATTAGAATGTCTAATTCGGTAACTAAAAGTAGGGACTGTTAACAAGTGTATTGAGCATGAGTACCACTTGACTTTTATCTATTTCAAATTATTGTTTGAATAAAGAAATGACAGATGCTAACCCGGTCTCTCAAAGTTTTATAGAGACTACCTACATCTTGTATGTATTCATTCAATAACATAATAATTTTAACCCAATTTTCATCTACAATTAATGAATTTAAAATATAATTAAGACTACCAAATGGATCATTAATAAAAATTTCCAAATTGTATGAATGAGCCAAAAAAAAAAAAAAGATAAGATTAAATTATGTAGGTATCATCAATGATATAATATGAGCAGTTGTAATCTTCATAATTCGTGTAATAATGGGAACTATATCTTATAGATATAACCCTACTATAGTTATCTCAATAATAATATTGATACATATAGGTGATTTGATTGATAAGAACTTAAATATTAAGCTTAGTTCTTCTCCAATGTCTTCTCTTATTATTATATCTAATTTTATTATCTGTTCTTAATCTAATCCATTGTGGAAGTGGTCTGTTTTGTTTTTGAGCTTTAGCAAGCTTAAGTTTCGTCTTTAATGATTTATTACTCTTTTGAAAAAATGAATGTTAATTGAAGTTCATCATTCGTTTTAATTTATTATCTAATAACAACATACTGGCATTTCTGTAATTTTTTATGTTGATTTTTCAATGCTGAAAAGGTTTAATTATGAAATGTTGTTTTGTTAGAATGATGTGCTGAAATTTACGCTGAGAAAATCATTGTGACTTACATTTCCAGATTAAGATTTCATTATAAGTTACAGATTATACCAATTTTTAATTAATTAATTAACATATTTAATTATCATGAATATTCAATTCATTAAACAGTACTGAAATATTATTCTCTTTAAGTGATGAAGAAGTAATTTGCTTTTTAATTCCCGCAGGTTTTAAAATTTGTCTAGGTCTTATAATTATTTTCTTGGTGTTGTTATTGTTATTATTATCATCAATAGATTTATTATCAATATCAAAGGTATCATCAATTAAAGCATTATCAATAGAATTATTCGATGGTGTCCTTGCACGTTTCTTATCATTATAATTAATATTAAATGGTATAAATTCATTCGTAATTTTATTATCCATGTTATCAAAACTACTGCAGCTGTTGAAATCAGAATTCCAAGAATGTTCTTTGTAGCTATCATGGTATTTATGGGCCAAAGGTGAACTGTAAGTTATATTTGGTATAGTTAATAAACAAGACATTGAAGAATTTCGTCGTTTTTTCAATTTTATTGAATTGGGTATTAATCGTTTTTGTGTTCGAATTCCTGTAATTGACTTCTTTTGTGATTTTAAACGACTGCTTAATTTATCTTCAAAAGATCTAGAATATCTAATTCTTTTCCTTGACTTATCATCACTATAACCTAAACAATTATTACTTCTTGTATTATTAGCAAATTCTAAGTTCCTTCTAGACCAAATTTCAAAAGGTTTTTCTTGTGATGATAATTGAACACAAACAGAACTAGGCCAAGGAGTTTCACCATATTTTGAAGCATATCTAGATTTAGTAGGCAAATTTGAAACATCACCATCAAAAGTTATATCGCCTTTCTTGGATTTAAATTCTGATTGTAAAATATTTTTATTCATGATTAATGTTTGTTTTTAAAATAGATTGTTTATTATCTTTCTAGGAATATTAAGCTTATGTTGGGTGTTTGGATGTAATGTGACTGCTCTTCCAAATAAAGAAAGTATTCATTCCCAGATATACTGCTGGATGAGAAATCTCAGCACAGCATGGGATTTATTGTGTATCAATCTTTAGCACCTCCAAAAGTGAAAAGTCAAAGAATATCAATCAATATTAAACAACAATGGCTGGTATGTTAAAATTTAATAATGGTTTCTTGAATGATTTTAATATGGTTATTGTGAAGTTGGATTATTTAAAATATCGAATTAAAGTGGGTTTATATTTATACCTGGGTGAAAATGAAGATTAGTTTCACACAAAAAGAAGAGATCATATTGGAGAATCGATATTTAATTGTTAATAGATACCAATATTCATAATATGGGCTTTATTACATTCATCTGAAAATTTAAAGTGAAATGGTTTAAATCATCAGAATTTCAATTTAATAAATCACATTATTGAATCAATACATCAACTTTATAGTAGAAACAATTAATAGTGAATGAATTAAATAATAAATATCCATCTTTACAAAAAACTAATTTAACACTTCAAACCATTTAAAAATGTTTCAAATTTATCATCATATTTATTAACAATTTTTCAATCTTTAGATAACGTCACATTAGGTCCTCAATCAAAGGACAATTCTCTTACATTTGGTGTTGCCCGTATCTATGCTTCCTTCAACGATACATTTGTTCACATTACAGATTTAACTGGTCGTGAAACAATTGTCCGTATCACCGGTGGTATGAAAGTCAAGGCCGATCGTGATGAATCCTCACCTTACGCTGCCATGTTAGCAGCCCAAGATGCCGCAGTTAAATGTAAAGAAGTTGGTATTAATGCTATTCATGTTAAACTTAGAGCTACTGGTGGTACACATACTAAAACCCCAGGACCAGGTGGCCAAGCTGCTTTAAGAGCATTGGCAAGATCAGGTCTTAGAATTGGTCGTATTGAAGATGTTACTCCTATTCCTTCTGATTCTACTAGAAGAAAGGGTGGTAGAAGAGGTAGAAGACTTTAATTGTTATCTATTGTTATTTCTTATTACTCCTATTTTAATACAATAATTACCATGTCATTCCAATAAATCAATCAATCAAATCAAATCAAAGTTTTAAATTTGAACTACTGTATTTTGTGTATATTTGAATCATATGTTTTATGTTTTTAAGTAGACCATTAAAATAAACTCACTTAACGATTATAGTTTTATCATTCGTAGAACATTTCAATAACTTTTTTCAAATTTATCTATAACTATCACTATGATTTAACCTATACTTCGCAATTGGTAATTAATTAATACCAATTTCTTCCAAAAATGCTTTATTATTTGGTTCTCTTCCTAATAAATCTCTTAAATTTTCAATTTCATCTCTTGTTCCACCCCTTGCTAAAACCTTATCTCTATATTCAATTCCGTTTTTATTATTCATTGGATCATTTTTAAATTTAGTATAATAAATATCAGCAGCAAAAACTTGAGACCATAAATAACCATAATAACCAGAATCATAACCACCCATTAAATGACCAAAAGATGCAAAACCTTTTGTTTTAAAATCACTTTGAGATACTAAAGAAATTTCTTCTCTCATTAAATTCCAAAAATTAATTATATCATCAAGTTTAATATCTTCATTTTCTTTTAATGAGTGTAATTTTAAATCAAATAATGCAAAATGTAATTGTCTTAAATTAAATAATGAACCATTTACATGTTTACTTTTAATTAATCTTTTAATTAAATCATCTGGTAATGATTCTTCAGGATTTAGATAATGTGATGATAAATATTTTAATTGATTAATTGACCATGTCCAATATTCTAACATTTGTGATGGTGCTTCAACAAAATCCCAACTTACTTCTGTACCACTAAATCTTGAATATTTCGATTTTCCAATTAAATCATGAATTCCATGTCCTAATTCATGGAAAAATGTAGTTACCTCATTATGTTTTAATAATGATGGTTTTGTAGCCGTTGGTTTTGAAAAATTACAAACTAATGCTGTAACTGGATAAACTCTTGTACCATTTGATGATGTATAACCAGGTATAATTCCAAAATTTGCAGCATGATTATATTTTCCTTCTCTTGGATGTAAATCAAAATACAACCAACCAACAAATTCAACCTTTTCTTTTTCAGAAGATTCAAGTTGTTTCCAAACAGCAAATTGTTGAACATCTTTATGCCAAACCGATTTTTCATCATCTAAAACTTCTAAAAATTTTAAATTAAATAATTTTTCAAATATTCCTAACATTTTTTTAATAGTTGAAGACATTGGAAAATATTCGGAAATTTTTTGATCGTCTAACTGATAATCATTTTCTAATAACATATTATGATAATATCTATGATCCCAAACATAATAAATTTCATCATCTTTTGTTATTTCTTTACCTTGATTTTTTAAATCTTGTTTTTTCAATTCTAACATTTTAAAACGTTCTTTTATACCTTGTGGTTTTAATTTTGTTTCTAAATCTTTTAAAAATTTATAAACTGAATCATAATTTTTAGCCATTCTTTCTTCTAATATAAAATCAGAATGAGTTTCATAACCTAATAAATGAGCAATTGATGCTCTTATTTTAATTGCTTCAAGTAATAAATTTTCATTTTCTGGTACTTTATTTTGATCAGCAATAAATGCTTTTTTTCTTGTTTCTTGCAATTTTGCATGTGTTAAAACAGGAAATAATGAAGGATATTTAAAATTCATTTTATATTTTTTAGTTTCTTTACCAGTTTTATCATCAATAATTGTAAATGTTTCAAATTGTTCAATTATATCTTTAGGTACACCATCTAATTCATCTTTTGTAAATTCTAAAAACCCATTTTCTTCACCTAAATTTTTTGAAAATTTAACAGTTAATAAACTTAATTGTTTTCTTAAATTTTTAATTTTTTCTCTATCTTCAAGTTTTAAATCAAGACCATTTCTTTTATATTGAATATTAATTTTTTTAATTAATCTTTTATCTTCATCATCAATATTTTTCAAATTATTTAAATTTTCATAAATTGATTTAAATTGTAAATAAACATCTTCACGTAATCCTTGTTCTATTCCAAAGGATTGAAACATTTCATCAGCTTTTGATGATGCATCTCTAATATCTTTATTATTTGAAATATGTTGATAAAAGGATAATTGATTAATTTGTCCTTTTTCAATATTTTCATTTTCAATAAATGGTAAAATAACATTTCCAAAATTTGGATTTTTAACAGAGGCAATTGAATCATCAATTGAACGAGATTTATCAATTACATTTAAAGCAATTGTTATGATCTCATCAGCAGTTATTTTCCAATTTGGGGCTGGCTGTGGTGGGATTAAAACAGATTGAGAAGACATTGAATAATAACGAAGATTGTTAAATAAAAAAGAGGAAACAAATAGATTCAGATTTGTAAAACGGGTGGTGTTGGAAACAAATCGAAGCATTAATGATTTGTTCTGATTGGTGATGAAATGGCAACATACATGGGTAATTGGGTGTAACATTATTACAGTCGAAATTTAGTTATGCGTGAGACCGATCTTGTATGATATATATGGCTTATATTAAGTGGAATACATGAAACACAGAACCAAAACATTTTTATAATTTCACAAAATTATTAGTTATTTAAATATAGTGTACTCATTCTAATTCAGACACGGGAGAATCCGGTAGTTTATTTTTTAAGTTTTAAAAGTCTTTGGTGTTGTCCAAATATAATCCAGGTATTCGACATTGTAAAGATGGGGAAGTGTCTCTACTACAACATTATGGTTCTTTTGCTACACATGGAGCTGCACTTATAATTATTGAGGCTACGGCAGTTTCTCCAGAAGGCAGAATCTCACCTGAAGATCTTGGTGTTTGGAACGATGAACAGGCAAAAGAATTGAAGAAAATTGTTGATTTTGTTCATTCTCAAGGTCAACATATTGGTATTCAATTGGCACATGCTGGAAGAAAAGCAAGTACTGTTGCTCCTTTTATCAGTTTTAAAGATACTGCAGTTGAGGAAGCCGATGGGTGGCCTAATGGCGTYGTGGCACCRTCTGCTATTAAATATGGTGATGGATTTCCAACTCCCAAAGAATTGTCATTGAAAGAGATTGAAAGAATTAGGAATGATTTTACTTCAGCGGCTAAAAGAGCAATTAATATTGGTTTTGATGTTATTGAAATTCATGGTGCTCATGGCTATCTTCTTACTGAATTTCTATCTCCGGTATCCAACAAAAGAACTGATAAATATGGTGGGTCATTTGAAAATAAGAACCAGATTGTTATTTGAGTTAGTTGATGATATCAGAAGTGTTATTCCTGAAACTACCCCATTGTTTTTGCGTATCTCGGCCACAGAAGGTTTAGGACATGATAAAATTAAATACCCTGAATCTTGGGAATTAGAGGATACGAAAAAGGTAGCATTGAAATTGCGATTAAGGAAGTTGTTGGGGACAAGCTTCTTGTTTCGGTTGTTGGGGGTATCAGTGATCCAAAGGTAGCAGAATCATTACTTCAGAAAGATTTAGACTTAATATTAGTTGGACGAGTTTTCTTAAAAGATCCAGCATTAGTATGGCGTTGGGCTGATGCACTTGGTATTAGACTTTACCAAAAAAAGGCATAATTCTTAATCTGAATCTTCTCCATACATCTTCTTGTGTCTTTAACCTTAATCAATATTTAACAATGCTAAAGATAAAAATAGACGAGATCAGATGTCAACAATCCGTTACATTGATTACAAGCTCTTTTTAAACAAATTTAAAGATATATCAATCCAATTGTTTTAAGGTATAAGTTATAATGAATTTAAATTTATTCGCATTTAGAGCTCAAGCTTGCAATTACAGGTGATAACTGGCATCTATAAGATATAATTAATACTATCATTTTTTCATCATCATTAATAATAAATGTACGGTATATTAAAACGAGAAAGTTATACAAATTTAAACGCCACTAGATAGTTCTTCTTTGAAAGTCTCTTATGAAAAATTATTTTGATATCTGATTTATTTTTACTTTACACATTCAATAGGGTTGCGATTTTCTCAACCCGATTCAACCAAAATTAACCAAATGATGAGCTTTTCAATAAATTATATTTACCCCTTTTTTAAACTGATTTTTTGCTTATTTCCATTCCAGTAACATTGCGATTCACAAAATATCATTTGCAGGGTTCAAGAGGAAATTCATTAAACACGGTTATATCATGGTGAAGTGAAGTTTCTGATGGTTTATAATTATGGTCAGTTACAATATGTTCTCTATTTCCATAAATACAGTGGATTAGGATAATTTGTCGTACTAATTTTCAATATAACGCTCTTTATAGGAAAAAAATGCTGCGATTTATGAAATTATTTAAACTCTTTGAGCATAATGGAAGAGAACTTAACATAAACTACAATATAAATTATACTCCACTAATTTTCTACTTAACATAATTTTACACTAACATAATTTTACACTTAGGTAAACTATAATTTATAACACTCCACTAATTTTCTTTTCTTGTAATTCTTTAGTTGAAACTATTTTGACAACTTCTAGATCTACATCCCCATTCATTTTTAAACCATTTTAACTGGATAAAAATTTTGTACGAATTTAGATTTCTTTTGTTTCATCGTTTATGAGCACAAATTTGTCTAAAAATATGAATATTAATATGTGAATCTGTTACTATTAGTACTATAGCGATAAATCCATCTGTTACTTCCGTCCTTTTACTATATTCAGATTTTCTGATTATAAATTCTATTTTTTTTTTTTTTTTTTCAAATCAATTATGTAACAACCAACTAATCTTTACAATACCACTACAATATGTGAGAATCAGTTATTCACAAAAACAAAATGAATATCTATTGAATAATAATAACATTGAATATGGTTTTTTGTAATATAAATTTAATTTTTGATGTTTAAAGAGATGGGTGTTGAAATATCCAAGTATAACCTTTATATATAGAAACATTATAATTGAGTTATATTTATATTTATGGGTAACGATATTAAGCCTTGTGTAATAATTGGAATCCTACTTTTCAGCTAAAAGATATCGATTATATCCATGATTCCCTATAACTAGCCAATACAGTCTGTGGAMTCTGTGTGGAGTCATCATGATCCGACCAGACTCATCAGAGTTCTAAACAATTGGTACTAATTTAAGAAAATAGACCTGCATTATTACAATGCAGTCATTGAACTGTTCGGGTAATAAAGTAATAAATGTAGGGTGAGGTAGATATATGAGCGCGCCGCGTACAAAACTTTAAAAAGCACAAGCACAAAACCTAAGTCATTTTTTAAGATTTCAAAAACTTTTAGTTTATTTATGACGATTTCACTAATAATCATCTGAGTTAATTCTAGAAGATGGTAAATTCAATTGCAAGTTTTACAGTGGATTAAGTGATTTGTGTGGTCCTAGTACATACATGTATGTTATAAGAAGTTAGTGCCGTAAGTCTTCTCACCGGAAATTGAAAAAAAGACTTAAATCTGCCAACTCCCATAATGGTATAGTATATTAGTACCTCTAAGTTATATGTAATATTGATCACTGTATTATGTCATAACTCTATAATTGCAGACTGCAGTTCATTTTAATACATTTATTACGATTATAATGCCACAAGCAGGTACAAACTAGCTAGGTAAATATCAACATCTGATATTTTCAGTTCTACATTTTTCACTTGATTACGTAACGTATGATCCTATGGATTCCCGTATATTTCTTAATCAATAAAATTCTTAAAGTATCCCTCACTTACATAGGCCAATAATATTAATCAAACTTGGTGTTTAGTCGAAACTCAATTCATTAGGTTCCTTTATATTTCAAGAGCTCACAATAAATTATTTCATCATTAGGTAGAGAGCTTTTTTCTCTATGGTAAGTTTCATACTTTTAACGTGTTCCGCATGATTATAAAATATAGCAGTAATGAGGTTTAAACTGTTTAATTAATCGGTTCGGAAAGAATTATGAATAGTAAGTAGATTTTACTATGAGTGGGCAATTGTAAAGACATAATTATAAGAATGACAGACGTTATACTCATTCTCCTATTAAGGGTAACTGAAAGCTATTTTGTTATGTTTAATATGCGCAATCTTAAGTAGTCGATGTCGTGCGACTTTTTGGCATAGCTGGTTCGGAATAACTATTTTTATTCAGGACTACACGGCAGTGACTGAAAACGCTCTGGACAGTCTAGCGCTATTTTTTTTTAGCTCTTCCACCGTAAGATTTTGTTGTGCTAATTGCAAATATATTCTTTATAACAATTATCCGAAGCGACTGCATCTAGATCTTATAATATTCTTTTTCTCAAAATAATTGAATTTAACAACGACTCTTCTAATGAATAACCTCTCTTGTTTTAGGAAATAGAAATATGTATTTCTAATTTACATATAGTTACTCAGTTACGATTAAAATTCGGTATATAAATATCATCATCAATAAACTTCGAATTCAAATTAATGTTTTATATAATTCTTATTTACAAATCAAATTAATATTCAATAATCATAAAAGATTTTTAAATTTACATAACATTATATCATTTCATAGTAACATTTTTATGTTTTTTTTCATTGTAACCATTACTTTAGTTCCCTTTAAAAAAATGAGATTAAACATTCTCATTTTTACTCCCATTTTCAAGATGACTGATTTCAGGTTTATTTTTTCCAATTTCCATGAAAGCTTGATCCAAATCATCAGTAACTTTATCACCAAAAACAACTGCAACTTCTTCTAAAGTATAACCCCTTGTTTCTGGGAACAAGAAGTAAACAATAACAATTTCAACGGCTAACCAACAAGTCCAAACAATATAGTATTTCCATGAAATAGCATCCATAGCAACAGGATTAACAAACCCAGAAAAGATTAATACTAGATAAGTAACCATGGTGTAAATAGTCATTCCTTTGGAACGAAGTGAGAATGGAAGAATTTCAGACATATATAAATTTGGTAATCCACATAATCCACTATCATAAGCAAAATAATATAAGAAAATCATTGCAAGAACACCTTGACCTAATGATTTATCTTCGAAATTCCGTTTTTCATTAATAGCTGATAGTACTGTCCAGACCAAGTAACAAATAAGCATTGCAACCGTACTAAACAAAAACATAACTCTTCTACCAACACGATTAACAAAAAATGGAGCCATTAATGCAACACCTTGATTATAAATCATAAGACCACCATTGATAATCAATTGTCTTGGAGCAGATGTAATACCAATACTGTTTAAAACCTTATTCATATAATAACTAACCAAACTATTACCAGAAAGTTGTTGTAAAATAGGAACGAAACAACAAAGTGTTAATCTAAGTCTATTTCCTTTAGTAGAAAAGAAAGTTGAATAACTTGTATCACTATGAGATTTTTCAAATTCAATAGCAGATGAAATTTCAGCTAATTGAAAATCAATGAAAACACCACAACGATCTTCATCACCACCACCATGCCATTTCATTAACATTTCTCTAGCTTCATTTATCCTACCTTTTGATACTAAGAATCTAGGACTCTCTGGAACCCAATAAATAAACATTAATTGAATGACAACAAAAGTACCTTGTAAAATACTAAGAGCTCTCCAAGCCCAAGAAGTATTTCCTAAATAATAACAACCAAATGTAGCCCAAGAAGCAAGAATAGCACCAGAATACCATAAAGTATTAAAACAAGCTGTAACTATTTCTCTATGGGTTGGATAAGCAATTTCAGTTAATAGTGGAACAGACGCTATAGCAGCTAACGTAGCACCAGCACCAATGACAATTCTTCCAACTATGAAGCAGGCATAACCATTTGCAGCAGATTGAATAATAATTCCAGCAACCATAATAATATCACCAATAATAATACAAGGCTTTCTACCATATGTATCTGATAACCAAGGAGCAAACCAACAGGTGATGAAAAATCCAAAACTCATACCTTAAAATAGATGTTAGTAAACTATTCATATAATATTTAAATTTAAAGAATATAAACTTACCATTACTCATAGCACCTAAAACAGCACCTTGAGGTTTTCCCATATCATTAGACCATTTAGCAACAGATTGTAAACCATTTAACATAGAACTATCATAACCACTTGTTGTTGAACTAACCATTATTACTATTAAAGTAAGATTCAATTTTAAAAGATGAGGAACCCGATACCATGGCTTATCATAATTTGGCATATAATCAAATAATGATTGATGTGGTTTAGCTATTGCTTTTTCTGGATGTGAAGGAATCGATTCGTTTGAATCGCTCATTTTTTATTATTATAATGTAATAGAATTTGAATAAATATGATTTTTTTGATGTTTAGGGGTAATCATTGATATTTATAAATAGTTAATATCTTTAAGATCAATTTTTTTTTTTTTCAATTTAAATTTACAAGTATATTTTTCAAGTTTGTTGCTTATTAACTTTTCAACTTAACATTATATATATATGCATTAAGAAATAAGTATTAATGCATAATGGTAGTATGGGCATGGCATAGTATAACATACGATTCAATATAGTATAACTTCAATGATAATTAAACAATAGTTAAACGAATATGTATTATATACATCAATCATTTAGTTGATAAGCAATATAATCCCAACAATTCATGGATATATTTTATTGAGTCTGTAAGAATGGTGGGGTAGGTCATCCGCAACTAGGGTAGACCTTGCTTACTAAAATACTATATATGCCAATCTTTTCATAATTACATCGTTTGTAAGTACTGGCTGTCTGGATCTCACAAATTTTTAAATGAGCTTTACATTGTTTTTTTGGATAATCCAATCCCTTTCTGTGTGTTGTGTTATAATTTCTCCGGGGAAATTATGGGGCTATAGTTGCTCTAGGATCAATAGTATACTCTTTTAATATTCCTATGATAGAATCATCTATTGCAAGTTCTGGGAGACTGAAATACCAAAACTTTTATATTGCGTTTCAATTTTAATTGTCGTGCGAATTTTGTTATATGGATGATGTGGTTTAGATGAAATCATTCTGAAGATAAATAAAGAATTTGAAGTGAATAATAAATCAGCAATTTGATGACAATATTTTGTTAGAGGAAAGGTTGGAGATATCATTCAACTTGATCAATGAGGTTTATTTAAACATTCAGGCTGATACTGTACAATGTACAATGAAAAATATACCTTACCTCTTCCTGATATATATATAAATGTAGAGTTTGAATTTATGATAACTCTTTATTTTTCTTCCCGAAAAAAGAAAAAATGATGCTGTTACTTTAGAAATTACAAAAACACAAAAAAATCTTTGATTCAGGAATCAAGAAAGTACATAAAACTATTAATGATGAAGCACCAAAAAGTGGCCTTTAAACAATTGAAGATGATGAATTAGTTGCTTAGCGAGTTCAACTATGGAGATATTGAAACGTAACTACTAAGTATACTAAAAAGAGGGATTAACAGAAAAAGATATACTTATATAGAGAGAAAAGAGAAAAGAACGAGAATAAAGATTGAAAACAAGAATCTTAAGATAAATTAGATTCTGACCTAAACTATATATTTTCACACTTATGATTGATCAATTTCTTACTATTCGTAAATTCTACCTCAATTTTTCGCGAAGCACCAGTTTGATCCCGACCTGGTTGTAATATCATAAAGCAGACAGATTTACAAAGTCACACACAACATAAGCATTCAACCTATATGGGTTTTCATATATGGTGATTCTTTAATCATATCATTGATTTACATAGTTATATATAAGATACAGTTTTCCTGTGTAGAAAAGGAGGATAGTGGAATATGTCATTGACTCAAATACCTTATTAGATCTACTTCAGCTCCAAGGAATTGTTGTATCAACCTGCTCACACTGAAAGAAAATAGTTGCCAGAATGGTTTCACTATACGACTATTTGAAAGGGACACAAGAAAAAGAAGTTGTTCTTGGTGTTTTTAATAGAAATAATAATAATAGTGGACCTGATAAAAATAAATCTGGTGGTCAAAGTCATAGATGTCGATTCCAATGTGCCAAATGTGGAAAACGAGGACATACAATTGAACGTTGCTATCATAGATATTCAAGATGTGATATTTGTGGAAGACAAGATCATTTAAAATATTTGTGTAAAAATGAAAGAAAAGAGAAAGAAGTATTATCTTGAAAATAATAAGAAAAAAAATTTGAGGATAAAAATACAAATGACCTATTATTATATATGGATATTTTGTTCCATGATAATTCTAAAGCTGAACATGAATATACAATATGCTCTTGACTCTGGCGCAGTAACAACCGTAATGATGAACAAAATATTGATTGTGTTTATGATTTCAGTTCTCGAAAAATACCACGATTATATGAAGTTCAACACCAAATTGAGTTTATAGATAAAGGATATATTGAGGTTGAATTCAAAAGTGGAATTATCAGGGAGGGAGTAGAAGACTTTGTGACTTTTAAGGTTGAAAATGTTGTAAGAATATACCGATCGGAGGCTGGAACACAGTATATACGTAATACCCGAGTTCTACGTTACGATCCAGGTATAAAATATGTACATGAAAAATATGGAAATATTTCACCTCGACTGTTAAAGAGTCGTGTTGTTCCGGCTAACGAGAAAAAGTTGATCAAAGAAAAGGAATTGAATTGAAAGACCCCTGAGCCTTATATTATTGGAAAAACAACTCGTCAGCCATCTAAGCCAAAACATAGGGAATATATGCAAGAACATGAAATTTTTGTTGATGTTGCTGATCCATTTAGTTTATCAAAACAACGTCATAAATATATGTTAATTTGTAAAGATAATAAGACCAAATGCTTGTTTCCGTATCCTATCATGAATAAGTCTGATGTTTATAAAAAAATCCGTGAATTAAATCAATTGTTAGTGACACAAACTGGTACTGGGATACGAAGATTGGTATCTGATAATGGTTTGGAATTTAAAAATAATACTTTAGACGCCTTCTGTAATTAAAATGGCACATTATATTTCAGATCTTTAACAGCGTTGAAACGCGCTGTGTCACAAGGTTGTTGAACGTGAAAACTTAACTTCCCTCAATGCTGTTCAAACCATTATTCAAGATTAGGAAAATCATTATAATTTCAAGGATGCTGAACATTTATGAGATTTGATTATTTGTTACAATGCTATTGTTCGCAATTTGGTTGATGATAGATATAAAAAAACTAGGATTTTCAACATCCATGTTTAATAACCATGATATTCATAAATTTTCTGCAAAAGTGATCTTTTGAGTATCATTTCAAGAAATGAAATCAAAATTAGCTCCTATAGGTGAAGTTGGTTACTATGTTGGTCCCATCTATTGGGAAGCGCTTGTTATGGACGCCTTTTGCACACAAAACATTACAAAGTTATTTATAAAAAATATGATACTTTTGATTGTCTGGATGATAAGGATAATAAAGAAGACAGTAAAATTGTGGATACTACTAGTGTTGATAAGCCTAGTGGTGACAATGAGTTTGATAGTGAAATGGATTCTGATATTGAAGGAGACATTCCTGGTAATTTAAGGAAGATTGGTATTGATTCTGAATATGTAGAGGATATCATCATTATCCAGCAATGATTTTCCATACACTTCATCGGCCTTACTTTCATCCAAATATTTCGTAAGACTTAATTTTATGAGGGTAGACCTAATACCAAAGTCCCAAATTTCAAATACTACCGGATCTTCACTCACAGTTAGTTTTGACAGACCCCTCAGCTCTGAAGAAACAGAGGTCGTGACAGAGGCGCCACCATGTTCTTGTAGCTGCTTTAGCAAAGTTAATAAAGAATTAGTCTTCTGGCACTTGATGTACGAATCTTAATCTCTCTGTTTCTTATTTTCTTTTAAATATCTAGGGAAAGACTACTTCTTATATATGACTATTTAAAACAAGTTATCTGCATAAATGATTGATCAACATAAAAACTAATTACTTGAAACATAAAAACAGAATGTAACTATTACTAACTAACTAACTGCCCTAACATCAACATTATAAGAGTTTTAATTGTTTAGTCATATATCGTGAAGGATCACACCATTGATTTACATAGTTATATATAGGATATAGTTTTCCTACGCAGAATAGGGGGATAATGGAATATGTCATTGAGAGAAGACTCAAATACTTTATTAAATATACTTCAGCAGCTCCAATACAAGGTAATATTTAGATCTAAAACTGATAAATTATAAGGATAGATCCTGATAGATTAATTAACTCGATGATGTTTACACAATTACAATAATAAAACCAATAGAATATACAATGATGAGATTGGTTTTTCGAGTAACTTAAGTTAATTATTTTTTGTGCGTTTAATCCGCTGACATCTCGTGTTTGTGTTGTTTGAAGAATTTATTTTGCATTATTGGAAGTATTAAAGTTATAACCTATTGAATTGGATTCCGGGATTGATTATCCTAAACTTTACTTCGTATTTTAGAAACCATTTTACCTGTTTCTAGAAGTAATCTTTTATTAATCTGGTACTTTACACAACTTTTTCATCTATTGTAAACGATATTTGGAAGAAAATATTAGTGAAAATTTTCGGAAATTAACTAGCGATAAATACAGTAATGAATCAATCAATTTATTGGTAATTATATCTGAAAATTATTTGTTATATTTATATAGAATTTAATTAACCCTAGGTAAATAAATATGTTGGATGATTATCTGCCCCTGCATTTAGCGATTTGAATAATATATAAGTATCTGAAACTTGCAAAAATATTAGTGAACCAATAAAGGAGATATTTAGCAATTTTATATAACAATAATTCAGCGACTTTTGAAAATATCCGTTGGTGTTAATGTTAGAGATTAACTTACCGTTTAAAGGTAAGTAGTTGACCATCGATATATAAAAATAGCTCCTCGATCATACTCAAGATGAATTAGCCAACCTCTTTAAGAATTCAACATCGATTTATTTAGGATTTGTAATAGTTCATTTGTTTGGAAATTTATTAGCTAGTGTTTCTGTGGATGTATGCATCCTTGAGTATATAATTATGCAATGGTTTATAAATTAATGAGAATCATATTTTACCTACAAACACGTACCCACAAATAGCACTGTTTTTGGTGAACTGCAAAAGTTGAGGTGAACCAGGGGCTGGATGCTAAAATAGAAAAAGCTGATATAAACGTTGCTACAGCATGTTCTATAGTTTAGATCAAGAGAGTCATAATGCTCACTGTTTTATACGGTATGATTAGATAAGTCAAATACCATTTTATAAATAGTTATAATGGAAATGGACTGGGGCAATTATAGATTTTATTAGATTCGTGTGATGCAGAATTATAATAAATGTTATCTTCTCCGATCATTTATCGGCGCTTCGGATTTAAGAGGTAATTAATAGGTAAATCTTAAACCTTCACCAGACAATCAATGCGATACACTAAAACATCAAATGGCCATTAATAGCTTTAGTAGGTCATGGTCAATGATGGTCAAATCTATATACCCCATGCTCATTATACCTACTTATAGTTTGACCCAATTGCTATTAAGCATTAACTACTGTAGACATTAGAATAATAGCTATAGGCTACACTAAAAACGTATCCCGAGTAACTTCTAAATATTACATACACCAAAATTGTTATATAGAATTTATAAATTATAATTTACCACATCACCGTAATTTGTGGGGACGTTATGATAGATTAATTAAATACTTGCATCATTACTGACTGTACTCCACATCTCAAGAAAGTGGAGAAACAAGGTTATTTTTATAATACTTTGAACGTTATTCGATTACTTAAACTGCCATGTGTGTCAGGTGAATCTTCCACCATCGATAAACATCTTCTTTCATATATAGATCATCTCAAAGACATCATGGGTTTTGATTGTCCTTATTGTGGGGATCCTTTCACTCGTCGTGAACATATGGAACGACATATACGTTCCCATACCCAAGAAAGACCATTTATATGTTCAATTTGTTCAAAAACATTTGCAAGAAAAGATTTATTAACCCGTCATTCTAAAAATCATACAAAATCAAAATCAAATAATAGTTGTCCAACTTCAAGTTTAGAACCTCGATGTAAAGCAGCTTGTAAAAATTGTGCAAAATTAAAACAAAGATGTACTCATTCACAATCTGAATTACAATGTGATAATTGTATTAAAAAAAATATAGAATGTATTATTAATAGGAAACATTCAAGAAATCTACCAATATCAAATATAAATCCTAATTTAAATTATGGTCCTTCAATGATAAATAATACAATTCCTTTCCCACAATTCTTATCATCAGATCTTGACTATACATATACTTCAACTTATAACCCACAGTCGTTAAATGTTAATATTGATCCAACATTAAATGGTTTATCTTCAAATTATAATGATCAATTGGATAATTCTTTTCGGAGAGGAGTGGACATGGATGTAATGAAAAGGACTGGTATTACTTCTCGTGAATTTGAGAAGTATTCTATTTATAACTAAAAAAAAGTTCATCTTTGTTCACTCCGATTCTTTCAAGAAAACTAACATTAATTAATATGTTTATTTATTATGAAAGAGCCAGTATATTTATTTGTTAGTTAAATACTTGTGTATAAATAAAAATCGAATGATTGCATAATATTATTCCAAGTATAAGTAAGCCGTAAATCACGTGTACGGATTTTGAAATGCTTACACCAATTCAAATTTAATGGCAGCACCAAAAGTATATCTTTCAAAACCCCAATAATAATCAATAAAAAATGATGGATGAAGTAGTAAAACGATTAATTCGATTTGTATCTCGAGGTTTTTATAAAAAACAATTCGTTCTTATAATGGATTCAATTATAATTCATTCAGTTTTATCAGATGATGATTTAGTTCATTTAATTGGAATTCAAAGAAAAGAATTAAAACATTATCTAGCAAAACTTATTGAAGATAGATTGTTATCACAATATTTAAGAAAAGAAGATGGACCACAAAATAGACCAATCACAAAAGTTTATTATTTTATTCATTATATTGAAGCGATTGATTCAATAAAATGGAAAATTTATAGTATTGTTAAGACATTAACTGATGCTTTACAAAATGTATGTTTTCATCAATATATTTGATTATGTCTTTATTTGATTATGTCTTTATTTGATTATGTCTTTTTTTAACTAATGAATGTTTTTATTTGGAATAGGAATCTAATCCACAAGGGTTTTTATGTCCATTATGTAAATCTAGATATTCTCAACTTGATGCCGTAACTAATCCATCTCCTGATATGACACATTTTTTATGTTCTGTTTGTAATTCAGTTTTAATTGAAGATGATACATCAACAAAAACAAAAGAAAAAGAAGAACAATTAGATCGTTTAAGGAAAAGAATTGAACCAATAATTGAAATGTTAAGAGAAATTGATAATAAAGTTATTGAAGAGTATGTTTCAACAATATTTACAAAAATGTTTTATTTTATTTTATTTTATTTTAACAACTTATTAATTTTTTTTAGTAATACTTTTGATTCAACAGTTGCAATTGCATTACAAGCAAATTCCGAATCAACAACAGCTTATATTAACAGTACAAAAAATAATATATCATCATCATCAACAGATTTAAATCAACAAACTAAATTAAATGTTAATATTACATCAAATGAAGAGTCTCAATCAATGGAATTATTACAAAGACAAGAAAAGGAAAGATTAGCAAAACAAAATTCTTTACCTGAATGGCATATTCAAAGTACTGTTGGTAAAACATTATTACCTACATCTGGAAATTCATCTAGATCTGGAATTATTTCTAATAATTCAATTGATAATGGTAGTAAAGAAATGAAGGTTGGTGTTGATACTAGAAGTAATGAAGAAGCTGAAAGAGATGAGATGGAAAATAAAGCACTTACTGAATATTATGCAGAATTGGCAAGAAGAAAAGCAGAGGAAGATGCAGCTGAAGCAAAAGAGGAGGAAGAAGAAGATGATGAAGATGATGAAGATGAAGACGAAGAATTTGAAGATGTAGATGTGAATGCTACTACTAATAACGAAACTTTAAAAGCTCCCGATGTAATTAAATCAACAGGTGATGATGATGAAGATGATGAAGATGATGATTTTGAATTTGAGGATGTATAAATCATATAGATTTGTTTATTCGGGATACAACATGCCCTTATTCTGTGATACATGTATTTATAATTGGATTCTAGTAATAAGATACAGTGAACGTTTTCATGAAGATAGTCAAGAATACTTATCATCCTTTTGGAACTTAAGCTCATATTTTCAAAGCTTTGTTACTTCATTATTTGTTATCTTACAAGGAATCCTCATTTTTCAATTGATGATTTACTTATTAAGATCAAAATATTTAATTTGCGAAACATTAAAATCTCAAACAATCAATGGTTTTTCCGAGGATTATCTAGATCTTGGTTCATATTGATAATAACTTCTAATAGCAATGAAGATAAAAAAAAATAGAGATATCGATAATATTGTTGAAAATAAAGATCATAACATGATTCACAAGTACAATTTGATGTGTATGATTAACAATAATTAATTATAATCTTAAACTTAAAAGATAACGATCACGATCATGGTCAGTTAAGAAAAAATCCAGTTGGATCAACAGATATTAAACCATTTATATTATAAGTTTAATCTTATAATATTAACATAAATTGAAGTTGAAGCAGAGGTTTTTAAATTACACAATAGCTATACAAATGTTAATCCATCCTTATCGTTATCCAGGATCTCCGTTGATCTTGAAATTCTATGTTCTAATATTGTTGCATATAAGTACACCAAAGATCAGCAATTCAAAACGTCGATATCATTTCATCCGAACGCCAATAATTAATCGGACAAGTGGTAAAAATTAGTAAAAACCTATAACGGTGTTCATATTATAACCAACTATATCAGGTAAACCAGTTACTCTAATGAAAAATATAATCTAGTAACTTTACGTCCGAATTAGGACACCGGGCAAAAAAAAAAAGATGAATTTATACCCACGATGATCTATGCAAGGAGCAAAAGATTGATGTCTTCTGATAGCATATTGAGGTTAGAGAAGAATAGAATTTGGGTGTTTAATCGGAGTACAGTCTTGAAATCTTCTATTAATACACGCGGGCTTAGGTTAAAAAAGAAGAAACTCTCCAACTTTGATTTATAGACAAAGAAACAGATAGAAAATTCTTAGGAGAATATACGAAATATTTAAAATTAGTTAT
The DNA here is from genome assembly GCA_001600815.1 of Alloascoidea hylecoeti. NCBI lineage: Eukaryota > Fungi > Ascomycota > Alloascoideomycetes > Alloascoideales > Alloascoideaceae > Alloascoidea > Alloascoidea hylecoeti. The sequence goes on along the minus strand of BCKZ01000028.1, from coordinate 100,805 downwards.
TTCATGTTTTTTTGGTGATGTTAGTGGTTCATTTCGTAAACACGTTGATCATGATGTAGACTATAACCTCTTCGATATTAAAATCCAATTGCCGAAATTAACAAGAAACATATAGGCATAGGATAGGGTATGTGACACTATGTGGTATAGCTGCTATTGTGTGGAGATTCCTTCGTGAACATTTTTTTCTAAAAATTTCGAATAAAAAGATCAAAAAATATAAACCGATATATTCTTAAATTTTAATTGTAGATAATTAATTTTAAGCGGAAACTCCAGTGATGCCTTCTTCAGGCGCATTACTTATTATTCCAAAATTTTGAAATGCTTTTTTCACGAAGGAATCTTCACATACGTTAAATTAAATACGTATGAATGATTCTTTGCACGAATTTGAATATAACATGCGTATAGATTAATGACAATCCATTTTAAGTTTAGGTAGAAGAATCAAAACATTTTCATTTTTGTTTTCATTCCAAATAAACCGTTCAGAAATTCAAAATAAGAAATTAATTAGGTAGGCCGCATATATTAAAAGCCGGGGTAAGTTTATCTTGTAATCATTTCATTCCAATCTAGAAATGCATTTACTGCCTAAAATAGACTGAAATGTGGGGTAAAAAGAAGCCAAAAAGAGAGAAATAAAACAATGGAATTAAATTTTAAATTAATTAAAAAATGGTTCTTTATTTTGAGTTAATTTTAGAATTCTCTAAGCTCTCTCCAACTTCGGTGGGAAACAATAAAAAAACAGAAAAACATCAACATACGAAAAGTGAAAAGGAATACGGTAAGAGATGATAAAATGCATCTAAGGACACGCATATGCAATGCATCAATATGTTCATAAGTATTTCTAGCCTGACCGGGATAAGAACCCGATTATGTAGATATAATCCTTGAAATGTCTCCTATTTTAACTGCAAGTCCGTCCTGAGAAGTTCGGAGTGCGAAGTTTGAACTTTGAACGGATTAAATAACTGCACAATGGGAAGAATACCGAGTACGGATCATACTGCAAGCGCCACAGCGGTCACCTCCTCCAAACTCAAGAGTGTTCTTTATTCATCTTATATTAATGCGTCCCCGGAATATTACAATCAATTTCGTGAAAGAAAGAACACAGAAAAAGGGAGTTTGATAAAATATAATGATTCGCTAAAAATATGATAAACCAAAACAAACCAAGGATGAGAAAACCATGTGAACGCAAATAAAACAGAACTTTCACATAGTTAAGAAATCTTGTAAAATATAAAAGCGCTACCATTGAAAATTTGGTTATCCAATTCCAGGCTCTTCACTTACACCGCACTGGCTATTTCCTGTAAATTTGTATATAAATAGTTCCATTTTTCCCCTCATTACACTAGTGCGCTCTAACAAAAAGACAACTACAAATTCTTCCTTAAACATTACAATTAATTCCTTCATACAACTTAATTGTACGTTCTGTGTCTGTAATAAAATCTTCTAATTATTATTATAACGCCTTCCGCCAAACTCTAATATTATAATGATAATTTGATAATTTGCTGATTTTCCTACTCTATAACATATTTTTTTCAGAAGTACATTCATGCCTCATAAAAAGAGGAGGTCAAATAAAAGATCACAAGTTTGTGTATACTGTATATTTAATTAATAGTCATTTTATATAAGCATCAGATATATGTAGGACAATCAATAGAAGTAGCTGAGCAGGGGATCGGATTAGCGAATAGACTTCAAGCTATACGATTTATCTCCTGAAACAAAATAAACCTCACTTTACTAGTTTTCGCTTGAAGAACAAGCCAGCCATGCGTGAAGATTAATAGAATGATCATAACCAATGACCATTTAAGAGATACAAATTTATCCTTGACGCGGATAATTCCCCACGGGTCTGCGTATAATTCGATTCGGAATATTTATTATAATGCCCCACACGGGTCCACTTGCATTGCAGATACATATTTAATATATTCCGATTCGGAAGATTTATCAATCAGCTAATTTTTTGAAAATTCCGCTATGAATAAATAAATAATTAATAATACTCCAAGATATTTATATCCAGATGCCAAGAAAGCTTCAAATTCATCTATTTAAAGTATAGTAATTTAGTGATTAGTTGTCACAAATAACTGAATTAAAAAGGTTAAAAGTTACTATGGATCTAATAAACTAATTAATTCTAATTTCTAACTGAATAATAGTATTGTAGGTTGTATCAGATAAAACAGGCCTCAAACGTAAAAGAAACAAATAATCAAAATGATATAGCTATAGCGATAAGTTTGCCTTAGTTCTAATCATAGAAACTTGTGGTACAATCACCCCTATATTCAAATATTTTATGCCGTACGATTATTAATTGAGAGACCGAGTGTAAAATAAATTTTAGAAATAATTTATTATATAAAAACGAATTAGTGTGAATGAGTCAGAATTTCTCATCAACTGTAGTTAATCTTATTTACTTTTAATTTTATTGTATAACATAATAAAGATAATAATTATATCTACAAATATCCGATTATATTAATTATATGAGAAATTAATGTTAATGAATGTTTTCTTCTTAAGCTTCCTGCTGTTTCTGGGAAATTCTTCGTTGTTGAACGATAATGCATATGTTGTGTGATGAAGTTATAATTGTTGAATTCAATCAATCAATAGTATTCAAGTTTGTAATAATTTGGTATAAAATAAAAGCTTTATATTAATTAAGCTAATAATTGTGACATCGTAAATAAATTATATTTTAGTGCAATTTTAGAGTGTTTATCCTTGTATAAAACTGACTCCTCACTATAAATATTTATAAGCTAAATAATGAATATGATATTGATGCTTTTAACTAAACAGTTAAACCACCATCAATACTAATGATAGATCCAGTAGAAGTGGAACTTTTACATAATGAGATATAATATAGAGCTGTTTCATCAACATCTGTTAATGTGCCAATTGGTGATTTATCTTTCATTACTTGAAGAGCATTTTCAGGAAATTTTTTACCCCACTAAAGTTAAATATTTGTTAGTTTAATAATTATAGTTATACTAATATTTGATTGATATTCTTACCTCGGTTAAAACAAGACCAGGACAAACAGCATGAACTCTACATTTTGGTCCGTTTGTTTTAGCTAACCCTTTTACCAAATGTATTAAAGCAGCTTTAGAAACACTATATGGTAAACTACTACCAATTGGAATCCTACCAGCCATCGATGCAGTTGCAATAAAAGTTCCACCATCTTCATTTAATTCAAAGTATGGTTTTGAAGCTTTAAATAAGAAAAAATGCGCTTTAACATTCATATTAAATGTTCCATCCCATAATTCTTCATCAGCACCATCAAGATCTTCAAATGGACAAATTTTGGTCCATCCAGCATTTGAAATAACAATATCTAATTTTCCAAATGCTTTCATGGTTTCAGATACTAATTTTTCAGATTCTTTTGATGCATCTGCTTTAATTGTAATTACTTTAATATTATATTTTTCTTTTAATTCCTTTGCAAGACTTTCAGCTCTTTCTGATGATGATGCATAGTTGATCGCCAAATTAACACCTTCAGCTGCCAATTGTTTAGCAACTGCAGCACCAACACCAGCTGATCCTCCAGTAATAAGAGCAGATTTATTTTTAAGATTAATTGGCATGTTTTAAAGACTTATTTCAATGTATTATCTTCGTATTTACAAGATCAAAAGAAACAGTTGTATTATCGCAGGAGGTTTGGAGTAACAATCCGGGTAACTAATCATCAATAAATTTATGTGTCCTAAGTGATTTTGGGTTTGACTTGATGTATTTTGAATATTAGTTGATTAGACTTCAATACATCTTAGAGAAAAGATTATTCCTATATTGATATCTATTTATTCTGATTAGTAGTAAACTGAAAATACCAAGGAAAAAAGGAGGGGTACGTATTGGTAAAAGAAAACATGACACATTAGATTAAAGGATTATCATTAAAACCAAGATCTAGATGAATAAAATTTTTTAAAACTTTGATTTCCTTGCATTGATAAGAGTTAAAAAAAAAGAGAACATCGTGTTATAAATTATTACTTGATTAGAACTGTTCTACCTAAAGAAACTAATCTTCCTTGTTAGGTTATTCCTAGGTTTAGTTAGGCTTAAAATTAAAAAGAATGTAATAGAGTCACACGTATCAGTCTTATTAAAATGATGTCTAGATCTAGTGATATAAGAGTTTAAGTATGTTCCATAATTTTGAGATGAAAAGCGAAACATAATATTATAAAATAAAAGACGAATTATTCCAATTATGCGGGTTTTTGCTGTGATGAGAGAATATGTGTTAAACAGATATGGATAGAATAGCTTCTGTTGTCGTGAATCCCATGATTAACATAACTACAAAATTAACTTATGATGAATCATATTTTATTAAAATTGTCTTACTAGCCAAGGTTTAAGGAAACTTTGATGATCAACTAAAGATATAAAGTAATAGCATTTACATGATACATCGAGATCTATTATTAGCTAAATAAGGTAATAGCATATGGATATGATATATATTAATTATTTCACACTAGCATTATTTTCCTCCATATATTTCATTTTATTATTTATAACTCATTCAGCATATATTTCAACTTCTTTATTAATATTTAGTTTTTCCTTAAAAAAAAAGTAAGCGGCATGCTATAAATAATGTTATAAGAAGTCTTGGAAAGTCTTGACCAGCGTCCATACACAGGATTATCCATGGATTTTACTAGATTCAAAAACTTTCAGAAACTTTAAAATTTAATAATTGAAAAATTGATAATTATAATGTTTAAGATTGTAATTAATTGTATCATAATTAGATTTCTTAAAGCTAAATCATGAGATCGGCAATAAAATTTAGCACAATTTTAACAATTTATGATAAAAATTGTAAACCTAGGAAACTAATTTCGGGGACATGCATAATATGTCCGGGGTTTATTGTGGGGACAAGCACAAATATTACAAACTTACATATTATTAACTGAGTTTATCCGTCAATATCCGATTTAATTAGTGAATCCGGACAAATATGAATTACATTATTAAAATATATTAATCAATGATCATGAAACTTCCAAGTAGACGGCTGTAGTTTCTCATTATAGTAACCATTCCTTCAGCTTCACATTTTGCCGCACGTAGTCACGGATAAACAGTTAATCGTGAGTTTTATAAATATATACCAAATTAATTAAAATTAAATTACTTACAAGTTGCTAGTTGTAATTGAATATTTATGATTAATTATAGTGGAGTATTTAGTTTCTATATAAGTTCTGGATTTCCTACATTTTTTTATATTAATTTTTCCTTTCACTTTTTTAATACCAAGTATTAACATTACAATTTAATTTTGATAATACTTTGAATTCACAATTCTAATTACAATAATTACAAAATATGGCTATTCTGAAAAAGAGAGTCAATCTGACTGCTGTTTCTCAGTCAGTTGTTGGTAGGTCTAATGCCAATAAATCAAAAGGTTTAAAGGGTATCATTGATAACCCTTATGTATTTATGTGTGCTGCTTTTGCATCAATTGGTTGTATCATGTACGGTTATGATCAAGGTGTTATGTCTTCTGTTCTTGTTATGGAAAATTTCCAAGCTCATTTTCCAACTTTAACTCGGTCTGGTCTTCAATCATGGCTAGTGGCTACTTTAGAACTTGGTGCATGGGCTGGTGCTTTATTATGTGGTTATTTAGCTGATAAAATTTCAAGAAAATATTCTATGCTTGTTGCTGTTGTTATATTCACTTTAGGTACTGGTTTACAGGTTGGTGCACAAAATCCAGGGTTTTTGTTTGCGGGAAGAGCCATCGGTGGTATTGGTATTGGTATGTTTTCCATGGTTATTCCAATGTATCAGGCTGAAATCGCACCACCAGAATTACGTGGTACTTTAGTTTCTATCCAACAACTATCTATTACAATTGGTACTTGTGTTTCCTTTTGGATTGATTATGGTTTCCATTTTATTGGTGGTACACATTGTAGACCAGAAGGTCTTGATTCAAGCTTAGATTTTGATCCATTTACTGCTCATGGACGTACTTGTCTTGGTGAAAAAACTGTTGCATGGAGAGTACCACTTGCACTTCAAATTATTCCAGCTTGGATTTTATTCTTTGGTATGTTGTATTTACCATTTTCTCCAAGATGGTTAATGATGAAAGGTAGAGAAGAAGAAACAAGACAGGTTTTATCAAAATTAAGAAGATTACCAGAAGATGATCATTTAATTACTGCAGAGTTATTAGAAATTAAATCAACTGTTATATTTGATAAAGAAGTTAAAGATGAATCAATTAAATCAGGTGGTGCTTTAGCACCAATTAAAGAAATTTTTATACCAAATATTTTTAAAAGAGTTGCAATTGGTGTTTGGCTTATGATTTTTCAACAATTTACTGGTATTAATGCAATTTTATATTATGCTCCACAAATTTTTGCAGATTTTGGTTTTAGTTCTGTAACTCAAAATTTATTAGCAACTGGTGTTACTGGTATTTTACAAGTTCTTTTTACATTACCTGCTGTTTTATTTCTAGATAAATTTGGTAGAAGATCATTTTTAATCATTGGAGCTGTTGGTATGTTTATATGTCATATCATTGTTGCTGGTATTGATGGATCTTTCCAAAATAGTTGGCCGGAACATCGTGCTGGCGGTTGGGTATCTATTGTTTTTATTTGGTTATTTGCAGTTAATTTTGCTTATTCTTGGGGTCCAGTTACATGGGTATTAACACAAGAATTATTCCCTTCTTCATTCAGATCAAGAGGTGTTTCTATTGTATCTTCAACCAATTGGATGTTTAATTTCGTTATTGGTTTATCTACAAGACATATGATTGATAACATGAAATATGGTACTTATATCTTTTTTGCTATATTCTGTCTTGGTGGTGCTGTTTTCGTATGGAGTGTTGTTCCAGAAACAAAGGATAAAACTTTAGAAGAATTAGATGTTTATTTTGGTGGTAGTTCTGATAGTATTGCTGCTGCAGATAAAGCTAGAATGGAAAGAATTCAAAAAGAAATTGGTCTTTATGATATAATGGATGATGGTGAAAAGGGTTCTCCTTCTGATCCTGATCATGAAAAATTTAGAGATGAAGAGTTTAGGGAGAATAATAATGAAAATTCTAGTTAATTTTTAATGCTCTTCAGAATTTTAGACTAGCTATAGGATTCGAATTTAATCCTTAATGATTTTTAGCTAGCCGAATATTATATACTACTTATAATTATTATGATTTCGATGGTTTTTGTAATTTTTGATCTGACTGTGTTTTAAGTAAATATTATATTACCTTTGTTGCAAATGATATATGTAAAATAATTTATAGTACCCATTCAATGGATTCACCCACCTCCAAGAACTCAAAAATAGATTCCTCCATATTTTAACAATGAATTATACTTCAGTTTCTTAAAAAAATTACTTTAAATCTAACGGACCATTAAAGTTTTAACATATTTAGTTATAATTCGATTAGTTCATTTTTAATTTTGTTACAGTTTTTCCACTCTGATTTCGCCATTTTGTAGAGTATTTTGCCACATTTTTCTGTGTTTATTCAGCATCCCTTAAATCTAATATTGGTTGTTAGGGTTACCCAACATTTCGCTACCTTGCTTCAAAATATTTCGTATGGTCAAAATCATTCATGTGCACGACCTGAAGCGCCAATATCATTCTTAGATAGAGATAAATTCACAATTAAAAGTGGTCCAAAATTATAATTTGTCTGTTTCTTTCATAACCATGTTTTCTAATTCTAAATGGGTATTTATATTAATGATCAGAACATATTCCACTGTGAATTTAGTGCTCATCGTCCTTTAATGGCCATGCCAATGCTTCTTAGGAAATGTGATCGAATATATTAGTATAAGATGAGGATAATTTTCAACATTCAATTGACAATCACATTTCCTAAGAAGCATTGGCATGGCCATTAAAGGACGATGAGCACTAAATTCACAATGGAATATTAAAAGTGATGATTAGGAATTAGAGGATTTTGATGATTTAATTGTTGGTGATAATGGAGTAGTTACCATCAACTATTAGTTGTAAGAGGTCTAGGGTCTAGTGAAACAATATTTAGATCATCTTAAAAGAGTTATCACTGAACCTATAATTTCTGTGATGTTTTATTAGTTATTATCATTCATTTTGACTACCTTTCTAGCTATTGTTATAGATGTTTATAGTATGTGATCTGGTGACTGATTTAATACTGTTGTAATTATTTATGAAAATTGGATTCATTTTTTATTCTGTTGCGTTTTTATTTTATTTTTATTTTTTCACTGTTGAAGTTATACGCACTGAACTAGTGTGGTGTGTTTTAAGACGTTCTTTGATGAAAGTAAAATGCAAAGTGTAATAAAAAGTGTAAAGTTGTAAAATAACAAAAACAGTGTAATATAAGGTTTTATAGAGAAGTAGCAATAGAGGTGTTAAAAAGGATAATCAAGGGTTAAAAATGGAGTAATCTAAGAAGCTACGTTAATAAAGGAAAAGAGAGATCTACAACAAGGTGATATAATAGATAGTGTTGTGGTATAACAATGAGGTTTTGTGAGCAAGCAATTAAAATGTCAGAACAAAACAAACTCAACTAAGAATGCCAGGAATAAGAAGGGATTTTTCGGATATTGAAATGTTGGAATTAATGGATTGATGATATCTACTTTCATTTGGATGCTGTTACATGTATAGATATTAATATTTGGTTTTGGTTCATGGGATAGCACTTGTATAATTTGGAGATTACCATATTTTAAACTGATAAAACATCCGATGATACATACCAATAGAAATGGGTTTCAATTCTCCTATAGATAGTCTCACATTATACAATGATTATATTTTATACACATGTATAATGGATATATTACGGTTTGGAAATCAATTCTTGATAATTTAGAACATCAACCAAAATTTAATTTACAACACAATTGTAAAGGAGTTGGTTGGTGGTTTGGAGATTTTTGTATTGACAATGGGTATTATATATTCTTGAGAATATGGAGTTGTGAGATTTTGGAATATTGAAACTAGTCAAATAATCCAAGATTTTCCATATGATAAATGAATATGATCATATGCATTACATTACAGTAAAGGATCAATACTTATTTGTTAGCGAGTACAAAAAATTAGTTCTGGATTTGCAAACAAATAAAACAAGTATTTTATTATGTGAAGTATCAGATGAAAGACCAGCTACTTCATTATTTATAGATAATAATAAAATGATGTCTATTGATTATAGTTATACTATAAGATTTGGAATTTAAATGATGCTCTCTAAAATTATTTAAAATGTTTAAAAATGCAGGAGAAAATGTTGAAGCAGTATATTTACCAATTAATGCTGATTTGAAAAGGCTAACTATTTTTGAAAACGGTGACGACTATAGACCTTTCCCCTAATATCTATAATATCATCAGCTGTAATAGTAAAATCTTCTTTCCACCAACGTTTCCAAATGGTACTAACATTCTTATGTTTCACGTTAATTGGTAGGGATTTATTCTTTTTCATCTTTTTATCTTTTTTGTCTCCTTTTTAGTAAAAATTGAGTACACTATGCCTGGCAAATTTCAATCTAGAGATCCATATGTTGCTATTATTTCTCTACTCCTCGTTGCCTCATGTAGTTTCCAATTTAAAGGTAATTAATACATCTGTGTCACTATCTTTAAAAGCAGATAATTCAGCTGCGGTCAATCGTCGAGAAGGTGTATAATTCCTAAAAATATTTATCATTTTATAACCTGCTATCCCTTGAATTGGTCATTTCCTTCACAAGTGTTAAGTGTTTAGGTCCCCCACTTACATCCCTCTTGCCATAATTATGAAAGAAGTGCATTCTTAATTTTTGCAATATTTTCTTCTATCTCAGCAGAAGCTTCTACATTCATAAGTTTCTTCTTATCCATTGGCAATTTATTAAATATAAGTGCATCAAAATATGGAGAATCACATTTTAATAAGTACGTCATGGTAAAAACGACATGATTATAAACAGAATCATCATCCCTCACTGTTTGGATCGAATTGAGATAAGGATGGACCTTTCCAGGCATCAGGATTTACTCCACCACCCCCACCCCACCCTCAATCCTGATTGATATATCTGGTAATAGTAATTGATCATCTTCTGGTTCTATAAGCAATCCGCTTATTGGATTAGCTAACCATTTATGATCTATATTAATGGGTGGATTATATTCAAGAAGCCCAATTCTACTAATACCTGCAAGATAGATATCAGAAGACATTTCAGAAAAGATTTCCAAAATGACACAGATAAAACTCAAAATGTTTCTTTTTCTAAAGATCCCTTTTTAAACCAGGGGGTGAATGATTTCGTAAACAGTACTTTTGGGTATTTGGTCGAGTCATACTTATCATACTACTGGGTAATCTCCTATAGACTAATTATCATGTTAATTTTAGATGAATTCGCTGGCTACGCTATAATGGATTCTTTAGGGTTCATTATCAAGCACCTTCGAATTGAGCTTTATATATAGTCATTTCACTTGATTTAGGCCATTTGCGAATAGGACTAGATATAATACACATTTGACCATTTGATACACTCAAAAAATTCTTCCACATTATGTACTAATGTTCGGCCATAGTGTTAAGAAATCATCGGCTTTGTGATGAATTAGAATTAGGCCACGCGATGAGCAAAGTATACACCTACTATCTATACTAAATAATTGGCCACTTAATGCCCTAAATATCGGCTGATCAAAAAACTAAACATTCGGTCACTTTATACACTAATGTTCGGCTACCCATACAGTTTCTACCCTCAAACTAATAATGTATGATTGAATCTATATTTTATTTAAAACACAAACTAATCGATATCGATTATATTATAATTTAGATATTTTGATTGTTCTAAGAGAGTCATGGACTTTTCAATGTATTCATATAATTAAAACACTTAAATTAGAAGTACCGGTAACCTTATAATTATAGGTGGTGTGGAAATCTCGATAAGGCTATGGTTCTCAAGAAATTGTCTCAACTAGGAATTTAATAAACAAGGCCTTATATAATTTTTTTCTTTTTTAAATTTTCTTGTTATCTCCTGTTTACATATTATAATTTATTTTACTTAGCAAAAAGTAAAAAAATTTTAGGAGCTCTATAATTATATTTTGAAACTAATTACCGGTATAGTCTTTCCACCAATTAATAGCGCTATTTTCGATAGGTCTGGGAATTAATTAGTCTTATCTTTGGATATTAATTAAAATAATGTTTGATAACTAATTAGCGATCTTGTCGACAATTATTCAGCGTTACCTAGAAGAATTTGGTAAGATTATTTGGAGCAATTAATTGGTCACAAGTTGGCGATACGTTTGAAAGTTAATTAGCTATTCTATAATATTATTTGGTGATGGGCTTGAATTAATAATTAGCCACTTCTCCGAATATTATATCAAGTGATTCGTGGGAAAAACAATCGATTAGCGATTCCGATGAACATTATTTAGCCATGTCTTTGAAATTAAGTAGTTAAAAGTAAGTGAGAAATAATTAGCTTTTAATGAAGAGGTAAATTAGCGAATTAGGAGGAAGCTCATAATCCATTCTTTGTTTTTCAAGGCTCTTATCCGGCTCGTCGAGGTGAGATCCCTCATATCGAGTTATATCTCCCTCCTTGATGCACATAGTTTTTTAACCATTAAGGCATCCTCCTTTAATTATAATAAAGGCCCCAATAATTTAAAGTTTCGGGATTCTGTGAAAACGATACCAATACCACCAGAATATATATTATATAGACATTTTGTGAACATGCTATGACGACTTCCTTTGGGAAATTTTAGCTAAAATAACTATTATAATAAATATTAATAAATATATAATACTTGAGAATTTTCTTTTTTCTGATAAAATAGTTAATGGCTTGATTGATGGTTCAAATACTTTATCTATCTATCTGGGTTGACTAATTAACAACCTCACCTAAAATTATTTCTCACTTACTTTTAACTACTTACTTTCAAAGACATCGCTAAATAATGTTCATCGGAATCGCTAATCGATTGTTTTTCCCACGAATCACTTGATATAATATTCGGAGAAGTGGCTAATTATTAATTCAAGCCCATCACCAAATAATATTATAGAATAGCTAATTAACTTTCAAACGTATCGCCAACTTGTGACCAATTAATTGCTCCAAATAATCTTACCAAATTCTTCTAGGTAACGCTGAATAATTGTCGACAAGATCGCTAATTAGTTATCAAACATTATTTTAATTAATATCCAAAGATAAGACTAATTAATTCCCAGACCTATCGAAAATAGCGCTATTAATTAGTAAAAAGATTATCACTGCAGTAGTGACTGTTCCTTATAGGTATTAGGTAAACAAATTTAAACGTCACACAATTGCAAGTCGTATAATTCTAATTATTGAGGTCAGGAACGTACGTAAATTTATATTATAATCAATAGTAAATACTTGAAAATTAACCAAGCAACAGAAGATCATGAAAATCACAGACTCAGAGTAATATACACAAGACCATATAGTTTTCAACGGATTCACAAAATTAGGATTCGCAATTGATTGAAATTACTATAGATTTGGATCCATTTAATCTGATGAAGAAGTTAATTAAGAAATTACAACCTACGCATACAGGTTACAAGTACTATACATAAGGCAATAGTTACCCGGATTTCCCAAGCATCATTATAAGGTTGCATATGCACTGAATTTAAGTATCATATTAATCCAATTATTAAATAATAATTAGGGCTCTCCAACTGCCATATTAATAAGACCTTATAGTTATAATACAACAATTGAAATGTTGTGCTGATTCTTTACAACCATATGTCAATTTGTATAAACATATTGATAAGTTAGTCGGCTATTGATAAAAGGACATGATATTTTTCGCTGACTGGTTTTCCAAAACTCTGAGACTCTGAAGTTTATATTGTGATTTGCAACTTTGATAAAATACTCGGATTAGCTTGTGGTAACTCCCACCAACGGTAAGGTAATTTAAATCCTGTTTCTAAGACAATTAAAGCGAGACAATGACAGTCAATCCCGTGAGGTATTATCAGGAGCACTATCCAAAATCAAAACAAAACAAATATCAGACACTTACGATGAAACGGGATAATAATCAGTAATTGAAGAGAGGAGCAGTTATTGAATCTGAAATTTTTAGAATGGAATTTTTCATGAAATGATGGGACGATTATAATAACAGGTTTCGGAAGCCAGTTTAATCAGTGTTCGACGGCATGCAGTTGGGCATAAATGTACCACGAGTTCAAGATCTCGTAATTGAATAGAAATATTTTATGAGAATTAAAAAATGTATTTAAAGTGCTAGGATTTCACTTAATTCAGGTTAAGATGCTTAAATCTGCCTGAGCTCTAATTACCAAATTTTCAGTATCTTATCCATCTTCATTTATCACCTCAACAAAGCCTTTTTAAGATATCATATATCCTAATACCCCTTCTGAACCCACAAGTTGTACATCGTGATATACAAGGTAACATATTCAACCTGAAGAATCTATAAGTCACAATGCACAATACCAGTAGATCCCAGAATTTTTTCCCCAAGTATGTAAAATATACTAATACACCACAAAAAGATATTATATTAATATTTTATATTTAGATCAGTTGGTAGGTCTCCCTTGTCAGTAAGAAACCTTAATGGTATGTTTCCTTATGCTTTCTGGTTGAGTTATTTTATTAATGAGTGTTCTTAAAGATTCTACACTTAATTTACCTCGCAAACGAAATTTTCCGTACAAAAATAGCTCTTTTGTAAAATCTTCATGTTCAATCTTTAGTACTCCAGATATGAAGTCATTATACTCAATTGGTAGCAACTCTTCTGCTTGTTCAAATAGTGGGTCAGCATCTAGTTTATTTTCCTCACTCTCATCAGCCTCCTCATTCTCCTCAGCTTCTTCTGTATCTGTTTCTTCAGATTTTGATACCAACAGTAAAGAGAATATCAACATTTTTAATAATAGCTGTAAGAAACCTCGAAAAAGTTACAAAAGGTGTTTTTCTGGTACAGAACCAATTCAAAGGTATGTTTGCATTATATTTGTCAACTACGGTTTGTTGATCTGTGTTTCTAAAAATCATATTTCCCTTTAAAGAGATGGCAAAGCTAATCAATTATTTTTAAGACAATCGACAATACCTAAGGCATTCATTACTTCACCACATTCTTCGACTCTTCCAGATACGTCAATTGATTCATACTTTAAAGAATCCTCGCCATCCGACATTCCTTCCTGGAGACGGAACGTAAACGATGTAAATAGCTTTAATGATGCTTTTGGTTCTCCTATAAGTAAAAAGATGGAACGTCGAGCTCGTTCAATTTGTGCAGATAGAGCAAGTTATATCCGATTTTATAAAAATAGATCAAAACCAAGAAGAACACATTCTATGTTCCAAAAGCCGCAAGATGTTGTTGATTCAGAAGTCAAAGAAGAAGAGAACACTAGACGGTCCTCATGTTTAAACAATAATTATAGTGGCCAAAATCATTCATCTGCACGTCCTGAAGTTCCAATATCATTCTTAGATAGGGATAAATGCCCGATTGAATATTTTAGTGTTCAATCAGATCCATTGAAAAGAATCAATGGTAATACACTTTGTGATATCATGGATGGTAAATTCGAACATTTATATTCCAAACATATCATAATTGATTGTAGATTTGGTTATGAATATGAAGGTGGTCATATTGATTCTGCAATTAATATAAATACCCATTCGGAATTGGAAAATATGCTTATAACAGAACAGACAAATTCTAATTGTCCACCACTTTTAATATTTCATTGTGAATTTAGTTTTCATCGTGGCCCATTAATGGCAATGCATTTAAGAAAATGTGATCGTGAATTAAATGTTGAGAATTATCCATATTTAAATTATCCTAATATATTAATTTTAGAAGGTGGCTATAAGGAATTTTTTAAAAGTTGGTCGTCTCGTTGTATTCCGGAGAAGTATATTGAAATGAATGACAGAAGACATTTTGACACATGTGAGAGAGAATTAGATCGTTTCAGAAGAGGTAGTAAGCAGAAGAGAGCTCGATCTTATACTTCTAGTTCGGGGATTTCTTCAAGGGCTGGTAAGACGAAATCAAATCTGAATAATGGTTTTAGTTCAAAATTGAGGTTCAATAGGTTGTTTATTAATAAAAATGTTCCTTTGGACTTAGCTGGATATTCTCAATTGGATCTTTCATATAAATACCCAAAAATTGAATCATCACAACAAACTCCTTTAAAACCGGGTTTTACAAAATCTTCATTATTAACTAGAAATAAAAATAAAAGTGATGATTGGGAATTAGAAGATTTTGATGATTTTATTGTTGATGATAATGGGGTAGATTCCTCACCAACTATTATTCGTAAGAGATCTAGGGCCTGGTGAAACAATAGTTAGGTGATCTTTAAAGAACTATCAGTGAACTTATAATTTCTATAATGTTTTGTTAATTATTATCATTCGTTTTGAATACTTTTCTGGTCGTTTATGCTATGTGATCTGGTGACTTTAATTGTTGTAATGGTTTATGAAAATTGGATTCGTTTTTTATTTTGTTGCGTTTTTATTTTATTTTTTTACTTTTGAAGTTATACCCCTTTCCTTCTTTGCGTCATAAATATCATTTCTCGATACGAATGATATTTTATTATTTATTCCTTTCATTTTAACTTTTTTGTTGTTATTGCTATTATGATAATGATATGATCTTGTATACATAATTTAATGATCATTGTAAATTATATTTGTATACACGTATGGTGATTAACTCATAGATAATTTCGTAATAAGGTTGTACATAGCATGATCAAGAACAAGAATATTCATGATAATGATCATGGCGCTAAAAAGAGATTAATAGAGCAAAAAAACTAATTAAGCTAAACTATAATTGATTATGGTCGGATCAATTCTGGTTGTAAACGAGTTAGTTTCCGGTCCAAGAATCTTGAGTCATCCATTAATGTATCAATATTAATAGTATCAGAAGTTTATCTACTATATTTGGTATTTACTTTTTACTATTTTCGTAATTTTGCATTTTTGGAGAAGCAGGCATTATCATAAAATAGAAGACGATGATTATTATGACATGATATCAATTTTAAAGAATAGAGAGTGTTTAGATCAGTGTCCATATTACATTGGTTACTCACCTATTGCTAAGGGTAATCAGATCATGAACACATCAAAGGAAATAGGAAGAAGAGACTATGGATTCTGGACAGCCGCTATAGTATAATCAATTAGTTCAGGTTTACTATCAAGCTCTGCGAATCGTAACATTAGTAATTTAACTTACTTTCGGCCATTCTGGTTACAAATTATCGATCATCCCTTTTGACCCGTATGACTGATTTTCAGGAATTTGGAACAATATCTAAATTATGGAAACAAATAATTGAAGAGAATGTTGCTATGTGGAGATCCAAGTTTCAAGATCAAGAATATTGGGAATACTATTATGATGATTTGGAGACTGATACCGATTCGTGGTATGAATTATACAAAGAACGTCATCTTTTAGAATTAAATAGGAAACATGAATAAATTAACTGGACATTCTGCCAAAACATATTGTATTAAATTTTATAATAAATGGATTTTAACTGGTTCAGCAGATTGTACAATAAGAATTTGGGACAGTGAAACTTTTCGATGTTTAAGGGTAGTAGGTGAACTAAATCTTAAGATTGTAAGACAATTGGGTTTTCTAAATCCTGACAAGTATTGATATGTTGTATTTAACAAAAAATATCAATATCAAATTTCATACGGATACTGTTGTTTGTATGGATATTAATGATAAATATTTGGTTTCTGGTTCATGGGATGGGTCTTGCATGATTTGAAGATTACCAATTTTAAACCAATACAACATCTTATAATACCAAGAGATCGTCTAGGTCCCTATTCTGATGTGCTTAATCTCGCTGTACACAATAGTTATATTGGGTGAATATATTACGGTTTGGAATCAAGTCTTGATAATTTAGAGCATGAAACTAAATTTAATATACAACACAGTTTAAAAGGAGAAAAATGGACTAGAGGTTTTTGCATTTATAATGGTATTCGTTAATTATAACCTATTATAGCCTTGTAATTGAATATATTCAGTTCTAAAATTCACATCAATTAGTGTAGTATGAATATTACGATTTATACTTACATTTGCAACAGCAATGACAAAAAATGAAAAATCATCCTTATTTTCATATAATCATCTATTATATAAAGCCATTACTTAAATAAATTATACGATAAATCATAATATTAATTTACTCTTTAGCTCGCTGAATCTGCTTGGTACGATGGTAAAAAAGTAAACTATTTCTGTCGATACCCCATATCATCTTTCCATGATCTTCATTAACCTCCTATTGTGAATGAATTGAATTTAGTCTGCTCTACAATTGCTTCAGAACTTAAGTTTATGCCCAAGATTGGGACTGGAATCCTAATATGCTACATAAAAGTAGATGTAGACTCAAGTATCTACAAGTAAGGTCAGACAATGATCACACTTGGGAAAAGGAAACTATGGGCTCTAACATAATCTATAGTATAACTGAGAACAGGCGTACATTATATCACACATCTAACTGGTGTTTCAATAAATTAAATAACTATAAGAAAATTGTTTTGGAAGTCAAGGCTTGCTCTTTGAGAGTGAGGATCTTCTAGCTGATTTTGGAGATTTTAATGATCCACAATTTTTAGACGTCCTATATGAACAGAATACTACCATTGTTCATTAGTTTGAAAACGAAGATGATCCTGAACTATCGGCTTTATTTTTGCTGAATATTCCCACTACCGGACTTTTTGCTGTTCAAGACCCAAGCACAGGAACAGGAACACCTTCAAAAAAGAGTAGAAAACCAACAGCGACGAGCAATAGAGCATCCTCTATAGTGCATGGTATCCAAATTAATCAAAATTTGAACAACTGTGATCTTAATTTTAAAGAAGAGTTGGAATGGTTACAAAACCAGTGTATACTTAGGATGCTGCAAGACCAAAGATTCGTACAAGAGAAATGTTGTTCATTATTTAAATGTCCCGCACCATAGGAACAAAAAAGAGTCTTGATTGTAGACATTTAACAGAATCCTTCATTTTTAGTTAAGTTATTGATTATGTTTTCGACCTTCAGATATTATTGTTATGTCGTGTAAAGGAATCTGTCCACTGGTCAGTCTCCGAATGATGTAAGTTCAAGTAGAAAATAGAATACCCACAAACAAGTATAAGCTTATTCGTACCCCAAGATCACTATAATCCACAGGGTAAATAAAATTTACTTACACAGAAATAGAGAATATAGTTCGTAGCTTCTTTCTTCTTTCCATTAGTGATTGAATCTACACCTGTTCTCAGTTATACGATTCAGTTACTATGTATGTGTCGTATAGCAATCTAGCAATTCTGGTATAGCAAACTAAATATCCAACTCTAATATTATTCCATTTCCTATTCTATTAAAAAAATACAGCAGTCCATAGTTTCTCTTCATATTATTATAGTGTAACCATAGTCTGACCGTTTTTGTTGATAGCTTTGCTCTAGTTTTCCCTGTGACACTTTCCGAATTAAGATTACCGTTAAACTCTATCAAAAAAGCCATAATATTAGTGACAACCACAGAGCAACATGTGTTTACTCAAGAATTTTGGGATTGCAATCGATTTTGTTTCATATTTTCCTTTTGAAATATCTTTAATAATATTCCCAAATTTGCCATCAACAACTTTACTAAGTTGCAGAATAGTATCTAAATCATGGAAACAAGTAGTCGATAGTGATGATATATGGAGATCAAAGTTTCAATATCAAAAATATTGGAAATACAATAATGATGATTCGGAGACTGATTCTTGGTATGAATTATACAAAGAACGCCGTCTTTTAGAATCAAATTGGAGAAATGGTAAATTTACAAAGAATAAATTAATTGGGCACAATAATGATACATTTTGTGTTAAATTTTTTAAAAATTGGATTTTAACTGGTTCAGTAGATTATACTATAAGAATTTGGGATAGTGAAACTTTTCAATGTTTAAGAGTTATAGGTGAACCAAATATTGAGTTTTTATTAACATTAGGAGTAGATCTTGGAATTGTTTATGGAGAACAATTCTCAGATAATGATATATTGGATTTAAAAAAAAATATTGATTTCAACTTTCATTTGGATGTTGTTTGTTGTATGGATATTAATGATAAATATTTAGTTTCTGGTTCATGGGATGGGACTTGTATAATTCGGAGTTTACCAAATTTTAAATTAATAGACCGTCTGATAATACCAAAAGATAGAGAATCTTATTCTTCTGCAAATAGTGTCGCTTTATACAATGATTATATTGTATGCTGTAATCATTCTATTACGATTTGGAAACCAAGTTTTGATAATTTAGAACCAAAGTATGATTTACTACACAATTTTAAAGGAAATGGTAGGATTGCGGATTTTTGTATTGACAATGGTATTATATATTGCTGGGAAGATAAAGTTGTAAGGTCTCTGAATATTGAAACTGGCCAAATAATCCAAGAATTTCGTTTTGATCGTATAACATGCATTAAAGTAAAGAATCAATACTTATTTGTTGGCATGCACGACAAATTAACAGTTCTGGATTTACACACAAATATAACAAATATTTTACCATATGAAGGAACTGATGAAATATCATATGATTCAATATTTATAGATATCGATAATAATAAAATCATTTCTGTTGATTATGATTATACTATTAAGATTTGGAATTTTAATGATCTAAAATTGTTTAAAGTATATAAAAATAATAGGGAAAATGAACTTCAACTAGATTATTTCTCAATTGATGCTGATTCAAAAAGATTAGCTGCTTTTGCTAATGATGGTGACTTTGTTATTTATGATTTTACTGAAAATTTGAGGAAAGAATATTTGAAATATTTATAATATATTGAGGATTAAAAATAAATATCGTTACTTATCATATATAAAAATTTCAATGGATAAAAATAAAATAATATATCAATGTCCCATTACAAGGGAATTGAAGTATGTGTGGTAGCCTAAATATAACTGAGATAGTTTAACGTACAATAACGTAAAGGATATGACTTTTTAGCAAATTAACTAGAGCTATCTATTTAAAGGAGATTATGTAGTCTTTATATAGTCTATTTACTATTAAGTTAGAGACTTATTGAAGACTCACTTGTCGAAGGTCTAAAGTGGATGTGTAATATGAATAAAACATGTGTGTAAATAAGATTTCATCTCAAACAAGCATGAAATGGTTACACATATACTACAGGAATTGTAACCTAATAATAATGTTATTTAAATTGATTGTATTTACGAGATATTTTCATTCTATGATTATTACCTATGGCCTTGCAATTGTAATATATTAAATTAACACATCTGAAATCAAGAGCTGTTTTAATGTGGTATAATTATAAATAAGCCTATCTGATTATTTATTACATCTAAGGGTAGTCCTGTTGAGCTTGACATGGTTATAGTCCTTGACACCCAAAAAAATAATATTTACAAAAACAACCACCAACAACGCAAATAAAAGTGAATTCACTAGATATTGTGTATATATAAACTACTTATCCTAATATATTCTCTTGAATATTCTTCACAGCTTTCTTTGTTCATAATTCAAGGATTGTGGGTTGTTTCTTCTTTTATACACGGTTTTTAATGGTGTTCATTTCAACTCCAGAAGCCTCTTAATTGCTCATCGGTAGCCACTGGATTTTCGTTGAGCAACTTTGCCTCTTCCACCCTTTCTCAATTATTTCACTTTATTTTTATAAAGCTCCGGGTGCTTAATTCTGGAAATTAAATTGATTGTTCTGCATATTTCTTATCTTCATTCCTTTTAGAACTGTAACGATAAAAGTTATTATTTTGACGGTCGATATAATAAATTAAAATGTGGGTGAATTTAATCTCGGATAGTAAATTTTACAAAGAATAAATTAATTGGGCACAATAATGATACATTTTGTGTTAAATTTTTTAAAAATTGGATTTTAACTGGTTCAGTAGATTATACAATAAGAATTTGGGATAGTGAAACTTTTCAATGTTTAAGAGTTATAGGTGAACCAAATATTGAGTTTTTATTAACATTAGGAGTAGATCTTGGAATTGTTTATGGAGAACAATTCTCAGATAATGATATATTGGATTTAAAAAAAAATATTGATTTCAACTTTCATTTGGATGTTGTTTGTTGTATGGATATTAATGATAAATATTTAGTTTCTGGTTCATGGGATGGGACTTGTATAATTCGGAGTTTACCAAATTTTAAATTAATAGACCGTCTGATAATACCAAAAATAAGAGGTTATTATTTTTCTGCAAATAGTCTTGCTTTATACAATGATTACATCGTATGTTTGTCATTATTATATTACGGTTTGGAAATCAAGTCTTGATAATTTAGAACATCAACTAAAGTTTAATTTACAACACAGTTTAGTAGGAGAAGGTCGAACTAGAGATTTTTGTATTGATAATGGTATTATATATTGCGCGGAATATGGAATTATAAGATCCTAGAATATTGAAACTGGTCAAATAATCCAAGAATTTCGATATGATAATCTGATTATATAACGCATCACAGTAAAAGATCAATACTAATATGTCACTGTACGACGGATTAACAATTCTGAATTTACAGACAAATGAAAAAAATATTTTATCATATGAAGGATCGGATGAAGGATCAGATGAAGGAACAGATGAAGGATCGAATGAAGGAGCAGCTAGCACTACTGCATTATTTAAAGTTAATAATAAAATCATTTCTGTTGATTATGATTATACTATTAAGATTTGGAATTTGAATGATCTAAAATTGTTTAAGATATTTAAAAATAAAAATAAAAATAAAAAATATCTTGAACAGGAAGATTTATGAATTACTGCTGATTCAAAAAAGGTAGCTGCTTTTGAAATAGATGGTGATGCTGTTATTTATGATTTTACTGAAAATTTAAGGAAAAAATATTTAAAATATCTATAATCATCAATTTATTAATTTTCAAAGATTTAGTTAAGTAATATATACAGTTATCACTAATTAATCCCCAAAAATTCCCTAAGTATTGGTGATGAAAAGTGTAGTTAGACAAAATTCTAGACATTTTATTGCCTGTTAGTTAAATATGTTTTGAGACATCTGATGTAATTATTTTTCTTCTTACTAAATAACTTTATATTAATAATTGCCTATCTTTTATCTCATTTATCGAACCACTGCTCAATATTTGTTTAACCAATTACCGAATATTTCAGAGTAGATATTTGGCATAATGTTTCGTTCTATGACCATAGAGCATATTTTCAAATGGAAAGCAATGATACAATCAAGTATATTCAATGATTATCTTTCACTTTTGAGTTTTCTCATCGACAATGAAACGTTATAATTACCAAAAATATTTTAGCAGTCGGAACGGTTGGCTATCATTTAACTGATTTATATATTGATTGGTTTTATATATGCATATAAGAGCAACATATAGTTCACTAGTTTATAATGTTACTTGGCTACAAGATATTTTATGAGTTCAATATTGGATTTGGATCCTAGATTTCAATACTCGTAGAGTTTTATTAAAATTACCTTGTCTAACCATTTATCGTACGCGTAATATTTCAATTGTGTATCTAATTATTAGAAGAGAACTATGATTAACGACTATATCCAATCGCTACACTGTCTACAGCCCCTAGTCATATATAATATTACATAGAGCCTATATCAAACGAGAATACATTGCTGAAAAGGTGTATTTTTCTTAAGAAATAGTTATGACCGTCGTACCGTGAATAAACTTGGGAGAAAACGATTGTGGAACTGTTCTATTCATATTACACACAGGTATAAAACAATCTGCATTCTTTAAAACTTTTGTACGCATATGGTACTGTAAATTTAATTCAATCGTGCAATGGCAAGAAAAGTTGCTACCTGCCATGAATTGAAAGGGTACTATAGAAATGGTCATACATAAATGATCATCTGTACTATCTGTAAAAGTAATCATATAACGAGACATTTTAACTTGGCATTTTTAAAACTATAGGCTCAGATGGCTATTGGGTCAATATATTTATATTAATTAACGATGGCATCAAACATCAACTGAAATATATACAATTATAATTATTAAAAGGATTCGATCCATGGATGATTTCAATTAAAAACTGAAATGTACTATCCATAGCTATATTAGCTATAGTGTTATAATATAAGCATATATATTAATAAATTGAAATAATAATATTTCAATGAAATTGAATTAATTTAATCATACTACACATACTATACCCGGGTACCCCATATAAGTTCTTTAAGTACTATTATAGATACTAAATCAGCTTTATACAGCGCAATTAAACTATAGGCTATAGGTTATATGATCATGATTGGATTATGTTAAACTTATACGACCTTTAATTGTAGAAAAAATAAGAATAATATGGAGGTTCCTGCAGAATACATTGAAAATGAGGTTATAATGCAGGGAATAATACACAATATTACACATTGTTATACAAGGTTGTTGCAGCCTCTCTGCACGAAAAGAGTATTATAGCCCCTACGTCATATTAATCGGTATAAGAGTATGACATCACTACCTTCCATAACACATTTATTATAATCTAAAACCATAAGATGCATTGGCACCTTTGGAACTCCTTCTTTAGCCACTAATAGGCTTCAGAACACTTAATTTTGTCTTTTGTTTTTATGTGAAATCTTTTTAGTCTCCCGAATTAATATTCCTAAAACATTTGTAATTGTATATAAGGAGATGTTTCAGAAAGGTTGAACTAGATCTCCAATAGTTAGTACATTGGAATTCCTAAATATATGAACTGTTACCAACTTAAAAAATGAATGAATCAAAGCTTGAAGTCAGTCCTTCGAAATCGTCTCTAGGACAAGATATTAATATTGATAATGAAAAACAGATGAATATTGTTAGCAATAAAAGTTGCAGTGATGAGATTGAATTTAGTAGAGAGACAAGTACTATCGATAATACAGATATAAATGAATTAAATCATCATGATGTATCTCTATCAAATAAAATGTTTCTGGTAAATAATGCGATTGATGAAATTGGTTTTACTGGGTATCAATTGAAAATGTTCTTTTTAAATGGTATGGGTTATGCTGTAGATTCTCAATTATTCATGATTCAAAGTTCTGTTCAAACTCAGGTACAATATCAGTTTGGGGTATATTTCCCTGCTTCCTCGGTTGCAATGTATGCTGGTTTGTTAGTTGGTGCATTGTTCTGGGGAACATCCGCTGATATAATCGGAAGAAAATTTGCTTTCAATGCTTCTTTATTCTTATCTGCTGTTTTTGGATTAATTGCTGGTGCAATGCCAACTTATGGAAGTTATTGTGCAATGGTTGCGCTGTGTGTTGCAGGATCAGGAGGAAATTTGGTATTGGACACAACAGTTTTCTTGGAATATTTACCACACAGGTATCAGTGGTTAATGACATTTTTTGCATGCTGGTGGGGTGTAGGCCAAATTGTTGCAGTTCTGGTAGCTTGGCCTTTAATGGTAAACTTTTCTTGTACTTCATATGATGATTGTCCAGCATCTTCTAATAAGGGATGGAGATACACCTGGTATGCTGAAAGTGCCATTGTAATGGCTATAGCTATTGCACGAGTGACCGTGATTAGGTTGAAAGAAACCCCCAAATTCTTACTTGTCCATGGTCGGGATGAAGAATGTGTTAATAATTTACAATCAATAGCAAAGAAATATGGGAGAACATGTTCACTAACTCTAGAACAATTAAATGCATGTGGTGATATAAATAGTAAGGATAGTGTTAACAAGAAAGATCCAAAGTCAATTTATAAAAATATCAAAATGCAGATATCTTTACTATTCAAAGGGAAAAGGGTAGCTTTATCAACTTCATTAATATTTCTTTCTTGGGCTTTGATTGGTATTGCATACCCTCTATATTCAAATTTCTTACCTCAATACTTATCATCAAGAGGTGCCGATACTGGAGATGGATCTTTAAACACAACATTCAAAAACTATGCAATAACGAATTTTGTTACCATTTTTGGACCAATGATTGCAACCGGTTTCATTTTCGTTCCTTACAGAAAAGGAAAAGTGTTGGGAAGAAGAGGTTCAATGACGGTTGGTGCTTTCATCACAATGATATTCCTGTTCGCATATACTGCTGTTAAAACACAACCACAAAATGTAGGTTTTACTTCTGCTGTCTATGTCGCGTTATATTGGTATTATGGAATATTATATGCCTACACACCTGAAGTATTACCATCTGCAGCTCGAGGAACAGGAAATGGAATAGCTGTTTCGATGATGAGATTAATGGGATGTATAACTCCAGTTATAGCATATTATTCTGATACATCGACACCTGCTCCAATTTATGTTTGTGCAGCTGTTGTTGGTTGTATGGGAATTATTTCAATGTTTTTCCCATTCGAGCCAACTGGAAAAAGAGTTGTTTAAATACTTGTCATCTATAAAAGTTGTTTAATTTTTTGAATGATTGTAATTATGTATTATTTAATAAATCAATAATATATGACCATAACCCAAAAATAACTATTTTTTCTTTCTTTCTTTTTGTGTGTCGTGTCAGAAATTAAGAAAAAGATTAATTAATGTTTATGAAGCTTGAAGATGGGTTCATTCATCAAGTGGGTGCTCATTATATATCGAGCTAGAACGTTTTCTAAAAAGTGTGCTTGTCGGAACAACCCTGTGTTGGTAAATAACAGTTTTTGGTGAAGTATATTTACGATAACCTCATTGTAGCAACTGCTACTTACCAACAAAAGCTTGACACGAGTTCCAGCTCAACATCTGATCGACGGGATGTGTTTGATGTCGTGAAGTTTGAAAAGGGCACACAATGATATAATGAAAATGAAAATACAAGAATGTTTGAAGGTTGGAAAACACAATAATCAATAACTTAACCAAAAATGAAGAACTCTTTCGAACCTCTAAAATTAAGAATCTCCTTTGTTATTAATTACAATGGTATAGAAGATTTCACCTGTATATATATATATATGTTATATCAAAACCTCGATTAACTGAATTGTCTATTCAATATATGATCTTCCGATCAAAACTATAAATCATTTTTCCGGATGTTTTGTATATTCTCACCCGGGTTTGAGTTACAGACATGATAATGCCTAATTTCCTATAGGCTTGTCTCACCTTCCTTCTCTATCAGTCCCATATAACCAGATACATATATCCGATTTACCTTCTATCACCAATAATAGATAACTCCACTCCATCAAATATGTCACATTATCTTATCCATAATCGTATGCCTGTTGTGCGTTATCTTAAGATTCCTGTCTCTTATTTTAACCGTTTCTGATGATCTTTTCATACTTATAATCTATGCATACATACGCGATAATACCTTAGCCTTGTTATTATTGGATATGGACGTTTACAGTTTAAAATTGAGTTCTAAAATCTACTCCAAGTCTCCAATACATTCAGAATAATTCATGGCCACCCATTGCCTCAGCTTAAGATTCTGGTATATGTTATATCTGTTATCGTTCTATATCATAACCGATATATTATAATCGTATATTAACGTGATATGCAGGTGTTAATTACAATATTTCCGAGCTCGAGGTCTCTTATCAACAATTATATTTTAGGCCAGATCCGAGTAACGAAGATATGGAAAAACTCTGCCCTACTATTTATATTGTTTAGTTATAAAACTAAATATTAATATCAGTCTGATTATAGGATATCTTTGAAACCAACTATTATATATATCCATAAATATATTATTACTTATCATTTACCCACGCTTTATTTCCAATCAACTGAAATTGTGGTCTATTATGTTAATTATAATTCAAACCGTATAAATAAGCTTAATTAAGATTGATATCAATAGATAAGGTCTCGAGATTTTAAAATACATATTTAGTTATTTGCTTTGGTACAAGAAAAATATAAAATAAGACGATATGCGTCCTAAAATGTGTTTCTAGTTTTGATTGAAACCTATTTAAGTGGGTCAAATACTATAAAAAACAAATGAGTGAATCCAAAGTTAAGTCTGATACTAAAGAAATAGACAGAGATGATATTACAGTAGATCACGATAAAGATATAGCTGTTGGTACTATTCAACAAATCCAAACTAATTATAGTGATCTGGAATTAAACAAGAACATAAATCTCATCGATGATACAGATATAAATGAATTAAATCATCATGATGTATCTCTATCAAATAAAATGTTTCTTGTTAACGATGCAATTGATGAAATAGGTTTTACTGGGTATCAATTGAAAATGTTCTTTTTAAATGGTTTGGGTTATGCTGTAGATTCTCAATTATTCATGATTCAAAGTTCTGTTCAAACTCAGGTACAATATCAGTTTGGGGTATATTTCCCTGCTTCCTCGGTTGCAATGTATGCTGGTTTGTTAGTTGGTGCATTGTTCTGGGGAACATCCGCTGATATAATCGGAAGAAAATTTGCTTTCAATGCTTCTTTATTCTTATCTGCTGTTTTTGGATTAATTGCTGGTGCAATGCCAACTTATGGAAGTTATTGTGCAATGGTTGCGCTGTGTGTTGCAGGATCAGGAGGAAATTTGGTATTGGACACAACAGTTTTCTTGGAATATTTACCACACAGGTATCAGTGGTTAATGACATTTTTTGCATGCTGGTGGGGTGTAGGCCAAATTGTTGCAGTTCTGGTAGCTTGGCCTTTAATGGTAAACTTTTCTTGTACTTCATATGATGATTGTCCAGCATCTTCTAATAAGGGATGGAGATACACCTGGTATGCTGAAAGTGCCATTGTAATGGCTATAGCTATTGCACGAGTGACCGTGATTAGGTTGAAAGAAACCCCCAAATTCTTACTTGTCCATGGTCGGGATGAAGAATGTGTTAATAATTTACAATCAATAGCAAAGAAATATGGGAGAACATGTTCACTAACTCTAGAACAATTAAATGCATGTGGTGATATAAATAGTAAGGATAGTGTTAACAAGAAAGATCCAAAGTCAATTTATAAAAATATCAAAATGCAGATATCTTTACTATTCAAAGGGAAAAGGGTAGCTTTATCAACTTCATTAATATTTCTTTCTTGGGCTTTGATTGGTATTGCATACCCTCTATATTCAAATTTCTTACCTCAATACTTATCATCAAGAGGTGCCGATACTGGAGATGGATCTTTAAACACAACATTCAAAAACTATGCAATAACGAATTTTGTTACCATTTTTGGACCAATGATTGCAACCGGTTTCATTTTCGTTCCTTACAGAAAAGGAAAAGTGTTGGGAAGAAGAGGTTCAATGACGGTTGGTGCTTTCATCACAATGATATTCCTGTTCGCATATACTGCTGTTAAAACACAACCACAAAATGTAGGTTTTACTTCTGCTGTCTATGTCGCGTTATATTGGTATTATGGAATATTATATGCCTACACACCTGAAGTATTACCATCTGCAGCTCGAGGAACAGGAAATGGAATAGCTGTTTCGATGATGAGATTAATGGGATGTATAACTCCAGTTATAGCATATTATTCTGATACATCGACACCTGCTCCAATTTATGTTTGTGCAGCTGTTGTTGGTTGTATGGGAATTATTTCAATGTTTTTCCCATTCGAACCTACAGGAAAAAGGGTCGTTTGAATATATTATGATTGCTTTTTTAGAAATATACCAAGATTTTCTTTTTGCTTAATTATTATTTATTTACGATATTATTTGTTGTTGTACTGCAGCAGTGTAGCTTAAGGATATCATATAGAGTGTTCGTAGTATTTCGTGCCATGCCAAAAAAACTAATTAAAAAAAGAAGAGAATACACATTTGAGATTATTTAAAACCATTGCTTACGCGTATCTGAGCCCTAAAATATCTCGTAACAAGGTCGTAAATACTCTACCAACCTAAGGAATAGATGAAATACTTCAAATTGAGGAGGGTATTAAAACAGGCAGAGCGCAAAAAATTTGGCGTTTCGGAAAAACGATATAGGTGTACATCCAGGAAATGGCATATCGCTGTCGTTAGATCAATATTATCTATGATTGTTAATGAATGGGAACCTACTTGAATGAGTCAATTTAATAGGTGATAGTTTTCCCTATGCTTATTTTTAAATCAAAAAATATCCAGAGTTCATGTTCTAAAGATCTCAGAAATGAGGAAATAAGTAAATGTTTGTTAAGTGTTCAAGTACTAGATATAATCCACCCACTTAATGAGCATTTCTTATCCTCGATGTGGATCCCACTTATCTAAATATGGAATTCTAGATAGTTGTAATATGATGGGCATGTTGATATACCTTGGAGAAATCATAAGTTCCCGTGTTTTTTTTGCTTCTCTCTCTCTATTGAAGGAATATATATACATAAAGGAACTCTGAACTGTTACTTAACAGAGTCCCAATAAAACCAAAAAGATGATTTTCTTTATATAAAAGGGCGATGATATTAAGATTATCGATATCAAAAGAGGCATCAAGGGTCATTGTATTGGAGGGACTCATCCTCACATCACAACCTGATCAGTGATTTACCTACAAACATTAGTCAACTACCTTGTAATGGTAATCATTCCATATATTACAGATGTTCTAACAAAAGAAATGAAATCAATTTCAAGACCCAAAAACCACATCAACGCAGTTGCGAGAAGAGTACTAGTTGTTGTAATAGAGCGCATGAAGAAGTCATTACCTAGCCTGCTTATCCACTCCACGATCGGTAAAGATACATTTGTTTATATTTTTAAAATTTTATTTCGAATTTTCCGAAAATTTTGAAGGTAGGTATGCCTTGATTTTTGATTTTCCGAAGAACACAGAGGATGGGGAACCTATTTTATACGTAACAACACAATTTTCCATTTGACAGCTGCATAAACTTAATCGTAACTTCGTAAGTACCCTTTATTCGTATGCTAATTCCATTAATTATAAGTAGTTTAATTATCACTTTTATAAGAGACTGAAATATCCATTTAGTGGGTGTAGCATGAAAAAGTGACTAGCCACGCTTACGGAAATTCATATGCATTATATAAGCAAACACCGGCTAATGTCTGATTTTTAGTACGAATTTCCAAGCCATCGGTATAAAGCCTTTTATAAATTTCCACAACCCAAGTTATAAACAGTTTATATAATTGAAGGGAACCATCAAAATTCAAAAGAAGTTTATAAGTAGACAGATTGTACAGGTTCAGATATTTAGTCAAATTTTTCTATAACCTTATAGCTGATTCCCATCTTCTCTTCTTCAATACTTTAATACTAAAAAATACACGACATAAAATTGATTTATAAACCATCCAACATAATCTTATGGTAAATAGCTACAATTCCAACAAGCAGCTAACGTGATCGTTTGTAACCAAAAACTCTCAGGCTCGTCAAATTCAATTTCCAAAAAATGCCAAAAACATCAAAGAAAATATCATTAATTCATCAATTCCCTTATGAAAAAAAAATTAATGCACAATATTCATGGTTATTAGTTATAGTAGCATTAGGATTCTTTACACTATATGGTCTAATATTCCATAATTTAAATTCAAAACTAAGAAACAGAAAATTTAATGATAATAACAATAAAACTTTGAATAGAGTTTTTTTAAAGTTGAATAAATGTCTTGATCTATTAAATTCATGTATTGAAATTAAAAATCCTCCATTTTTTTTAAATTTTTTTTCAAAAGATAAAACAATTATAGCTCAACCGTCAATAATTATCTTTTCAACTATTTATCTTTTGATTAATTGGATATTGATGCTACTTGAAGTTGAAAGAATTACTTATGAACCATGGTCTTATATTCTTTCAAAAAGAATAGGTCATATAGCTTGTGCAAACTATCTTATACTTTATATATTCATCATGAAAAATGATCCAATTGGAAAATTAACTGGCCTTGCACAAGATAAATTACAACTTATTCATATTTGGTTAGGTAGATATGTATGGTTACTTTGTGGCATTCATTTTTTCTTATCACTCAAATATTGGTTAGATATTCATATGTTAATAATGATTCAAATTCCGCCTCAATATTTTGGTTATATTGCTTACGGTTCAATGACAATTGTTGTTTGGGCTGGAACAGGTATTATTAGAAAATGGTCATATGAATGTTTTTTATTTCATCATAAATTTTTTGCAATGATTACAGTATTACTAGCAACTTTACATGCTCCAGGTGGTAGACCTTTATTAATAACTGCATTTAGTGTTATTTTTTTGGATCATATCACTGGAGATATAAAAATAATTATTCATAAATACTATTCACCAACAAGGGGATTATCTAAATGTCATATAATTGATGATACAACTATAGAAGTTAATATTCCTTTATCACAAATGATTATTTCCCAAAAGCTTGAGAATTGGAATTTTTTAAATAAAATGGGAAGCTTTGGTAAATTTTGGAAAAAACATTTACCACGATTTATCCCCTCTATCGGAACATGGAAAGCAGGACAACATGTTTATTTATGTATCGGAAAAGTTAGAAGACTTCAATGGCATCCCATGACAATTGCTAGTGTTTCTGAAACTGGTGTAATGCATTTATTAATCAAAACAAGAAAAGGCTTCACACGCAGATTAGCAATGGAAATAGTTAAACAAGCAAGATTAGAGAGTGAAGATGATATTATATGTACTAATAAGTTTACAACACATTTTACTTCATTGATTCATGGCCCTTATGGTGGTGAATATTTACCATTATTATCATTCGATACTGCATTATTTATATCAGGTGGATCTGGAGGATCTTTTTGTTTTCCTGTTTGCATTGATCTATTGCTTAAAATTAAACAACGTAATGAAGAATGCGATTTCCTAGGAAGACCACGACAAGTGAAAGTAAAATTTGTTTGGATAATTCAACATCTTGAAAATATCAATTGGTATACTGAAGAATTACTTCAAATGGTTGAACTTAGAAACGAATGTAAACTGGAAATATGTCTCCATGTCACAAGAGAAACTAAAAATAACGAAACGGATGTTAGATATGAACCTGAATGTTCAATTGAAAGAGGAAGTGCTTACAACAAGAGCTTTTCGGATATTCTCATCAATAAAAGCATAGACGAGTCACAAGAAGAGAATTGTAAATTAGAAACGACTAATAATATTTCAAATTCAACTCCATTATTATCAGATGTATCATTAACAAATAATGCACCAGAAGCAACTGAAGAAGACATTTTTGCATCAAGTTCACACTCAACTACTACTGATTATACTATTAACACGGATATAGAATCCGAATCTCCTACTTTTAAGTACCATGTATCGGACGAACTTGAGTCATTATCTAAGCTTCACTCATTAATAGAAGATGGAATAATAGAGATTAAATATTGTCGTCCATCATCTTCGGGTATTATTCAAGAAGAATGTGACTTTCTAAAATGTTCTAATCTGGAAAAATCAATGTCGGTTTTATCATGTGGCCCGGAACAATTAACAAATTCAGTTACAATGGCATGCCAAAAATGTAGATGGGAAAACTCAAATCCAGATATTTATTGTTATTGTGAAAAATATGAGTAGATGTTTCATTATAATAATCATCAAAACCATCTTAATATACAGTGCGACAGTTATTTATCGAAATATTAATTATTGTCGAGCACATCTAGTTATGGCCTATTTCTTATAAATAGCTAACTGCAGAGTTCTCCGGTTGGAACAATTGGGAATCAACCATGGTTATATATACTATAAATATCTGTCTATTTAATTTGTACTTTTATAGGTAGAGTTAATTTATAAATTCATATTGTATTAATGGATCATTATATAACTAATTAATCGGTATAATTAATTAATCCGACTCATTATGCATACATAAATTGTACATTTTTTTAATTATAATAATTATTTCTGGTCATGATCATTGTTTCTATGCTCACAAATAACCATCTTCAACTCAGTAAATTTAAGAGTTTATAAATGAGATTTTACGATTACTTTATATATATCTAAGCCTGCTAAATCTTTTTGATGTCGGATCATAGGAAATCTCCAAAGTTGTCTGCACGTAAGTTATATTTATCTATTGCAAGTATTCATGAATGAATATTAATCATGACTATATTAACTAGGAGGAGTGGGGTATACCTATAAATTTATAACGTCATAGATCTAAAATTTAACCGAGCCTTATAAATTTCTATTTAGTAGCATATGAGAAATCAATTTATCCTTAATATTATAATAATAATTCACGAGTTACTTCCATATACTAAAGATTTATAAATATAAATATTATCAACACCAACAGTCGAAATCCAACTGGCTTCGTTGAAAGCATTTTCTGTGAATTGAACAGTTAAAGTTGACTTTCCTACCACCACAGCGCGTTAGGTGATTACTTATAATTATAATAATTACAGATCATCCCAAAAATATTTAAAAGTTCTAAGAGCCATTTCTATATATAGATTCTTAATTATAGGTTTACACCTGAACTTCAAAATTTAATTAGTAGTTACATGTATAGATCTAGAGTGAGCATATAGGAACGTCATATTATAATTATGCATTACACCAAAAATTGTTGTGGGTCGGGCCATAAAGAAATTTATCAACAGATCTAAAAGAAAGAAATGGTAAAGGATAGACAAACTACATTAATTAATAAGTAAACGTGATATATATAGAATTTGATAATTATAAAAAATTAGAGAAGAAGAACAAAAAATAATAATTATCTTTTCTTCAAATTTATAAATTTTTGTGATCGGATTACAATCAAATTAAATCTATAATAGTATGTCATGATCACGTTCACTAATCAATTAATGTAGTTTATTTATCCTTTACCATTTCCTTCTAACTAGATCTGTTGATAAATTTCTTTATGGCCTAACACATAACGATTTTAAAAAACCAAAGCTATGTGTGTCTACACAGCTATATGAATACATGAAATGATATTCTTAATCCAAAGATAACTCATATCTTGTTCTTGACCCATAAACTTCATTCTTACCAAGTATAACACTCTTCTTGATAGTTTCATCTTCACTATTAATTGCATCGATAATACTACCAGATTCCAAACAAAATCCAGCTCTACTACCATGATTACCAGTGTCAACATAATCACCGGTATAAAATTGAAAAGCTGGTTGAGTAGATGATGCCTTTAAAGTTAATTGTTTATATGATGCTTCAGCAAAAGTAATTAATTTTTTGGATCTACTATCAAGTGCATGACTGACATCAAGAACAAAACAATTATCAAATTGTGGATCTGTTTCTCCAAGCTCAAAATTAGTTTCAGCAATAGTTTTAAATTTACCATTTGGATGTAAATTTGAATCAACATCCATATATTTGTTTGAATGTAATTTAATTGAAGTACCAGAAATATTCTTTTTATTGTCAATTCTTCCAAGATTAAAATATGAATGGTTTGTCATTGAAATAGAAGCTGGAAGAGAATTGTTATTTTTAACTTCATACTCAATATTCAATGCAGAACCATTATGATCATTATCATCAAGCCAATAATAAACATTTACATCTAAAGAACCTGGAAATCCACTACCATTTTCATCGTTATAATTTAAAAGCTGAAATTTATATTTCATTAAATTATCTTTAAAAACTGCAAATGGACCATCAAAATCGATTGTATTGAAGCCATTGCTACCACCATGTAATACAGAATTTGTAGCTTCTTCATTTAACTTTACTTCATAATCTTTTCCATTAATATTAAATTTGCCAAATGGAATTCTATTTGCATATGGACCAACCGTTGCTCCAAAATAGGGGTTTGATTTTGCTTTATAACCATCTAAGGATCTATGACCGTTTACAACATCAATCCATTTATCATTTATTTTGATTTCAAATTTAACAATTGTTGCACCATGATTTATAAACTTTGCTCTAACCTTGCCATTATCTGAGGTTAAGGTATAAAGTTTAGTACTATTATTACCATCGCCAAAATTCGAAACGGTTAAATTTGTCGGTTTCTGATATCCATAAGGATTTTTAATTGTCCAATTCCATAGGTCGTTACATGCTTCATCAATACTACGATGAGTTTTCCATTTTAGTTCTTCATTTGCTCTTCTTGGATTAGCAGTTAAATCTAAAACATCACCAGCTCTTCTACCAACAACAACGTAAGGTAATTCTTTACCAACAGCTTTATTGAAAGAATTAATAACTTGAAAAACAGTACTACCTTTGCCGGTGCCAAGATTCCATTCCCTATATAAGCCATTAGGAGTTTGAGATAATTTAACAAGAGCAGAAATATGACCATCAGCCAAATCAACAACATGAATATAGTCTCGTATTGGCGTACCATCACTTGAGTTATAATCATCACCAAACACTTGTAATTTATCTCTTCTACCAATAGCAACCTGGGATAAAAATGGTAATAAATTGTTTGGTATACCTAAAGGATCCTCACCCATCAAACCAGAAGGATGCGCACCAATCGGATTAAAATACCTTAAAATTGCGGCTTTGAACTTTGATTTATTTGATAAATAAAAATCATGAATGATTTCTTCTATGGTCAATTTTGTTCTACCATATGGATTTGTTGGACCAGTTGGACAAAATTCAGGTATTGGGATCATGTTTTCAAATCTTGTAGCATCACCATAAACAGTTGCGGAACTGCTAAAAACAATTTCATTAATGTTATGAGCTTTCATCACCTTTAATAACTGTATTGTACCATTGACATTATTATCATAGTAAGATAGTGGAATAACACTTGATTCACCAACAGCCTTTAAACCAGCAAAATGAATAACAGCTTTAACGTTTTGATATTTACTAAAGACTTCATTTAAGTCATTATAATCTCTTAAGTCTGTCTTATAATATGGAATCTTTTGTTTTGTAATTAATTCAATTCTGTGGATTGCTTCTGGAGATGAATTACTGAAATTATCAACAATAATGGGCTTATAACCATTTAAACATAGTTGAACAACTGTATGAGAGCCAATATACCCAGCACCACCCGTAACAATGATTAATCTGAATGAATATTGTAATGTTAGTAACCAAATATGCATATGGACGCAAACCTTAATATATAATATTTGAACTTACTCTCCAGCCATCCTTTATAATTTAGGTAATTTATAATTCCTTGACAATAAATTTGAAATTGAAAAACAGAGGAACAAATGAGAAGAATATAGATACTTAAATATGATCATCATTGTCGTGATTATCAAGTTTTATCCGATTCCAATTTTTAATAAATACAATTTATCCGGGTAAAAAAGCATCAGATGTCTGTATCCGGAAAAAGTGCATAGGTATCTAACCGAGCTCATTAAAATATACCATTATTAAAATGAGATTAATCCAACTATCTTATAAAATTGGAATTGGTATATTATAATAGGCATATTATATCTTCATATGATACTAATTAAATATCCTCCTCTTTAATCATCTTGTTGATGGTTAGGTTTGATCTGGCCATGGTGCCTAACTGCAGATGCATAACTGCAGTGCATACTTGTTCTTCAACTAATATAAATGGTAGAACATTTCATTCAATAGATATCATATTTTATACACAAGCTTATAACCATAGTCTATGCCCATCAGAGGGCTATTACAACACAAATAATAAGCTAGCATACGCAAGCTATAGCAACATTATAAAAGATTGCAATTAATTACAACAACTTACACGGAATCAACATCAAGTTCCGTATCACTGCTACCCAATTACAATAACTAACATACACATCCCACTTGCCAGCATCAAATACCAGTCAATAATATTCACAAAATAAGAAGTTGAGTAAATACTAATCCCGCTGGGAATAGCATCCTAGAAATATGATTTCAAGATTAAAAAATTTTGCGTTCGATGTGTTCGGAAATCTTGATTTTTGAGAGCTTACCTCCAGTTCGGCATATATTTTTTTTGTTTTTTTTTTTTGCTCTTGTTTTTACAGTGGCATATACACTAATTAATTAATTATACAAGAACAGTTAAAATGCTAATTTAGCATATCATTCATTGTGGAATCATAACGAAGACTTTCATATAATAAATCGTCGGAGTGTAAATCAGGTAGCCATGATAAATCCATTAGTTCTTCAATTGAAAATGACTAGGGCTGATTTGTAAATGCATCCTGAGTGTTGCTAAGATTTGAAACTTCATCTGGGAGATTGAAAGTATCGTTAATAATAATATTATCATTTTCAATAACAGTTTCATTTTCATTTTCATTCTCCGTTGGTATTGAATTCTTATTAATTATACCATTAGTAATTGAGATTGGAATTCTTTAGCCTGATTTCTCAATTAACGAAATTAGAAATGGAACAAGCCGATATAAATATTTCTCTATCTGAGGTAATATTAAATGTCTAGCCTCCACACCCATTCCAAAACTATATTCATCATTTGATTGATATGCATTATAATTGGTGTAAGTTAAATTATAGAAGCCGAGAGTGCAATAAAATAATAAACTTGCTGAGATTTCCGCTTGCGAAAGATAATGCTGGCATATTTTAGGTTCTGTTTTCAAATCACTATTTAAAAATAATAAATAGAAATGAATATGAAGTTGTGATAATAAATTGCATCTTAATTCTAGTTGTAGTATCATTTGAGTATTTGATAAAACATTCATTTTAAAGTTTTCATTATCAATCAAATTTGTATTGGAAATTTGTTTATCAATATATATATATCATTTTCATTAAATGTAAAATCAATATTTTGGGGAGTTTTGGAAGAAGTTTTGAATGTTTCTGATAATTTCGGGACTCTATTCTTCAATGACTCTAGTATATCGACAATAATATTTTCAACTGATTACCTTAGTGGTTTTTCTTTTAAGTTCATCCAAATGCAAACTCCAATACCCATATTCTTACTGCGATCATGTAAAAAGCTGAACATCTCAGCACTATTCTGAAGTTTCTTGATTTTTTTTTTATTATTGAAAGCTGCAGACGATGAAGCGATATTTTTATAAAAAGATGAATCTAGAATATGGAATTCTTGTATTTGCTTTGTGTCCATATAATCTTTATTCAAGAGCAAGGGCCTACCCAGGTTTGAAGCTTGCATCGCATCAACTGAAGCTACGAAACACCATGTCTTTCTCCATTTATATTTGAAGTTTTCCAAATATTTTTCCAGTTGGATCATAAATTTCAAGGTCTCGATTAATACCCATTTCAATAACTAAACGAACTGTTTGACCAAACAAAATAGCACTCTCCTCGGCATCATCACCATCTCCGTCTTCAGGAGCGAGTATGCGGTAGAACTGTAGAGATAGAAAATATTGTATTAGTAGTAGATTGAAAGATTCAGTTGTCGTATTGATGAATGATAAAAGATTTAGTGATAACGTAATAAACTCAGGTCCAATTGAAATATTATTCTCTATTAATGGTCTAAAAAATGGGTCTAAACAACTATTATTGTTTTCTTCATTATATAAATATCCAATTCTTGATATTACCATAAAAATTGCTAGACTAATTATCTCAATATCTTGAAATTGAGCTTCTAAAAATCAAACATATACCGTGAAATTCCATTATCATCAATTATTACTGAATTAATATTTTTAAATATGGTAGTGAAGGGTTCATAATCAATGATATTCCATATACTATCAAAATAAAACCAATAATATTTAATAATAATATTGCAATGATCTTCTGAAGGAATAATTTCATTTATTCGATGTAAAACCGATTGTAATCCAACAATATGGCCAGGCTCGGATTTCTCTTTTTTTACTAGATGATGTATTATGGACATCGGAATTCGTGGACGAATAAATCTGTGTCAATATAGGATCCTTTGTTATAATGCTCAATCTACTTGTGACATCAAAATGTGAAGTATAATCTTTTTCAATATTTAAAGAATTAATTCTTTCGGTTAAAGTCATTATAGGATCGTACTTTTCGGAATTCCTATCATAATTCCTATATTTGACATTGGTTTCCTGAAAATTATTTGGATGTTTGTTCTTACTAGACCATTTCACACGTAGTAACTGCTTTCTCGTCCTCTCAATCTAATTCCTAAGTAATGCGTTTTGCGCATATAATTCTATTTCTAACGGATTTAGATACATTTTTGCTTCATCAACGTTTATTTCTTTTGATTGTTAAGATATATACAAAGATGAGAGAATCCAAGCTTTTCACATTGTGAGCAATGTGGTTTCTGTTTATCGCACTTTTCATAGACTATTAGTACCTTAACCTATCGGAAAACTATAACAGATCCCGCTGTTTTTGATAACTATCAATATGATGAAAAAAATTATAATAATCATGGCGTGATCCAATCAAATGGGCAAATGGTTGGGTATTATTCTGATTCAATAAATATAATTTAGTTGGATATCAAATGGATTTTTGAAATAAAATTTGCACAATGAGGGTATAGTGCTTTATATGAATGTTTTGCAACTTATTACTTAATCTTTGTTCAATAAACTACCTTCCAAGAATCATTTTGGTAGATTGACAATTGGTTTTTAGTATTAATATATGCCTTCACATAAAATTACACAAACAGTTGAATTTATATTGCAAATGTCATGATCAACTTAATTAATGATAAACGTAGACGACTGAAATTCTTGAGCAGTGATTGATGTTGGTTAAGAGGGAGGAGATGATGAAAAAAGCGCTAGTAAAGTGGAATGGAAGGATAGTAAGGTTAAAAAGGAGACGTTGGTTGAATTGTGTATATATATACATACGTAGTAGAGATTTCCTCCGAATTTATATAGTTTCTAGTTATATAATTTAATTGGAAAATATATGAAAGTTTAAAAGAAAAGCCCTTTGGAAAAAGATGCCCAAGAAGATCCCGTTTCGAACCACATAAACATATTTAATAAAAAGAAATCAATTGTGCCAACTTATAATGATTGAGCATAATACAATCTTTAGAATTAAAAATAAACTTAGAAGCTCTCATAACAGCTGTAGCTACAGGAAATTATTCAGAAATAAAGGTGATAATTGTGTCGGTTAAAGATAATCAAGATGATGATTGATGTTAAAATGGAACCAACCAGGCTAATTAATCAATCTCCAGATAATATAGGGAATTGTATATCACATGCATTTATAAAATAACTGGTTCTATTATAACTTCTATATCATAATAAATCTAATCTTCGCAGTTTATATCATGCATCCAAAGATCCTAATAGCGTGTGACTATAATTGGAACTAATATCATGATAAAACTTAGAGTTTATGGTTAGTAATTAGGACATATCCCATCGTATTTAACAAGATTATGTATCTGAAAAAATTATTGTTAGTAAAGTTCATTTTTGAGTTTTGAAACCAGTGAGATACTTACATCTTCAATTGAAGCATGAATAAATTGTCTTATTTCAAGACCCAACCAAACTTTTATCATTGATGCTGTATTCATATTCTTCAAGATTTTATTTCCATCTTGAACGCCCAATTGACGTAATATTGGAAGAGCACTATAATTCATACCCGTTAATAAATGTAAAAAAACAACATAAATATAATACCATACCTGTAGAATAAATCAAGATCTGGATTTAATTGCCTTCCTATTCCTTCAAGTAATAATATTGCAACAATTACCGTTATGAAATCGCCTTCCATTCTAACATGATGCTTTCTAACAAGTCCTAAAACTTGATCCAATAAATCTCCAATACTAACATTGCCTAAAGCAAATGTTCGATTTTTGATTTTTGTTACTAGTTTATCAACTTTTAATGCAAATAATTCTTCGTCAATTACAGTATATGGAGTTTTTGATCTTTCAACCATTAATTCACCAGCTCTATAACCATTAAATTCAGATAATGCTCTGAAAAGATCAATAAAATTGACTCGATCAACAGCATTAAGTTCAGTAACAAGCCCTGTATCAATATAACAAATCTGAGCATGATAATTTTCATCATATAATCTTTTTAATTCTTTTTCCAATTTATTATTATCTTGAATGTTTAATAAATCATCAGTAACTCTATTGATTTCTTCTCTTGTAACATCATCTTCTGTATCATTTAATAAATTATGAAGAATATGTCTATCTTGTCTATACAAACGTATAAAGATATTTCCAGGATGTAAATCAGCATGAATAAAATTATCAAGTAATAACATTTGTAAAAAAGAATCTAAACCTTTGTCACTAATTTCTTTTGCAAAACCTTGACCTTTTAAATTTCCTTTACTACATAGTTTTAAAAATGTTGAAACTGGAATTGCATGAATTTTTTCTTCAACTAATACATTTCTTGATGTATAATCTAAGTAAGGCATTGGAAATTTAATATCTTCTCTATTATCAAAATTTGATCTGAAAACTTCTAAATTTTTACCTTCAATTCGAAGATCTAATTGTAATCTCATCATTTTACCAAATTGTTCAACTTCATCTGGTAATGATAACCATTCCATTGTTGGAATATAATCAATAATTTTTGCAAAATAATACATAATTTTAAGATCCCGATTAACAGTTTTTTCGACATGTGGATGTAAAACTTTTATAGCTACCCAAGAAGTTGGCTTTTTTGTTTTTTTCTTACGTGAATATGATAAAGATAACTTTTTATGACCATGCTTTGGATGATTATTTGTTTCTGAATCAACTTGTGGTACTAAAGCACTATTTAATTTAGCACTATAAACTTGAGCAATTGCACCAACACCAATTGGAATTTCATTAAATTCTTCAAAAATTTCATTAAATTCAAGACCACCAAAAGATTTTCTAATAATTTTTTTCGTTTGATGTAAACTATGTGGTTTACCATTTGAATGTAATTTTGATAATTGATTACAAAATTCTCTTGGGAAAATATCAGTTCTTGAAGCTGCCCATTGACCAAGTTTTATAAATGATGCACCTGCTAATTCCATTGAAAATGTTAAATATTTATACCATAATAATGATCCTGATCTTTCATGACTTTTATCTCTTTGTATTGAACCTAACCAAACAATTGGATAAGATAATAATACTGGTATAAAAATTAATGATAATTGAATGAATCTGCCACATGTAATTAATGGTTCAATGAAATATTCATTAACGAAAATTAAAGTCTTTAATGGGAATGATTTTATACCCTTTTTGTTTTCAAGTTGATCCTTTTTT
Organism: Alloascoidea hylecoeti; assembly: GCA_001600815.1. NCBI lineage: Eukaryota > Fungi > Ascomycota > Alloascoideomycetes > Alloascoideales > Alloascoideaceae > Alloascoidea > Alloascoidea hylecoeti. The sequence goes on along the minus strand of BCKZ01000028.1, from coordinate 58,323 downwards.
TTTGAATCTTCTTCTAATTCATTTCTTGAAGCTACTAATAATCCATCTTCTAATGTTGATTGATCTTCATTTTCAACTAATTTATTATCAACATTTATTTTAATTTTATCGTCATTCTCTGATTTTTTCTTTGAACTTGAATCTTCATTAGTTTGTGTTGCCACTTCAATTGATTCATTCACTATTGGAATTTTAGTATGATTGTTATAACCGAGTACTCCAAATACAGCTAATGATAAGCCCAATATTCCGGTCCAAATATTCATATTAGATCTACCATCATGATAATTATAATAATGACTTGATTCTGATATAGTATTCAATTGATTATCAAATTTTATATTGTCATTTTGATTTGAAATTTCATGCTTGTTGTTGTCCAGTAACGAAGATATCTTTGAACCCTTTTCGTTACTATTACTGAAATTCCTGTTTCTTAAAGTCTGTTGTTGACAATGATTGTTATTCAATAACAATCCGTTATAATTATGACCTTTATAATTATGATATTTTTTACAAATCTGTTGAGATTGAGATTGCTGGATCAAAGATAAAGATTGCTTTATATTTTGATTATGACATATTCCGGAGATGCCATCAATTGGAATTGAATTTGGATTCAAAAACACTTTATTTGCTCTTGATAAAGACCTTGAAATAAGGTCTGTCCCCTTTATCATCTTATTAACATAAGAATATAAATGATTTTGACAGAGAAGTGAAAAAATAGAGTAAATGATAAATTAAAAAGGGTTTCGATTGCTACAAATGGGCGAAGTGTTGTAACTACTACTGTGACATTCCGTATTACGTATTATAAGAAGTTATTATAAGTAATATTTCATTATTTTATATGCCAATATTATTATTATATAAAATTATGAATACTTTATTCACATTTGTTCTTCTTTTATAACATCAGTAAGCCTAATTATTAGTTAGTTCATGTAGTTTATTTATAAATCAAACATTTATATTAACATACCAATCTAAACCTTCAGTAAGACCCTCTCCTTTGATAGCACTACTTGCTATTATACTCCAGCTTCGATCTTTCAAATCAGATAAACTAAGAGCTTTGGAAATATCAGCAGCTGAAAGAGCACCTGGCTGATCTTGTTTATTTGCAAAGACTAATAACGCAGAATCGGATAATTCTTCTTCTTTTAACATGGTATGTAGCTCTTCGGCTGAGGTTGATAAACGATCTTTATCTGTTGAATCGACAACGAATATAACCTGTATTATAAATAATAGTTTGTTAAAATATTGTTGTCATTTCTCCACTAAAATAAAAATACATACAGCTGCTGTGTTTGCATAATAGCATCTCCAATAAGGCCGTATAGATGTTTGTCCACCAAGATCCTAATAAATAAGATATTAGTATTATTATTGTTGTTGTTCTTATTAGTTATTAAAAGGGTGTATAAATAAATGACTTACCCAAACATTCAATTTGAGGTTCTTGTACGTCAAAGTTTCAACATTAAAACCAATTGCTAACAAAACAAACAGAGATTAGATAAAGAACCATATATTAATAACAATGAATAACATACTTGGTTTAGTGCTTATAACTTCTCCCAGCTAGTATTAGTAATAATTGCTTGTTAGACTCCGAAGTCTTTATAAATATAAGCAATAGGATTATATATATACCTGTAGTTTGTATAGAATCGTGGTTTTTCCAGCACCATCTAAACCAAGAATAAGGATTCTAATTTCCTTCTTTAATCCCCATAATTTTGAAAACACGCCGCTGAAAACCTGACCTATTAATAGTTCCCACAGTTAATAATGATCATAGTTGTGAATATGATTGGAGGTATATTTTAAATTTGAAGTGATCAGAAATCAGAAATCAGGATCTATAATGTTAAACAACATACCCATTATTTATATATTTGTGTTGTTCAGATGATAATGTTGTTCTTTAGGGTGAATAATCAAAAAGAAACGGAGGTGTAAGTTGTTAATTGTTTGCATAATTACACATAATTAACTTCAAAACTTCAAATTTTCAACATTTCATGCAAATTTTCTTTCGATATTTCTTTCAATATTAAAATATTTCAATTTTCAAGGATTAGAAGGATTAAAAGGATTAAAATTCATTAAATAACATACTTATTATCCTATTCAAAATGATGAAAATGTGAAAAAAATGAAAAATTCGGGGAACATGCCTTGGAATTATAAATTTACCCGGATAAACAGGTGTCCATTAAATGCCTCAAATGGACCATTATATAATACTACTAAGCTACCGTTTATATGTACTACTCCTTTGCGATTTATATCATATCATTATATTTAACTTATTTACTAAATTAAACTAAAAAACAATTTAAGATTAAATTTAAATCTCAATACTACTATTAATAGCAACATAATCTCTTTCAGTTTCAAAGGTACCCAAAGTTTCAATACCTTGAAAAATTGAATCAATTCTACCAAAAATTGTTTCTATAAAATATTTTCTAAAAGGTTGTCTTAATTTCCCAAAACCTTTTAAATTTATTTTTTTACTTTTAATAATTTGTCTTCCATAAAAGATATTAATATTGTTATAAATCTTATTAATATCACCATCAATAATATCTGATGTATCAATTATCATTGAAGCTAATGATCTTATGAAATTTTCATCAATTTTAACTTCATCCATGAAACCATATTGAACAACAATTCTCCAAAATCCATTTATACCACTAATTTTTTGAATACAAAATCGATCTTCTTCTTCAACAAATGGTTGGATTCTTCTATGTATACTTAATAATATAACATTTTCTTGTGCAACATCAAATGATTTAACAAATCTAGCATAAAAATCTGGAATTGTATTTGGTGAATTTAAATTCATTAAAGCATTTGTGAAAACAATACTAATACCAGGAATTCTTAAAATATCTGTTTTACTATTATTACTAGTATTGGTTGTAGTTGTTGTAATTTCAATTTTTGGTTTTCCTTGACCAAGATCTAAAACCTCACCTTCTAAATCTCTCTTTATTGATTTATCCTTTTCAATATTAAAAACGTCACCAATTTTAACTCTGTGAGAAAATTCGTAATCAACTTTTAAAGACCTACAATATCTCCAGTAAAAAAAGAATGATCCACAAATAATACCAGTAACTAAAGGGAACCAAGCACCTTTTGGTACTTTTTTGAAACCAGAAATAACATAAGTCATTTCTAAAGATCCAGATAAAATGAAAAATGTTAATGGTATTAACCAATATAATTCATAATGATAATATAAGGTTAATGCTGTAAAACATGTATTTATAAATAAATCTAATGAAACTGCTAATCCATAAGCAGCAGTAACATTTGCACTTCTTCTAAATCCAACAATTGTAAGTATGACACCAATCATTAATAAGTAATTAATAAATGGTATATAAATTTTACCAAAGACTTTTTCAGAAACGTGAACAATTTTAATTTTTGGAAAACAATCCAATGCAATTAATTGTCTTAAAATTGCAGAAACACCTAATATTAAAGCTTGAGAGGCAATAATAGTTGCTAAAGTTGCAATTACAAAAACAATCCAATAAATTGGACCGTTTGTTGAACCAGGTATTGAAGCATAAAAAATATTTGAATATGAACCTGGATGTGAAACTGCATAAGCTCCTTGACCTAAATAAGTGATAATTAAAGATGGATAAACAACCAAAGAAAATGAAATTTGAATTGAATTTGCATTAAAATGACCTAAATCTGAAAACATTGCTTCACAACCTGTAATTGCTAACATTGCACCCCCAATTGTCCAAATTCCATGATCATGTAAAAACGATACTGCATATTTAGGACTTAACGCTCTGAAAATACCTGGATGATAAGTAATATTTCTAACACCAATAATGAAAATTGCAATAAACCAAAGCATTAAAATTGGAGAAAAGAAAATTGATAATTTTGCAGAACCCCATGATTGTACAATAAATAACAAAAAGATAATTGCAATACTAATACCAGTACAAGCCCATTGTTCTAAATGAGGAACAGGACCTTTAATACCTTCAATAGCACTTAGTACTGAAGTTGTTGGTGTTAATAAACCATCTGATATAACCAATCCACAAGCAAGACAAATAAGCACAATCATTCCCCATCTAACCCATTCTTGATGACCACTAAATTTGTTAAGTTTTGCTTTTTTGCCATGTTGAAAAGAACCACTTGTTCTATTTCTTTTCAGTAATAATAAATCATCAGTTTCATTCTCACCAGGTAAGATAATACCTTTTTGACCAATATTTAAAACCCTCGCAACTTTACAGTATAAGGCAATAATACCACCCTCACCATTATTCCCACCATATCTAACAACGATGAAAACATATTTAATCAAAGCAGTCAAAGTAATGGTCCAAAAGATTAAAGATAATCCACCATAAAGGTCAGCAGTATTAGGTTCTTTATCGAAATCAAAAATTGAAGAATAGGCATAAAGAGGACTTGTACCGATATCACCATAAACAGAACCTAGGGCTTGAAAAGCTAACCAAAGAGATGTTTTGATTGGGATTTTGTTTTTATAGTCACGTCCCTTGATTGAATCGTCATATTCTTTTGAAGTTATTGATTCTGGTAAAGTTTGATTTGATACTGACCTTTCAATATCATTGATGTCAGTATGGGCTTCTGTTATATGCGATTGCTCAAAATCATGATTAGATGGGGTTGACATTGTAAGTAAAAAAAGTTCAGAATAAAATCGGGGTTTTTTTGCATCTTTTTATATATCTTATTTTATAAATGGGTTATAACATTAACTTGATACACTTGAAATTGAAATTGAAATTGAAATTATCTATAGGTAACCTATAGGTATAGCCTCGCGCGCGGTATTTTTGATATCCCCATATTTTTAAAATCTTAAATACCTTATTTATTTATTTGGCCCTGATTTCAATGCCAGAGATAATGTACCCCGATGCATGGTCTGAATACTATATCGAAAAATCCCTCAAGAAAATAACTATGTCACTTTTTAGTCGACTCACTCCTTGAACCACTTAAGGGCAGAAATATCATCATCATAAGTTTTTCCGTATTTCACTTTCTTAGGATTTGTTTTATTTGATGATAACCTTTATGCAAGTTAATCATATGCACATATGCAAACTCCATAAGTTCCTCCAAAAGAAAAAATGATGTCACATACGGCTCATAATTTAAGAGGCTTGACATATTCTTTATTTGAAACCATACTAGCCATACTTAAAACGTTAACTATGTAGATTTTTGAGTGAATATTTTCATTTGTCCATTTTTTAATACTTTATTTTGAATAAATATGCGCTCAAATTAATCCCATATACATACGAATATAGCGTAATTGATTAATTGAAGCTATAACAATAAACAATTTTTTATAATCTTTAGGATCTTCCATAGCAACTTCCTTTTCCAGTTTTTGTTGGGATTAGTTCGGTTTTACCTTACTTTGAGCTATATCTCAATTTATATATAATTAAAACAAATCAATATATCAAACTATAATATCATAACATATATAATATCAAATTATAACATCATAATATAATAACACATAGTTTGCAGTATTATAATTACTATCATCTCTATCAATTAGAAAATCGATATTTATCCTAAAATAAATCACTTCCCCAATATACATATGCATGCAATTGAGCTAATTCTATTATTGGCCCGGCCATTATAGGGGTTTATTACCCCGTTAATCATAAAACTTACCAAAATTTAGGTTCGAAGACCAAAATTTTCATATTACCATTTTTTACAAAAGCTTGTTTATTAAAATGTCTTAGATTTGTGGTATATTAAATTTCATTTTAGATTAACCTTATCTTCATTATTACGGGCATTGATTCCTTAAATAAAGGAACCTTATAAATAACTTAAATTATTATATAAGTTAAATTTGTTCATAAAACCTTAAAGGTATACGTGGAAATTATAAATGCGAGGAAAAAAATATATATCGTTCCTGATCAAAATCACCTCACGACTCTTACTCTTCTTTTAACCATTCGTGTCATTAATTCTTGCCTTTTCTTAATATATGATATTTCGGCCCTTGATTGGTTTGAATCAATTTCAATAAATATATTCATATTATTATTTAAATTTGATTTATTCAATGAAGAAAGGATACCTCTCGTTTCATCATAAACTTTTCCAAAGTGAATATCTTGTAGAATATAAACTGCTTCTTTTACAATATCTCCTGATCTTGAAGAAACTCGATTTTTAATCGTTTTTATTAGATCAAGAGTATGAGGACAGTTTAATTTAACGTCTGAGAGTGATGTAGTATTATTCCATTCTGAACTCACACTTTGTGGACTACTTATTCCATGTGGACTTTGTGGACCATGTAAACTTGAAGTTGTAGCAGCTAATGGTGATGATGTATTAAAATTTGTCAATTCCATACATTCATTATGTGGATGAAAAGCAATTGTTCTAATTACCCAAACTCCAATTGGTGCATTATTATTAACTCCATCGTTATAACTTCTACTAACTTTCTTTTTTGCAACAAACATTGGCTTCTTACAATTTTTACAACTGTATGAAAAACTTGCTGATTGTGATTGATCTCTTGAAATTGATATTGAATACTGTTGATGTTTTTGTTCGGTCATATAATTATCATTACCAATATCAATATATTTATTATTATTGTAATTGTTTAATAAAATTTCTTCCTGTTTTTGATCCCTTATACCTCTTGATCTAGTCTGTCTTAAGAAAATCCCTTGTTTAGCCGTAAAGTATAACCACATTCCATATTTAGCTTCCTGGATTGAATTAAAGTAATCGCCAGTATTGAGTTCGAAATTCCTTAGACAATAATGAAACCAACATCTTGTTGTTATATCATTTACACTACCAGGAGCTGTTGAAATATAGTCAGGTTGTAATTTTGAAAGGTTATATGGATCAATATATTTATTGGTTATTATTTCATTATCATCGATTAAGTAAGTATAGGAGCTGGTCACTGAATTTGATACCAATGGTGCTGGACGTATATTTACAGGTGATGTTTCATGATTTAGTACCCTAATATAAGATTGTGAGTTATCATTAGTGTTTTGCGGTTGTATTTGCGAAGGTGATGTTCTAGGTAAAGGTAATTGAAGCTGAGGTAACTGATATTGAGATTTGGGATGTATAGCTATAGGTGAATTACTCTGATATTGAAAATTGCTATTTCGAAATTCTGTTTTTATGGGTAAGTTTGAAGAAGCCAAGATTGGTTGCTGATCATTCCTTTTATCATTATTATCTCGCTTAGTATAAATTTCATTTGAATTTCGTAAATTTTTTAACAAGGAACTAAATGATGGTAACGAGTTTGAATTCGGAATCTTTTCATTATCAATATTCCGATGATGACTCATTTCTCTAGATATAGGACTATTCATTATCATTTTGTCTTTATGGTTATGATCAATACTATTGTTGTTAACTTTGGTACTTTCTTCTTCTTTTATATCTATTGTTTTTTTATGATGCATATCGACAAGCTCAAGGGGAAACACTTTAATATAAATAATAATTATAAACCGATATTTATACGTGTAAGCCTTATACCTCATAACATAATTAATTATGTATTTATAGGATTCGAAAGATTTTAATTAAATGTATAATAAAAACATTCGTAGGAGAGATCTTGTTGATCAGAAGTGAAAATACCTTGTATACATTGTTAATAAAATATTAATATCATACTTAAATGAAACTATACATTAATATTAGTTTAAAGTGATCTATATTATTCAAATATTTAAATTTATTTATTAAATTAACTTAAAAAAGAAATTGCAACTTGGCATTTCATTTTTTCTTTAAAAATTATATATAAATGTGTTTGAAACCTTATGACAACTGCCGAAATACAAAAAATTAAATTAAAAAAAAATTGAAAATATATGTGTTTTTCTGTTTTAATTATTATTAGTTTATAACTATCATCATAAAATTCTTAATACTTTTGCATTAAAAATATTTATTCATCATATCATCATATATAACTATAAAATATATTACATTTGCCTGAGATTCTAGACTCGCAGAATTTTAACTGCAATTTTGTTTTTAGTTAATCATCAAAATCCGAAAATTTGCATATATAAAAGTCATAGCATTAATATTGATATATAATTATTATCTAAGATTTAAGTGTTTTGGTTGGCTTATATATATATTTAGTGGCATAAATTCTATTCTACATTTTTTGGTATCAAATACAATGCATTATAATATTTAATATTAAATGTATTGAAATCTATTAATATAATTAATCTACTGAATTTAAATATATTTTATTATGTTTCAATTGATATTAAGTTCATATTAAGGGCAAAATGTTTATAATGCTGCAGTTAATAATCACCTACTTTTTTGATTATAATTAATTACAATTAGGCCCAGCTCTTAAATCTGTTGATTTTTTATAGAATGTACAATTAATGCACTTTTACCAGAAGTCACTCAATATACTTCTGGCTAATTACAATCAAGGATAAAACTATGGAGTTATTTACCATGGTACCAACCGCAAGTGTGCTGCCAACTGCGTCTTCTAAAATTTGAATCATACTTTCTCAGTTTCTGGGCACCTTTTTTGGTTTTGTAATAAGCCGTATGGTTCTGGGTCTTTCGAAAAGTTCAGTTTCTCGGGGCATGAAATTTTAAGATGCTTTTCTTAACTGGTTGATAGAACACTCGCGGCTAGCATAACTTACTGTTAGAGTGAGATATGGCTATTAAATTTTAATTTAAAATTGATTAATATATATCATATGTATACCATATTATTGAGCCTGAGAAAATACACCCAATGGAGGGGAGTATGTAGTCAAAATATTATAACTAAAAACGGTATATATACATATATGTGTTAATGTCTAAAAGTATCGGCCCAATGGCAAAGTTCTTCGCTTATGTGTAGCGTCACTGCCAAAGACTACAAGTTCTATTAAATCGCTAAATCTATTTTGGATGATTTCTGAAGGTCCTAGCTTTCTCAAAAAATACGGATAACAAGCATCCAACTTGGAATCGTTACAGAATCATGGTGGTCTATGTTAAAAATCATATAAGGAAACTTCACACCTTTGCACCTCTCAGATGTAATAAAAATTATTAATATTAATATTAATGCCTATCGCGATAAACATGTACTTTGCTTTATTATTTTGATTACATTTATACCAAGAATATTTGAGAAAATATATAAATCACTATATAATTGCCCAATGTAATAGCAACAGCACCAATCTTGAATACACATATTGTCTTATGGGACCCGGATGTCAAATAACTTCCATCAACCTAATTCATAAAATTGAAATAAATGCATGTAATTATAAAGCAATAATAGTATCATAAATTGTTATAATTGCTAAACATTAGATATATATTCGGTCAAACAAACACATTTCGGTCGGTTTCTATCTACATGTATACTCATGCATATGCATATCTAGTGTCATCTCGAGTTCAGTTAACGTGGAGACTCTACATTAATTTTAGGTCCATCGATCGATATCTACAAAAAATTTATATTTAAAACTATTGATAAGTCACTTATAAAAGATTCTCGTACATCAGCGGTTATCTTTACAGCACTTTGATATATTATTGATTGTAGTTATAAGGCTTATAGAATCTCTGGTCTTTAAATTTATCTGCTTCATTACGAATGGCTTAATATGTACTGGAACGTCTAATATTATCAATAATTTGTTTTCTAGAATTTATGCAGCTGTATATATATATTTATGCATTTATTTCCTACAGTAGTGAATATCCTACAGAATAGTACAGATGAATCTGAGATGATAATAAATTCAATTAAATATATTCAGTTACATATATCCTACACGTATAAGCTCTCACTATCGATAGCTGTAATGATATCGATAATTATTAGCTATGGCTTTACCTTTCAATTAAAGTTGTAACTTTAACCCTAACGTTTCTCGAGAATTAGAAATCCAGAATTGATCTAGAAAAAAGGATATCAAGGAAAAGTTCAGAACGTTATCTTACAATAAGGTATTAATACTGTATTACTACCCTTACATACATCACTCAAAGATATTAATCAATATAATTATCTACTTAAACAATAGCTAACTAACCATAAAACCATAGTTGTTCTATATTGCATGGTAGAGTGCTGCATTAGTGCATATGCCCGAGTTTATTAGACGTTAAAGCTTCAACATCTAATAGATTATAATATAACTTAAATGTAAATAACCTCGATGAAGAGGGCTATTTCTCTGGGAGTTCTTTTCCAATATTACTGCCAACTTGGCGTAACATGTAGTAAAAATAGTCTCATATTCCCTTGATATCCGTGTATAATAAAAAAACATTGGATATATGATGAAAATTCTGCTGCCGAACTTAAAACTTAAATTTCTTGTTTAGTACGCTCTATGATAATGAAAACATCCAGTTTCTGATTTGAAATATGTCTCATAAACATATTATTAATTTAACAATGAATATAAATAAGGAACTAGAATCATACCATATCATCTATGGCTAAAAACAAACGAATTATAATATCTCAATTGCAACTATTTGTTTGTTGAATGTACACACCCAATTGCGTATAAGCTTGAAACATAATTGACAACTATTTTGTGCATGTTAACCGTTGAAATTGTTATAATTAATATTATTATTATGTATGGCAATCGCATACATACATATTTATACGTTATATAACACTATTAATCGCGATGAGCTAAAACAATAGCCCCTTATCTTGCTAGGTATTGCATTGTAACCTTCTTTTATTTGTCAATATAATTTCATTTTACATGGGCAAGAATGTTTTTTATCATCTCATTCCCTGTTTTAGTAGCCTCAGGAAACATAGGAGAAAAGTAATTTTGTGTCTTCACAAATTCTCTTTCATAAGCTGTAAAATCAAGATTTGAGACAATATCACTCCATTTCTATAAATACATTTTTATTCATTAGTTCTAAGTTCTAAAAAAAAACATTAAGTGTATCTTAATATAAGCTAACAACTTACTCTTGCGGCGATTGTAAATTCAAGGTCATCTCGCCTAAATGTCATATCCGTTACAGCAAAATCAACAGATTCTTCAACAAGGCCCGGAGTGCAAAATAAGTATTCAGTCACACCTAACCATATACGAAACAACTATTAAGTATTGTTAGTGTCAGAAGTGTAAAAAAAAAAGATAATCTCGGTCACTATTCAGTTAAAAGATATGAACTTATTATGATGTAATAGTCATAACATACCGGAGTAGAACATATAATATGGTCATAGGGAACAATTCCGAGTTGATACCAACTGTCTACAACAGCTAATAGACTAAGATGTGAATTTGGTTTTCTTCCTTCAGGTGGTACTCTACTTAAAGAATATTTCATAAGAATATCATCAGAGAGTAGAAGTTGATGATTTTTATCAAGATGTCCAAAAACTGCTTCTCTAGCAGCTATTAAACGATCTAATAGCTCTTGTTTTCTTTCCTCAATCATTAATTTGTATAATTCAGTAACTGAAGTTGCATATTGTAAAATTTGTTTATGAGCTGAAGGATTTGTAATTGCTAATCCTGCATAAACATGCCATTTATTTGAATAAATTCTTAATGATATATTAACTTTTGCATTTTCAATACCACCAAGCCATTTTGGTATCTTCCAAGGAAACTGTTCATTCGCTTTCCATGCTGATCCCATACTTAAAAAGGCAGCATGTGTTACTGCTTGTGTGTCGGCAGTTATTCTATCATGCTCTTTCTGGGTTAAATAAACATGTTGTGAATTTAAACAACTTAGTAATGATTCAACAAAATCTAAACTTTCTTGACTTGATTTATGCTTTATTATAACTAATGGTTGGCCAAGTGTATCAACTTTTGGTCCATGTAATGAATGACAGGATACTATTTCAACATCAGGAGGTAGATATTTTTCAAATGCTTTGATTTCCGGTGCTTTACAAGATGTTTGACCTCCAACAATCGCTCCAAGCTTAGTAGCTAAAAAGAATAATATTAGAATTCAATGTAAAGTACTTCTTGAAGAATATATACATACAAGGTCCATAAATTGAGACAATCTTGTCAATGTTTTCAGCTTCAACGCTATAAATGATATAATCACTACACCTAGAAACATAATGTCCGTTCTTAAGTATCGTGAATTGTTCCCCTTAAATAATTATAAAGTAGTTTTGTTATTAGCATATCGAGTCATAAAAGAAGAAAGGTAAAATAAATACCAAATCCAACCTTTATATTTTTCTGAAATTTCCTCGAATAATTCTTCTCTATCACAGCCACAAACTCTATGAATTTTATTAGTATTAATACATTTTTCAAAATGAAAATATAACATACTTCCAACCAGCTTGACTAAACCTTTTAGCATATAACAAACCCATATCACCAAGACCAATTATACCAATTATCTTGTCTTCTTGCCATTGACTTATCTTTTCTTTAATTATCGTCATTTTAATTAGCAAAATATATGAAAAAAAAACAAAGATTTAATATTCAATGTGACTCAACTTAAAGTTTATAACATCCGTACACTTTTCTTTTGTGTCAAAATGAAAATGTTTATTTTAATGTTTAGCGAATTAAATTGTATTAATACACGAATTAATATACAGTACACATGCTTTCTACATCGACATGCAACGACTAAGTTTACTGCTAAAATGCACGAACCGCTATTTGTCTAAAGGGGTAATTTATGTTGTATTTTCAGTTTACTTAATAATAACGCCATATAATCATCATGAGGTATATACAATCCAATATTTCGATCGGGTTAACTAATAATCAATAAAACTATTCAAGAATACTGTCACTACTAAAAGTCGTATATCATTGGTGTAACGGCTATTCAATTGAATATCCTCCAAATATAAAAATTCGGACAAATTCAGACAGGATTATCTCATAACCTTGTATAACATCTAATATAATACTTAGAAGCTTGTTACTATTAGATTCATTTGCAGCTTAAAAAGGTCAAGATTCTCATTCAATGATTCTACAAGCTACTCATGATCATGTCATTTAGAGAAACATTTATTTGTGTAACTATTGATGTTCTTAGGAACTGCTATGTTCGTGAACTTCGTTTACATGAGGATGGCCTGGAACCGTTCGATTCACGGAGGTTATCCAAACTGGCGAATATGTGGAAGGTCTCGGCGCTGTGTATATGGGGTAAATGGATGCAATTTCCAATCAATGTAGACTTACAGATAATGTATATGATTATAAGCAGGGAATCTGATTTATTAATTGAAAATTTTATCGGAATTAATTTCGATAGTCTTGTAATGATGTATAATATAGGAAGTTAATTGAAATTGCAATATAATAAAACGTATAATAATCATAACTATCAGCTGCAGGTAGAGGTTCTCCATAATCAATTAGCTAAATATATCGCGATAGTTTATTCAAAAGCTAATTTAACTGATCATTAAAGATCCTAATAAATGCGTACAACCTAGTATAAACTGATATTTAGCTACATAAAAGTTTATTCAAATCCCTGCAGAATATATTGTACGATAATCATGAGGAGCAGAATCAGATTATACATCTTATTGCAAATTTGCAATTTATTGTGTTGATATTATTGGTGTATGGTTAATTTATATTTAATTATTGTAATTTGTAACTAACCAATGCTATCAACATATTATGTCCATGTGGACAAGTGTGTGGATAAAGATAAAATAACTTGATCAAGATCTTTGAAATCGAAGGAATGATCAACTTGTCATAATAAATTAATAATCACAAAACAAAGAGTAACATTAGAGATTTTAATTGAACCTGAAACCCTTTATTCATTATATATAATTATTTTATAGCTACGATAAGTTATCATAATTGATGACAAGAAGGAAAAGAGTCGTTAACCACATAATACTAATAGTACTTGTTAAATTTCATAGAGGCCAAAAAGTGTATGCTAAATATTAACATTGAAAATGATAAAACATAAGTAAAAAGCTGTAATTTGAATATTTCTTCCCGATTACAATTGTAATTTATCTGTCGATTAATTAAAAGTTAATTACCATCACAACTGTATCATTCGGACACGGAATGACATACCATGCCGTATCCTATTTATATAATTTTAAAAATTTTTATCTATACATTTTGTTTGAGATTTTGTATTCATACGATATATAAATTTATTATAAATCTGCCTAAACTGTTATATAAATAAATTTAAATAAATATTCCTACTAAATTATAATTAATATACTAAAGCCTTACATATCTAGTGCAGGGACAGCCCTTGCACCAGCCAAGCCTAGCCCGTATAAACTCATATCTAGATATATAAGGACCTTATAGGCATATATAAAATTTATACGCATAAACGTATGGTTCCCCTTATCGCCCTACATGTATATATGGCCAGACTTCCCCATATCGATTGTATTAGCTACAGCTAGGGGCAGTTTTAAATTTATATTATGAATTTGATATTCTTAATTATAACCATATTCAACATCTGTACGAACTACGTAGTTATGGGCTTAATATCAATATATATCAACAGTAGGATATCTAATTTTATTTTCTTTCAATCGAGCACTACCTCATGGTTCTCAGTTGCTATATAGAGAGGCTATGTGCGGCTGGAATATATGTTGAATCTATAATAATATTAATGAAGTATCAGTTATAATAATAAGATATGATAATTAAACTAGTCATATGTCGATCGCGATTACTCCAGAGTCAGATATAATTACAGCTAGCTTATTCCTGTGCTCACGGTATACACTGTGCCATTTCCAATTATTCTAAATTCGGTATAGAGCTGAACTTGATATTTTTTAGTCACATAAAGGGCGAAGCAGATGATTGCTAGTGATGCCTAAGACTAACTCTGGTATTAGTACATGTGAATATTATATAAATCATGAGTAAAGTCTAAGACATTAGATTTTGATGTATTCTTTTATATAAATTTTGATAACATGCATCTCGAATCCAAGCTAGTGAACATAATTAATTAACTGCTTCGCTTTATTAAATAAATAATTACAAAATTTAATTATGTTTATATCCCAACGTTGCAATAACTGTATGCCAAACCGTACTTTTGTATGGCCTTACCAGTAACTGATAATTATACTGAAATTATATATGGTGATATATTATATCCGAAATATTGAAAATATTGCTTGAGGTTTTGAACCTTTGCGCCCCTAAATCTATAGTTCATGATTTATTTTTAGTCTTCTTTTACGATTATGAACCAATATAATAATTATAAGCTATGATATATGTTAAATGATCTCTTAATAATTTAATATCAGCTGCAGTTGCAACCTGTGATCTCCAGTTTCTGTATGTGACGATCAAGGAGTAAAATTATTATAAAGTTTCAAAATGAAAACAACGAAAATAACGAAATAATCTAAATTTTTTGCAATTTCTTATAATTTGGCTTCAATTTTATTTACTTAGATGAATAAAATACAACAAATGGAATAGATATATAGCATATAATTCTCAATCTTAAGCTTGTATTAAATAACGGAATTCAGCGCGGAAAATAGACTTAATTCAAACACAATTAAAATAATAAATTCTTCATAATATACGAGCGCATATATTCCGATACGAATTGCATGCCGCGCGAGGCAGAATTTTGAAATCACAGGTGTTTCACTGCCCCAGTCTCAGCAATTGGAACAAAAATATAAGTGTATAAAAATTGCGAGAATCGATGGCTCTGACAAACTCACATAGCTATAGTTATAAGAATGAATAAGAAGTCTGTATTATGTAGTATTTGTACCATATTAAAAATGATGCAGAGCTTAATTATACATGGTATAGCTATGAATATGAGTATTTAACAGTAACGAACTATGGACTCTGGAACAATTTATAAAGTGACAATCTGCGAATTGTTCTTAGTCCGGCATGATGATTTTGTTGTTATATTAATTTTAATTTACAGAATATTAATATTATAAACTTCCTTCTCTCAAAATATAATGGAATATCAATTTTGTAAATTGATAAATAGTTTATAGACAAAGGATATAATTACAATTATTTTGGATTTGCATTTTAAGGTACTAAAATATATATTGAATATCTTGATATTGTGCGATACTATCTTCTTCTATTCTAAGTAATTGTCTCAGGCGACGAATTGCCAATTCTTTTATTTTCTCACGCTGTGTTATATCTGGGACCTTCGTTGAAACAG
The DNA here is from genome assembly GCA_001600815.1 of Alloascoidea hylecoeti. Classification (NCBI taxonomy): domain Eukaryota; kingdom Fungi; phylum Ascomycota; class Alloascoideomycetes; order Alloascoideales; family Alloascoideaceae; genus Alloascoidea; species Alloascoidea hylecoeti. Next base: position 42,021 of record BCKZ01000028.1, on the reverse strand, counting down.
TTAGTAAACAACTCTGTACAATATCACAAAGATTCTCCGAACCCCAGATTCTGCTGCGGTTAAATTCGATTTGTTCAAAGGGATAGATATACGAATAATTTCCAGAATCTTGTAGTTGCCCATGGATCGACTTCGCTGTTCCGTCAAAATGATATAATATTTTAGAGTTTAGAAATCCCTCTGCAACAAGTACCAGTTGAAATAACCCCGATATAACGATAACTTTGACTATATCCAAGTCTATTCCTCCATTTAATGCTATAGCAATCTTGTTATGTAAGCATTTCAATACAATATTTAAGCATCTAATATCGGCGTGTTGAATATTAATACAAGTATTAAAATAGTTGGATAGAGTTGATAAAAGAGGAGGTAAAACGATCCAAGAATTTTCAGTTGTTGAACCGGATAAAATTGCAATTAATAAGCTTGGCCCATATATTATAGAGTTATGGGCGTTATTACCAACTTCAAAGGAGGCAAAGTAATCAATGGTTTGCATTTCATCAATAAAACTTTCTCCAAAATTCTCATTCATAGATTTAATTAGATAAGCTATTAGATTTTTAATCAATTTAGGAAGATCTGCTTTATTAACCTGTAGCTTCCTAAGTTGAATTTTTAATTGTTCAATATCAGATAGGTTTTTCTCTGGTTGTGTTGCTGGTATGTCTAAATGAGTAAAAAACCATGGTAGACAAGTTAATTTAGGTTCTAGGAAGGAACTGTATTCCTGTATTAAAGAAATTACATATTTTGCCAATTCTTCATAGAGTAAAGCATCAGAGCTATCTGATAACAAGTGCATTCTTAAACCGTTCAATAGTTCATTTAAATATAATGTGGCTTCATTGAAAGGTAATATATCATATCCAATATACAGTATAAGTTTCTTAAGAACAATCGGCCTTTGAAGTTTGAATGTATTCTCAGAGATAGCCTCATTGAAGGCAAACAACCTATTTTCCGGCTCTTTCTTTTTTAGTAAAACTAAATATCCAACAACAGGATTTATTGCATAATCTGTAATATGCCTGAATAAACATGCATGAAATTGTACCTTTTCATTCACATAAAATCTATTATGATTTTCCAGAATGAGGGTATAAAGATCTAACTCGAGATTCTGGATATGGGTTTGGTCAGTTTGATTCCAATCCCGGAATAAAATTTCATCCCAAAGTTTTATTTTAAAACGAACTAGAATAGACGCCGTTTCATACCAAATATCAAATATTTCTCTTTGTAGTTCTGGAGTGAGAGATCCTAATGATAATTTATAAAGGAGAGCATTATATAGATCTGGTACTGTTTCCTTTGCAGCAGTTTTAACATTGCTATCATATATTTTAAGTAAAAAGGAAGAAAACAGAAAAGAACGTAAGCATCCTAAAATACGGCCTAAGATTTTGTTTTGGACATATAAAACATTACTTTTAACAAGTATATTAACCAGATATAATGATTTAATGGATTGATTAGAAATGAATATATCTGTCAATTGTGTTATTATGTCATTAAGAAAGTTTTCATATATCTCATAGTTTGGAATACTGTTAAGTTGTGAGATACCATTACTAAGAAGAGTGATACTGATGTCTATTGAACCCGTTATATCTTTTTGATTTTGTAGTTGCAAACGAATAAATGTGAGAATTGTAAAAAGATTAATATATTTTATGTCAACAGTATCATCCATTTCTAATGATTCCATAATCGTATTTTGAATTGAAGATTCAAAAGAAAACCTTGAAACACATGATAAAGAAAGTAATAACCCTTCACGATTAATTAAAACATGTGTGAATTTATTTCCATTATATTTCTTAATTGAACTAATTGGTGTAAGTTTATCAATTAATCTTAATTCTCGTTTTTCAGAAGATTCCAATTCAACAAGTCTTACTAATCTTAAGAATGAGTTAAAAGTAGTTTCATTTTCATCTGGTGGTTGAGTTCCACATGTATTTAATACTAATCCTGCGATGAATTTTAAATCATGACGTAGATTTTCGTTATCATTAATATTTTCTGATTTTTCTAAATTCTCGAAATTTGTATTCTTAGAAAAATAATTATAAATCGTAACTAACATTTCTCCATTAACATGCCATTCATAATCATTCAGAAGTTTGAATATACATTTTAGAATCTTCTGAAAGTTTCGAACCTCTGTACCATGGTTGTATGGCGTTTGTGATAATCTTTTATTGATACAATTGGAAAGAGCGATCCAATTTGAGGGTATAGCGCTTGAAGATGTTTTAAATGGATAATAAACAGATGAAAATAAATAAATACAGCTGAAATATTTATCCAAATCAGTAATATTCTGGTGACTAGGATTATTATCACTACTCATATCACTATATTTAGATAATAAGCTTGTAACAATTGACCAATACCCACCAGTCGTAGCTTTATCACAGAGGCACCGAATGATGAAAAGAGATTCATAAACTTCCGTGACTTCATCTCCATCTGTCCAGAAATGAGATATAGCATTAATATTAAACATAAAGTATTTGAATACCGCTTCCATCATGATATTAATAACATTTTGAATATTTTCTCTAAACTCCAAATCATTCAATACTACGTTTATTGCCGATAAAAGCAAAACACAATATGATAGACAATTGGTAGCAAGTAGAGATCTTCTAGTGTCCTTTATATTATAAAATTTTAATTCCTCCAATATGGAATATTTAAAATTCGTAGCATGTAATACCAACTGTTTTAAATATGATTTTTGAGAAACAGAACCATATTTAATTATAACTTCAAATAAAGTTTTCCAAAAATTATAAAGAATTTGATTATTTTTTCTCCATTCTAGTTCTGGTGTATCATCTTTAATCATAGTTAGAATTTTCAATAAACAAAAATTAAAACATTCACAAGTTGAAGAATCAATTAATTTTAAATTCATTTCATGACTGAAAAAAGTTGTTTGATTTCTATTTTTTTCAAAAGAGTCTAATAATAACATTGGATTTCCTTCGACTAAACAATCTAGAATTCTTTCCCCTACTATACTCTCTCCTTGAAATCGATACTTATTAGAAAATGAGAAACTTGAATTGAATTTGAAATGCGACTCCTCATTATTTAGTTTAGACAAACATCCAGTAGTGGGTAATATTGTACTACCTTCTGAATCATTATCTTTCGTAGAAATAACATTATAGTTTCCAATGAATTGTTCTAAAGATGTAGTATAAATACGAGCATTTCTAGTGCCCTCGAAAAACTTCCTTGATGGAATATTTGGAGCATTATTAGTATTGTTTTTCTTAGGTTTTATTATTGTCTGGCCTTTATTATTATTATTCTTGGGATGATTGCCATTATTATTGTTATTGTGATTGATATTGTTAAAATGTTTTTGGTTCATATTACTATAATCCTTTTGAGCTATATTTTTCTTCATCAAACCTCTAGGTTTTCTGGACTTTGTAGTTAATTTTTCAATAATATTATTTAAAGACTTATGACCATTTTTCGTTCTAGATCTATGAGTCTTTTTATTATTCTTTGATCTTATATTTAAACCATCAAGAGTTGTTTGATTATTCTTATTCTTATTGTATTTTTGATGTGATTGGGGTTTCCTAACAAGTTTTGGAGTGGATCTAATATAGTGAGGGGTTGTATTGTTTTGTGGTATAGTGTCATTAGTTGGTTGATATTGTTGTTTCCATGAACTCTTTTTTGGAGTATGTGATTTTCGAGATCGATATTTTCTTCCTGCATTCATATGATCTATTTCACTCCTGTCTTCGATAGCCTCTGAATTATAATAGTTGTTGTTTTTTCTGTGTGATATGCTTGATCTATCAGTAGATTGATCTTTTAGATAGTTCATACTAGACACTGGACTGGATTGTTGAATATCCTGTAAAGAACTTAACGAAGAAGGAATATCTTTTGGATTGTCATCAAACGTAGAACCGCCATTCTCTAAAGGAGATGATTGAAAATACGGATCTGCAGGTTCATCACCCTTTGGAGTTTGAGAGAATACTTCTTCTTCTGAATCAGTACTATAGACAGAATCATATGAATTTTTCTTATCCTGGCTCAAATACTGAACTTGACTTTGTTGACCATCACTTCGATTGTCATTATGATGATGATATGAGCTGCTGCTAGTCTCAATTCTATTCATTAATGGTTGAAGAGTCTTCAAGACATCTTCATCAATCCTTATTCCATGGGTTTGAACAACATGAACCGCTTTTGATGCCACATTTGGGTATTTAATGAGACTCCTAAGAAATTCGTTTAGATCATCAATTAGCAGATGATTTAAATAAATCCCATGCGAATGAAATAAATGTGCTAGGGCATCGAGTAAATATGGATGTTTTTGAAGTTCTGTTCTTGAACGGGTTGATCGTTCACTTCTTCTTAAGCCCGGTATAGTGGGATCCATTTCATCTTCACTCAAGATTAATGGTGCAGTAATGTCATGTTGAGATTCATCTTGGTTCGAGGGTGATTCTTGATTTACTAAAGAGGAAGAACCAGCGGTTTCAATATTCTGTACTGTCGTTATCGGTGTCGCTATTGGCACTGCTGGTATTATTTCTTCATCCAAACTTGCTAGTAAATCATTTAATACTATGGAGCTTTGTGAACTTGGAAAAACGATTTCATCAATAAACTCATCATTATTTTCTTGTATTATAGTTAATTGTTCATCATTACTTTCTTGTACTATAGTTGATTGCTCATCTTGTGATATATGTTCATTCCCAAGTATCATATTTGATTGATCATCTTGTGATATAAGTGAATTGTCGTGTATTATGTTTGATTGTTCATTCTGTGATATATGTGAATTGTTGTGTATCATATCTTCTTGGTTATTGTGTATTATATTATCGTCAACTAGTCCGAGAAGCCTAGGGTCAATATTGCTGTCAAAGTTCATCTGTATATCATCATTACTGATATTATTGCCGTTGTCATGGTCTTTTTTATCATTATTATTAGTGGATAATTTTGCTCGCTTCAATTTCCTATATATGTGTTTTTCAATTGAAAAAGGTTTGAGTTGTAACTTTGTCCTCGTACGAAAGTTCCTGGTGAAGATATTAATATTTTGACTAGAAGAATAACCACCGTTATTAAAGAAATCGACTCGTCTCTGTACTATAGGCTGACTTGAACTTATTATAGGCACCGAATCCTGAAGCTGAATATCTATTGGAAGTTCAAGATCTTCTTTTTCTTCTTTTTCTTCTTCTTCTTCTTCTTCTTCTGAATCAGGGACCGTATACAACTCTATCTGTTGCTGCGTAATCATTCTCTAAGATAGCATTGATGTTTTGCCTTCCCTGCTATAATCACACAAATGAACTGCTAATAAAAAGAAGGATTGATATCAGTATTAAATTTTCGCGTTTCGACAGATTAATAATATTATTTGAACGCGTTCTTGACCGGGTAATAGGAGGTTTACTCAATATACTCATTCTACTTAATTTAGGCCATACGAAGGACTATTCGGCTTCGCTGTGGAATATGTTTAGAACTTTAGACCATGCCGATACACACAATGTACACCTAATATTCGATCCCATGATGCACTAATGTTCGGCAACGTTAAATTCAACATTTTAGTGAATGGAATTATGACCCAATGTGTAATTTTTACGTTAGTGACTTAAGCTTCTTTTCTCCGTAAAAAAATATTCGTCTTATTCTTTATTGAGCTTTTACTTCTGCTGAAAATGAGGTAGATCTGTTGTTGAATCTTCGGTTTCAAAGATATTTGGGTTTCCTAATTAATATAGAGGATATTTTCTACTTCTTGCTAGCTAAGGAAAATAAGTACTAGTTATAATACAACCGCAGGGGAGAAAAAGAAAAAAAAATATAACAGACATATTTTACTATTGGAGTGTTTTAACTCTAAATATTCCACGACCCTCCTAGAATTGTATATCTAAATTATAATTGATTAGCTTATGATTTAGATTTTCAATCATACATTATTATTGTGAAGATGGAAACCTATCGAGTCGCTGAATATTAGTATACAGTGGCTGAATATTTAGTTCATACATTAAGAGAATAGAAGAGGAGCATAGACTAGAACATTACATGTCACATATGTCCTGAGCATACAATTCTTTCCATGGAGTATGATATCATGATTCATTACTTTAATAAATCATATGGAATGAAGACGTGTACAGCTGTGTATTTGATTTCTCAGATATTACCTGTATATAACTGGCCGAACATTAGTGCACCATCAGCCAAAGATTAGTATAGTGTGACCAAATATTAGTGCTTCATTCTGAAATTAAATGAAGTTCTAGTGTATGTATGGATGGGTGTTCCATATAACAAAAATTATAAGACTTGTATTGTCTTATTGAAATATATGAAACCACAAATATCTCTTTACAAATCTCTTTACAGGGAAATACAGCGACTTCCTCTTGATGATTGTCTTGTAACTGCTCTTCAAAAACATCTTCGATGCAAATATACCAAATATAAGTGTATAAAACCAAACAATTATATTAATTTTGAATCTCAAACTCCAGAATTCAGATCCCAAGAAATTCAAAAAAAGATAAGAATTTTATTAAAAGAAGGTAATGATTGGCTTAATATACTCAAAAAGCTTCGTTTAGAAAAAGACTTTAGTATAATCAAAAAAGTTTTAAATTATGGTTATGGAATTGTAATGAATGATAATTTTAAATCTTTCCCATTAAGTATACAAGAATTCATAATGGGTAAAAATAAAGATTTTATAGATTTAATTGAATTAAAAGAGCCAGAACTTGATTCAATGAAAATATTCAGAGTGAAAAAACTTCTTGAAATACATCCACCACTACCTCAAAATATAGTTATAGATATTCCATTACTTGAAAAGACCACTACAGAAATTGAAAAAGATAAAGTCATGACACACAATGAATTAATATATAAAGATGTAAATATATTTATCAATAATTTGAAAAAACAAAAACATCCACTTTCAACAGCCATGGAAGGCATTGGATTGAAATTAACAATACCATATCCAACTGTATCAAAAACAAGGAATTCAGATGGTTCAAATGATAATTTATTACCTATTTGTCGAGTTAAAAATATAAAAATCGATCATTTAAAATCAATTAAAAGATCTCTAAAATCAATGCCTCCTTGGAAAAGAGAGGTTTATGAACATGTTGATGATATTATAACAGGAAAGCTTAATATATTTAACAATAAAAAATCAAGGGACTTTACATCGGGTACTAAGAGGAAGATCTTGAGACAATACTCTCTTCTTTTAGTTGGGAAATATTATATGGATTATGACACATTATCACCAATATCACATAATTATACCTTTATGAATGTTCGAAAAGGTGAGAACTTTATGTTCCAGAATACATCAACTGATCTAGGCACAATTAATTGCAAGTTATGAGACAAAAATAGTAAAAAAAATGCATTTCTAATCCATTTCAATTGAAAATTTTGTTCTGGCATCTTTTGGTCATTGGATTATAAAACGCTTGTAATGATGATATTTATTCACGATTTATAATGTTACGACCCTAAGCTTTATATGATAAAAGTACAGTGCGATTATGTTAATAGGTATATTCATCACCATAGATATAGGAATATCAAACATAATCAATATTGTTTATAATCATAATTATAGTATTAAAATATAATATAATATAAAACAACTATAAGTCTTATATGAGTAATTATAACATTCATGTCATTACAATCAACCCTTAGCTATATAATCAGATTTAGATTTTATGACAGCCTCTACTACATCTCTTCTATAAAGTGGAGTCCATTTATAACAAACAGCACTTACCAATAAAGGATAAACTAATAAATTTTCATCAATTAATTTATTATTGATTGTATTTTTATCGTCATAATCATTCAATAAATGATTTTTCCGAAAAAGTTCTTCAACTGATTTAGCACAAATATAACCAACCAATTCATCATCTTGTGCTAAATTATCATCATAAAAATCAGGTTTTGGTGCTTTATTATCAGTCCATGGTCTATCGGTAAATTTTAAAGAATATTCAACAGCAAATAAAACTTTTGGTATAATATAATCTTCATTATAACCTTCGGGAAATTTTAAACTTAGTGTATATAAATCATTATTTAAATATTTTTTAATAACATCAATTAATGTTAATAATAATAATCTTTTTGAAAAAAATTTAAAATTATTTAATGGATATAGTAATGATGAAATTTTTTTAATTAAATTTTTTGATAAATTTAAGAAATTTTCAGAATTTAATGCTTTGTTATTAATATGTTTATGATTAAAACTTGAATCTTTTGGATTTTTATATTTATATCCTGGATTTGGCGTTAAATTAGGTATATAAATATTTGATAACCAATATGGATAAGTACGGATATCATCAGTTAAGAAATCTGTAATTAGTGAAGTACAGTAGATATATAATGGATCATGATTCGTAGTAATACTGCTATGATTATTAAATTTTGGATTAGATTTATCAGGACCTTGATATATTTGTAAAACATTATTTGGGGACCTAAGATTATTATCACTTATCATTTTCATGGTGTTGATATTGATATTGTCTTTAAAGTTTAAAGTTGAAGATTGAATATCATTGTAATTAGTAGTAGATATTTTAAATATTAACTTATCTCCATTATGAAGAATATCGTTAATATTTGGGATTTGGGGGCGATGTAACACTAATTTACCATTTTGTTTTTGGTTTTGATTGATAAGGGGTTCATGTTCGGCTTCCGGTGCGGACTCAAAATCATCATCATTAGTAACATCAATATCAATATCTTCTGAAGTTTTTTTTTTTTTATTAATTTGTTGTTTACATTCCTTTAAATGTTTTGCAATTCTAGAACCATATTTAACAAATAATTCACATAAATATTCAGAATCTAATCTTAAATTAGTTGTTGTAAAATTTGAACAAATATTTATACCTTCATCATAAAATTCAGCAAAATCTTCTTGAATTTCTCTTAATTTTTCTTCAAGGAGTTGAACTCTTTTATGATCACTTTCAGCTTGTGTTTCTTTTCTTAATCTATATGCTCTTTGTGCTTTTTTCATTTGTTCTCTTCTTCTTTCTGGTAAGTCATTGTTTTGAATTACTCGTGGTCTTCCTCTTTTTCTTTTTGTGTTTGTTTTAGTTAAACCTGTAGTTATGGGATCTTTTACGCTATCGGTGATGCTTTCCATTGATTAGTATTTATCTTTGGCAATATATTTTCAATAGCAATAAACTATAGAATTGTGGTGCTTAAATATAATTTTTGGTTTTTATTTATCTATAACAGTTGGGTTAATGTAATAATTCGGAACAAATGTACTTTATATACCGATCCATAACAATATTATTATTTATATGTGGAACAATATTACCAGAGTCCAGAGAATACTTAATGCATATAAGTAATTAAGACAAGTTGATGAGAGTTGTAGAATGAAAGGACGGATCTAAGGATTCGAGTGATGATACCAATATTAATTTCTTGCCAAGGGAATAGGATTTAAGGCATCAAAAACCATCATGGTTGGGCACGTTTATTAAAAGGAAGAGACCAGTCCTTTACTTTGTTCGCCCGAAATGTTTGTTTACAATTAAATCGATATCTTCTGCATACATTTAAACTAAGTAATCGATATCACTTTTTCAACGTGCTAGAACTGGAAAATGAATGAGAACAGACCTTTTTATCTGGAATAGTGAATATATACAATTCTTAAGTTTTGGGTTATCATGTGTTAATTAATATTTAGGAATCTTAAGATAAATAAAATCATATTTGGTTTTATTCTATTACGCGCGGGAATTACGCCAATTGCACTTAAGCTTCATATTACAATCCATTGAATAATCTTGTTTAATCTCACCATAAAAATGGTCATTTTACAATGAGATTTTCACCTTCATAATTACAGTTAAGGAGCAGTTTAAAATCTGTTTCGATAAATCTTCAACATCTAATATTTTTATAGCTCACGTTATGTTATCGTTGTAAATAACATGGTTAGTTAACAGTAAACTAATTAGAGCGAATTAAATGTCCAAATGTGCTATTTTGATAATAATAGACGATTTTTCTAATTAAGGTGATAATTGCATGAATCGTTTCGAATTCTGTGTAACAATTTCATTCAATTTCATTCGATATTCTGAAAACTATAACCTATACAGCTGTTATAACCCATTGCTCTAGATATCTAATTATATTTTAAATAGAACAATAAAACGGTATGTTTTGATAGTTCAATCAAAACATGTATGTATATTGAAAAGAGTAAACGAATAAAAATATACCCAGAAGTATTTAAAGATCCCTATACAAGTGAAGTCATGTAAAAGTACTATATAGCTCATATACCGGTAACTATAGACTAGTCATAATTGTAACATTTATTGATTTTTCATAATTTAACATCTTGTCTATCATTAGATCCACTACCTCGTGGTGGTGGAAATGGGAAAAATACACCTGTACCATTAATATTATTCCCCATTTCATCCATATTTGGATTCATAGATGGATTTAAACCACCAAAAATATTATAGCCATTAGCAAAATTAGGATTCATCATACTCATTCCTGCTCTTCTTTCTAACATTAGGAAATTAAATTGTTGGCGTAAACTATTTATCATAAGTCTCATGCCTTGTAATTCATCTTGATTTCTTGATGTATCTTGTAAAACTATTGGAAGTACTCTTTGTGAACGTTCTAATTCCCCGACAACTGTTGTTAAACGATCAATTTCTTGTCTCATTCTTTCATTTTCAATCATTAAATGGATATTATCTTGTTCATCTTCATTATTTTGCATGAGTTCATTTGATGTTTCTAATTGTGTTTGTGGACTTTGTAAACCATCTCTAGTTGTTGAATTAATAATCGATGTTTTACCACTTGATATTGAGTTCAATAATCTTGAAAATAATCTTTTTGATTCATTTTCATTAGTCTCTAATTGATTGATTTTTGAATTTAACTTTTTTATTTCTGCATATAAATCATTTTCTGTATCATGTTCATTTTGACTCTCACTTTCATTTTCATTTTCATTCTCAATTTCATTTTCTTCATCATTCTCATCATTTTCTTCATCATTACTATGATCGTTTTGTAAATCTAATTTTATAAATCTTCTTTCGATCAATTCACCCTCTTCCTTTTTAATCCTTGTAAATTTACATTCATGAACATGAGCTTCAATACTCCATTTTGGACCTTCATAACTACATCCTCGAGTTTTATTCAAACATTCACAAGTTAATGTAGAGATTAAATTTGATATAATTATTGGGGCTGGAAAAACGTGATTATTATTCCTTGGATTTAAAATTGTCCTATCGATTGGACATTTATTTGAAGTTGAATTTAAAGATTTCTCAAGACATTCTTTACAAAACGTATGGCTATGAAAACATTATTGTTAATGATTAAATATATTCAAAAAATCAAAAACGACATATAAATGATAATAGTTAATTACTAATAGTTTTAACTTACCCACATTTTGTAAGATAAGGCTCTATAAAAGGGCATTGACATATAGGGCACAACAATTCATCGCTTAAAGCAGTTGCTTTATAAACCAAACTTTTCGGATCAACATCAGGTTTATTATTTTCATCTTCAATATCGTAACCAACAGGATATTCACATTTCATCGTTGTTTTCGTCATTGTAGAAATGTGGAAGAAAAAGTGAATTCGAAGGTAAATAATCAAGAAATGTTTATGTCCGCTCAAAAGTAATCAAACATCCGTACATCCCCATAGTTAATGAGATAATTCGCCTCAATCAAACCTCAACATCAAATAATGACCAGTATAACAAAAATAAACCTCAAATTGCGACAGTTGAGCACGTTAATCGACGAAAGACACAGACTGGTTAGATTATCATTACATCCTTCAGAAACTGATGATTCCGATTTGGTGTTGTTGTTAAAAGATATTTTATCTGATTTAAAGTCATTGGATAACAATCTTATTAATACAAATAATATCAGTACTAAACAATTTCAAAAACAACAAATATCTTTTGATAATATCATTCATAAATATAAAAATCTTTTAAAAGATATAAAAGATGATGAAACAATCAGTATAAAACCTTATACTTTTGAAAAATCAATAATCGTTGATTCATCACCAAAAACAGTTAGATTTAAAGAATCTTTAATTGATCCTCCATCAAATTCAAATTCAAATACAACTTCGCCACCTCCATTATATGATTCTGCAAATCCATTTCAACCATATAAAGATGATCCGGAAGATTTAATGGCAAACCGCTCATATTCGGATTCATTAGCATCTTCCCAAACAGAACTCCTCCCAATCAGAAATATGCCATCCCCCGCTCCAAGTCTACCTGAAATCCGAAATTCAAATGATCTTAACTCTATCTCACAACAACAACAGTTAACCATCCAAGAACAGGATTCACACCTTGATTCATTATCAAATTCAATATCAATTCAAAGACAACTAGGTTTAACGATTAATAATGAATTAGATGATCAAAATGTAATGTTACATGATATTGAAGATTTAACAATTAATAGTGATAGTAGATTAATAAAAGCAAAGAAAAATTTACAAACTTTTTCAACAAGGGCAAAAGAAAATGGAAGTTGGTTAACTATTGGGATTTTATTTTTAATATTAATTATATTATTAGTTGTTTTAAAGTAAACTCCTTAATATAATATAATATAACATATAATATTTATAAAATATATATTTATAAGTTAAATATATTGCAAGTGTATAATCCTATAAATAAGAAAATGACATGATTTTTTTTTTTTAAACCAAACTATCTGCTATATCCCAATTTACTAACTCTTGTTGATCAACCCAATCACAAAAAATTTGGTGATTTAAATTTAACTCCGGACTAATTATCATTTTTTTATTAAGTTGATTATATTTTCTTTCTAACCAATTTTTATAATATTCATCTTCATTAAAATTTTGAAGTAAATCAGATTTTCTACCATAATTTTCATGAATTTCAATAATTTCATCATCATCATTTAAACTTAAATGTTTTAAATGTCCTAAGTTCCAACTTAATTGTCTATTTTTAGACCAAATTTCCATTAACCAATTGTTATAATATGGGAAAATTATACCTAATATACCATTTTTATTTAATTTCTTACCGGTTGATTTTGTAACTATAAACCAATTACCTTCTTCAATATCTTTATCATTATAATTATTATAATTGGTTTCAATGAAATCATCATGATCTTTATGTTTAAATCGTAATGACGTTGAACAATAATTTACTTCATTAATTGGATCAATATATTCAGATAATGTAACATAATCAAGTTTTTTAGAATTTGAATGTAATTTAGCAATATTTCTTGTTATTAAATTTTTACTAATTGTGTTTGTGTTTGGATTAAATACTTTTTGAAATTTATAAACAAAAGTATCTCTAAGACTTCTTTTCCTTTTTAACCCTAAACCCTTGGTATTATCATTAGACGCCGATTTCTCATTGATATTTTCCTTTCCATATTTTAATGGTGGTATTTGTAATGGTATAGATAATTTATTAGGATTAATTGTATTATCAAAGGTTGTGTAATAATGATTTGAATAGGGTAATTTATTGAGCAATGATGAGGTATTGAAACTATGCTTATTTGGAAAGATTGAAAAAGGTTTTATTGATATATCTGACATTTTTTCTTATATATTTGTTTTTATGAAGCAATTGGAAACGTGTAAAAAGAGAATATTTGAAAGAAGAGGAGAAACACAAAAAGGTAATGATATTTATATGTATGGGTGTTACGGAAGAGTTAAGATTTTATTTATTTATTTTCAACTTCATTAACCTTTTCAATATCATCTTTTCCAATTTCATTTTTACTTTCATCATCATTTTCATTAATTAAATTTATAATCTCAAAATGTCGCATATCATCATCAATTAAACATGCAATTTCTTTTCCTTTTTTACAACCAATAGCCATTTGTTTTGGAATAAATTTAGAATCAAATATTCTAACTTTCGTTACTTCAAATGATTGTTTTTGTGAATTATATTGTAATTTAGAATAATCTAATGATAATAAAACTCTTCCTGGTATCAAATTTTTTCTTGATTTTATAAATGTAGTATTAACAAGGATTAAAAATTCTATTTCATTTATGAATTCAAATTGAATTATACTATCAATTTTTAGATTATTTTCATTAAGTTGTTTAATTGTTAAGTTTAATATATCAATTCTTATTGATGATTTTAAATTTGATGAAGGATTGATTTTAAATATTTCAACTATAAAATGTGTTATTTGTTAGCTTAGCCATTTATCTTTCGTAATTGAGATTAAACTTACACATTGTTTGAGACTTCTTTGATGCTAAAAATATTTCTCTATCTCCATTTTTATCTTCCTTCTAAAAAAATAATAAATTGTTAAAATCTTCATTTGAAAAGAATGAAATATTATAAAACATACCATGAAAAACTTTTCCATTTCACCCTTTTCACAAATATAAAATGAATCCCCAACAACTACCTGATTCTGCCAATCTAGATTTAATTTTTTCAAATTACTACTCCAAGTTTCATCCAATCCTCTAAATAATAATAATAAATTTGTAGTTGATGATGAATTTTCATTTGAATTTAATGTTAAATCATAATGTTCATCAGGTTCAATATCACAAATCATTTCTTCTAAAATTGTTTTTTTACCTAAATAATTTGATATATAATCAGAAGTTTCATTAATTGATAAAACAATTGCTTTTTCATAATTAAATTCATCTATTATATCAGAACTATTAATTGTTTCTTCAAATGTATAACTTAACCATTCAATAAATTTTGAAAATAAATTAAATTCATTATTTATAAACCAAATACATTTATAAAGATTTTTTAATAAAATTGATGAAATTTCTAAACATTTTAAAAAATTAATATCATTATTTTGATTATTATTTTGATGATTATTATTATTATTATTATTATTATTATTTTGATGATTATTATTACTATTATTATTATTATTATTATTATTATTAATTAAATATGATGAATAATTTGAACTTAATTGTGATAATAAAATAATTAATCTTTCAATTGCTGGTATTATATTTTCAAATATAATTTTTCGTAATGTTTCAAATCGAACTGTACTTGTTTTATTCCATTTTTTTAATCCTCTTTCAGTTATTGTATTTGCTAACCAATCATTAATTTCAGGTGTTGAAATACCAGTAACTAAAAGATCATATAAAACACCTGCTGAAATATCACCATCATTATCATCATTTTCATTCTCATTTTCTTTTCCATTTCCATTTCCATTAAATATATTTGAAGTATAATCATCAGTTTTTTTAACTTCATCAGCTAATAATGAAAGTACCCTTTTACTGTACGGTAAAAAAGCATTTTCTTTCAATGATTCTAATGAATCATTTATATAGCTTAATAACGCCATAATTTTAGAACTTGTTAAAGCTATTTGTGGTAATGTAACAGATTCTTTAATGAAATTTGTATTTATTGGTATATAAAAAATTGATATTCCATTTTCATTTTCAACTACTTCTGATTCATTTTCATGTTCCTTTCCATTATTAACCGCTAGTTTAGATTCTGCAATTATTATATGATTTGTAAGATCCATAGATGCCGAATGAAAAATTGGTGTAAAAACATTATTAATTTGTTTCGATAAAGATATATTACCTAATGAAAATAAACCATATAAATTAAATGAAATAAAACCAGCAACATTCCCAAGTACCAATAAATTAGGATTACCTAAACTCCAATCTGCAAATCTTGAAGATTGTATTAGTCCATGAATTGCAAGTCTTGCATTTTGACTCTCATTTGTCCCATTTGTGCTTAATTTTGGTAATCCACGCGTCAAATCAATCCATCCTTGGACCTGTTTATTCAAACTTGATGAAGGTGATGATGTTTGTACCCAATTAATTATATAACTTCTTAGATTTATATGAGCAGGAACAAGTGTTGATCCTTCACTACCATCATGTAATAAACAAGCACCAGTTGGATGATAAATAGATATAAGTTTCCCATCAGGTCTCCAAATTGATTGCATATTTCTAAATCTAATTGATTTTTTGGGTGGATTTGTTGACCATGCTTTTTCACCAGAAAATCTTAACACTAATAATCCACCCGTATGTGTTGAAATTGAAATTAAATTTCTTTCTGGACATATTCTTACTGTTTCAAAATCTTTTAATTTATTTCCTATTTCTTCTGGGGAAATTTCAACAACTGCAGTTGGAAATGTACTTGATGCTATTTTACTGAAATATTCCATTTTTACTGAAGTTAATATCATTTTCAGTTCATGTTTAGGAATATATTCAATACACCCATACATTCACATATCTTTTCAGTCCATTTAATAGAAAACAATTACTTCCACTTTGTTTTGGTTTGTTCCATTTTTGTTTAATTTTAGGAGAAAACTTATTATTATTTCTTACACCATCCCATCTACTACCGTAGGTAATTATATTCTTCAAAGTACTGTTGGATTTTCATAAGTGCAGAGCTAGGAAATTGAGGAATTTGGAGTAAATAAAATTAAGTAATACTTCATTAATTCCACTATTATTACCAATTCCTGATTTACAATTAAGAATTTAAGAATTAAATTGTATTAATCAGGTAAAAGAATATATCATCACGAGAGAAGAAATTATTAATAGAGGTATAATAAATAAATGTCTAAACAAAAATCTAATATATAGGTATAAGGATATACATAGTACATATCTACCTGATAAATTAGATAGGCCTCAGAATTATAGGTGGCCAAACATCAGTACATTTTTGGCCGCATACAAGTTAAGAAAGATGACAGTTCTGGATGGGGGATAATCTGTAGAACAGGCGTAGTTTATGTCACACATCTCACTTTGACAAAAATCTTATCACTCTTTTCTTTTGCCAATGTCTGATTTAATAACAGATAAATTAAATAACTATAAGAAAGTTGTTTTGGAACATCGTTCCAAAAGTCAAGGCTTGCTCTTTGAGAGTGAGGATCTTCTAGCTGGTTTTGGAGATTTTAATGATCCACAATTTTTGAAGGTCCTACGCAAACAGAATACTACCATTGTTCATTGGTTTGAAAACGAAGGTGATCCTGAACTATCGGCTTTATTTTTGCTGAATATTCCTACCACCGGTCTTTTTGCTGCTCAAGACCCAAGCACAAACACAGGCCCAAGCATAACCACAACCACAGGTACAGGTACAGGTACATATTCAAAAAAGCCAACAGCGACGAGAAATACAGCATCCTCTATAATACATGCTATCAAAATTAATCAAAATTTGATCCACTGTGATCTTAACTTTAAAGAAGAGTTGGAATGGTTACAAAAAAAGTGTTCTAAAGCAGATACGGATAAGCTAAATTCTTTTATCCAAACAATCTTAGGTACACCAATAAGGCACGTTAGTCACATCAACGAATCTGCTGTTAAAACCCTCCTGCTCTTGAAAATATTTACTCCAGCCGAAAATATAATTAAGTTGTTATATGAAAGAAAGTTAAGGTTACAAATTTTATCCGAAACCGGATCAACATCTAAAGAAAGTGGCTTTTCAAATAGGAATCCAGTTCCAGATTATATCGTGCAACTCGATTCCAATATCCTTATAACTATAGAACTAAAAATACCAAATATTATCGTGGACATAGAAAATCCCATTGATGACAATTTCAACAATATTTTAACTCAATCCGTTCACCAGTGTCTTCTTTTTAAAACTCCTTTTGGATGCCTTTCTGATTCTAATCACACCATTTTATATCAAATAGATATTGATATATATAAAGATATTAACGYTRAAGATTTTCCAACAAGATTTGATAATAAAAACAAAAGTTTTAAAACATTACCAATCAAATATGTGATTTTAAGTAATCAGCGTTTGCTTTTGCATTTTATTTTGTTTGTCAGAAAATCTATCAAATTCTTTGAAACACATTCAAAAACAGAGGTTAATAATGCCTTTAAAAATCTTCTAAATTGTTTACGGAAAACTCCAATCGAGACTAATTTGGTTGCAGAAATACCGAGATCTAAATTAAAACAATTACTAAATGAACACACCCAAAAGGGAGTTAAGTTTACTTATATGGATTTATGTTTAAACAAAGATATTTTAACAGAATCGGAGTTTAAAGGCATGTGTATTCAATATTCACGGAACCGAAAATATCACGGACTATATCAAAGGCAAAACACCGGACTTCACAGATCCTAGTATCTTCCAAAAAGCAGAAACAAATCTCGAGATTCTTCATTCCTGTAACATTATACACGGTGACATAAGAAAACAAAATTTTATAGAAAGTTCTGATGGAACTATTTACTTTATAGATTTCGGTTTCTCCAGCAGTAGAGCACAACTTAAAARKATTTCAMGTGAAGGAATAGARGAACAACTGGAAACTGGAAAGAGACATGATATTGCAGAGTTGTATGGTCTGAGATGAGGTCAAAATAATTTATTATTTGTAATTGAATATCATATTTCATCATTTTTATTTTGGATTATAATATAAATAACAAATTAGTGATAAGGAACTAAAAATGCAAAAGTTTGTTATTTGTTTGGTGCTAAGTAAAGAATTCTATCATATTAAGTAGACATGTATAATTGATCTACTCTAGATTGTAAGGTTAGTTGTTAGGAACTAAGTTAATGTTTATTGGAGGAGATGTCTTATTGGAGGAGATATGGCCATATCACCTGACATGGATGCTGATGTTTGTCATTCCAATAGGAATTTTTGCTTAGTATTAGGTTCAAATTTTATTTAGTATTTAAAGGTATATGTAAAAAAAGTTCACAGATGTACGGATGTTTTGGTTTTTGTTTCACTCACAATTTTTTGTTAATTTCCCACCTTTTTATAATTTTTAAAAAAAACATCAACAAACAAAATTAATATTCTCATCGCAACCATTTTTCAATAATAATTTTTTTTTTGCTTCTTATCAGCTATATGTATATTACAGAACTGAATTTTATCATAATACAAGAAAAGAAAAGAAAAGAAAAGAAAAAGGTTTATTAAAGTTATAAATTTTCATTTGCTATTTAATTTAATTTAATAATTATCATATCGTTGTTATTTAAAGAGACACAAACAAATACTACCCAAAACAAAAAATATATATATCAAAACCAAAACCAAAACCAAAGTTTTTAAACATTTACTTCTATTAAACTGCTAATTTAAACTGCTAATTTAATACACAGCTAATATATTCATATATCTATTGAAGGAAAAAATAAAGAGATGATGAAGATTCATTCGGTAGATCTCGACGATGTATTTGGAACAAACGCGGTGGATCCTGATACTTTACAATCATCACCAACGCGACGGAATCGAAACACGAGGAAGAATTATTTAAGAAAACATGAAGGATCAACCTCAACCAAAAGTACTAGTTCAGGGAGGATGATTAATAATAATAATGAGGGAAATAATGAAAATAGCAAAAATAGAAAATTACGAAGTAAACAAGTTAACAAAAGTACAAAAAGTAATACCACAACATCAACAACTATAACAAGCAATAATGATAAAAGTAAAAATAAAGGAAATAACGAAGGATTAGATAATTCACCATTTTTAAATCATCCATCAAATCTAGTTTCTACATCGAATTCTAATTCTAATTCTAATTCAAATTCAAATTCAAATTCAAATTTATCACCATTAAAGACAAGTAATTCATCAAATACAAATACAACAAATTCACAACAACATTCACAATCTCCAAGTCGAAAACGAACTAAAAAAATATATACAGATAGATATATTCCAAATAGATCGGGTATTGATCTTCCAATAGCATTTGGATTAAAAGATGATCGTAGTAAATCTCCACAACGACAAAATAGAAATAATGCAATTCATAGAGATATTCAAAAGAGTAAGCATTAAATCTTTACCTCCTAAATTTAAATCTTATTTTAACTAACAATTAATATATAGAAGAAGAAGCAAATAATACATTTTCAACAGTTTTAAAAGCTGAATTTTTTGGTGATAATGTTCCATCAACAATTCCATTAAGTAATAGTCCAAAAAAACCAGCAATTTTAACAAATTCATCTCCAAAAACAAATTCATCAGAATTAATACCACCCAGAACAGTAACTCCACCACCACGAATATCATCAAATGCAAATATATTAGGAACACCACCAAGACATTCTCATTCTAATTCAAATTTAAATTCAAGTTCTCATCATTCTCATTCACATTTAAATTCTAATTCTCATTCACATTCTAATACAAATTCAAATGAATTATTATCAACACCAAGATCATCAAATCATAATAAAAAATTATTTTCGTATACACCAAATAGATCAAAACAATCATCATCATTACAATCAAATAATGATTTATATTCATTATCACCAGTTCGAATTGAATCACAAAGATTATTATTATTACCACAAAAAAAATTAAGAAAAGTTCCACAGATTGCATATAGAGTATTAGATGCACCAGAATTAATTGATGATTTTTATTTAAATTTAGTTGATTGGTCAACAAATGATATTTTAGCAGTTGCATTAGGAGATATTGTTTATCTATGGAAATCAAATTCTGGAATTGTTAATCAATTATGTCAATTAAAAAATGATACAATTTGTAGTATATCATGGATTGGAGCAGGTACTCATTTAGCAATTGGGACTCATAAAGGTTATGTTGAAATTTGGGATGGAGAAACTCGTAAAAAAATAAGAACAATGACTGGTCATTCTGGTAGAGTTGGAAGTTTAGCATGGAATGAACATATTTTATCAAGTGGTAGTAGAGATAGAACAATATTACATCGAGATGTTAGAGAATCAAATCAATGGATTTCAAAATTAACTGGTCATTGTCAAGAAGTTTGTGGATTAAAATGGAATACTAATGAAAATAAATTAGCAAGCGGTGGTAATGATAATAGATTATTTGTATGGGATGGATTAGATACAAGACCACTTTATAAATTTTCAGAACATACAGCTGCTGTTAAAGCAATTGCTTGGAATCCTCATCAAAGAGGTATATTAGCAAGTGGAGGTGGTACAGCAGATCAACATATTAAAATATGGAATACAATACATGGTACAAGATTATATGACATTGATACAGAAAGTCAAGTATGTAATTTAGCTTGGTCAAAAAATTCAAATGAATTAGTTAGTACACATGGATTTAGTGAAAATCAAATTATAATTTGGAAATATCCAACAATGGAACAAGTTGCAATTTTAAAAGGTCATAGTTATAGAGTACTTTATTTATCAATGAGTCCAGATGGTGAAACAATTGTTACCGGTGCTGGTGATGAAACTTTAAGATTTTGGAATGTTTTTGAAAAAGAACATAAAAGTCCAAGAGCATCTACTTTGTTGGATGCTTTTAAACAATTACGTTGAAACATTTCAAACTCAATTCCGACGAATTTGATTATAATCTGATTATAATTTCTATATTTTATTTATTTCTGTTCTGATATTTTTTGATTTCTGAAATTGGGTTTTAAAAGTTTAATTACGTGATTTTCTATGCTTTTTCTGTTGCTTATAATATATAGTGGCGTCTTGGGAGTTTTATATTTATATTTATATTAATATTTATATTGATATTTATATTGATATTGATTAGTTGACAGTTTTCCTAAATTTGTAATCGGGATATTATTTGTTATCCATATGCAAGCGAGGGTTGTGCAGCCGTTAACGGCGATACCGGTAAACAACGGCTTTTGGAGGCTTCTGGAGGATTATTAGTAAGAGTCATAACTACTATAAGATCTCTAATTGCCCACCAAATAAACCATCAAAATAATTATGACCGCAGATTCAGAACCAAAAGTCGCAAAAGATTTATCACACTTCTTATCTGAAGAAGCAAAATCAAGAAAGCCTTCTCCTTTGAAAACCGCTTTTAAATATTTTGGTGATCCAAATATTACTTTCCTCGGTGGTGGTCTACCACAACCCGAATTATTCCCTTTTCATGATTTAAAAATTACTGCTTCTGATGCTCCATTTTCAAATTTAACTGAACTTCCTGAAAAAAGTTTAACCACTGAAATTTTTAAACATAATATTGAAGGCGGTCATGATGATATTCCATTAGCAACCTCATTACAATATGGATTTACTGAAGGTAATCCAAGACTTGTAAAATATTTAAAAAAACATACTGAAATTATTCATAAACCTTTATATAAAGATTGGGATGTTGTTTGTTCAGTTGGTAATACCCAAGGTTGGGATGCAGTTTTAAGAACTTTTACAAACAGAGGTGATTATATTCTTGTTGAACATTCAACTTTTTCAAGTGTTTTAGAAGCAAATCAAGCAATGGGTGTTAAATCTGTTGGTATTCCAATGGATGATTTTGGTATTATACCTGAAAAATTAGAAT
The DNA here is from genome assembly GCA_001600815.1 of Alloascoidea hylecoeti. Classification (NCBI taxonomy): domain Eukaryota; kingdom Fungi; phylum Ascomycota; class Alloascoideomycetes; order Alloascoideales; family Alloascoideaceae; genus Alloascoidea; species Alloascoidea hylecoeti. The sequence goes on along the minus strand of BCKZ01000028.1, from coordinate 19,460 downwards.
TTTTATTAAAGAATTGGAAAGGGAATTCAAAACCAAAACTTTTATATACAATTCCAACTGGTCAAAATCCAACTGGTTCTACTTTAAGCACTGAAAGAAGATCTGCAATTTATAAATTATCACAAAAATATGATTTTTTAATTATTGAAGATGAACCATATTATTTCTTACAAATGGATGATTATACACCAGATTTAAATAAACGTGAAGAAAATTTTGCTAAAACTCCAACTCATGAAGAATTTGTTTCTGAACTTGCTAAATCATTCCTTTCAATTGATACAGATGGTAGAGTTATTCGTTTAGATTCATTTTCAAAAGTTTTAGCACCTGGAACAAGATTAGGTTGGTTTGTTGGACAATCTAAATTTTTAGAACGTATTGTTAGATTAAATGAAGTTACAATGCAAGCCCCATGTGGTTTTGGACAATCTGCTGTTTATGGTACTTTAAGTAGATGGGGACAAGATGGTTATTTAGATTGGTTAATCGCTTTACGTAAAGAATATTCTCATAAAAGAGATATTGCAATTGATGCAATTAATAAATATTTACCAAAAGAAATTGGTTACTCATTACCACCTACTGCTGGTATGTTTTTCACCATTTGTCTTGATTCATCAAAACATCCAAAATTTAATAATGGTAATACTTATGAAATTGAAAAATTAATTTTTGAATCAAGTTTAAAACATGGTAGTTTAATGATTATTGGTTCATGGTTTGATTCACCAAAAGTTGATTTTGATACTGGTTTAAATAATGATAAAAATACAACAATTTTTTTTAGAGGTACTTATGCTGCTGTTGGTGCTTCTAAATTAGTTATTGGTATTGAAAAGTTTTGTGAAGCTTTAAAAGATGAATTTAATTTATAATTTTTATATATTGATTTTATATAACTATTCTAATATATAATTACCAAGTTTATCCATTTTTAATTCTTTTACTCCAGAACTTAATATTTCAATAATTTTTTCATTTTCTTCTTTAAGTTGATCTTCTTTTTCACTTTCATATTCATCATCAGATTCATTTGATTCAATTTCTTCTTCTTCTTCTTCTTCTTCACTTTCATCTTCTTCATTTTCATTCTCTTTTTCAATTTCTGCCAATTGTTTTTCTTCTTCATCAACATCTTTACCAAATTCACCAATTTCTCTTGATTTTTGTATAGCAGATTCAAATTCTTTTGCCTTTTTCTTATTAAATCCACTTGCTTCAACTTGTGTATCTAAATTACCAATTCTTTTAATATCTTTAAAAACAGGATATCCATTTTTAAAACCATCACCATAACCATCAGTATCAATGTAAATTGAATTTTTATTATCATTTTTTGGTTTATAATTAAATTTTTTTTCAAAAAATAATCTAATACAATCAACATCTCTTTTAAAATATCTTTCAGCATCAATATGATCGATTGAAATACATTGTGGGAAATCAATTATTACAAATGATGATTTCCCATTATTTTCTTCAATTGTTTCATCTCTTAACATTATATTAAATTCATTAAAATCACAATGAATTAAACCAAATTGACCTAAATTTAAAATAAATTTCATTAAATCAGAATATAATTTTTTATAATTTTCATGTTTTTTTAATTGTCTTAATGGAAATCCATTAATTCTTTCCATTATAATACAATGTCTTGAATAATCAATTGGTATTGGTACATTAAAACCATTTTCATATAATATTTTCATAAAAAAATATTCTTTTTCTGATGCTAATGTACTTAAATACATCCAATTTTTATTTTTTCCTTTATTTGTTGCTTTTTTACTTAAATAATCTCGATTATTTTTAACTGTTCTAAATGAAATTCTTCCTAATCTATGAATTTTTAAAACAAAATGTTGTCCATTTTCATTAATAATACTATAAATATCACTTTCTTTTCCAATTCCAATTTGTGTACCAATACTATATAAAATTTTTTTATTAACAAAATTTTTAAATGCTAAATAATCATGTCCTAAATATGATAATGTTAATCCATCATAACTTGCATTTCTTAATTTTTTAATTAATTTAATTTTTCTTAATTCATTTATTGATCTTTGTGTTGATGATTGACTTCTTAATCCACTAAATTGATGGATTAATTTAATCGGTACAACTTCATGATTTCGGGAGCCTTGTTCAACTGCTGAAAGTACTTTAAAATCATCTGATGATAAATATCTCATATGGGTTGTATCTAACTTCATTTTTAATTAAATACTGTTATGATTATAAAAAAGTTTGTATAGAAGAAGAAATATTTTTCACTCTCTAAATATTTTTTTTTTTTTTTTGAACATTAGATATCCGGGTAAATCTATCATCTTCATTTTAATCACAAACAAACATTCAATCTTTTTGAATGAAGATTTAATAAAATAATAAAAAAATGTATATTTTAAAACTTCCATGGTTATTACACGAAGGTATTTACTTAAAAATCATGATAAAATAATCATACAAATTTATTAACAAAGTGTTTAGATGAAAACCGAAAATTTGAAGTATATTCAGTTAGTGTAAGTCCAGATGGAACACGATTGGCATCAGGAGGACTAGGTAAACTAATTCCATTATTCTTATTAAATATACAATTAATAACTAACTTGTGATGTAGATGGGAAAGTTCGAATATGGAATACAGATACAATATATAAATGTTTAAATTATGATAAAAATGATAAATCATCATCATTAAAAAATAAAAAAATTATTAAAAAAAATAAAGGTAAAAAAAAACAAAAATTAAATTCTGATATTGGAATTGGAAATGGTAATGGAAATGATAGTCTTAGTGAATCTGATTTAGAAAATGATAATGATATTCCTGATATAAGTTTACAAAGAAGTGTTGCAAAAATGAGTACTCATACAGGTAAGTTTAATAATTTAAAATATCTTTGATTTGTTAAAACTAATTTCAATGTTTTTAGGTGCTGTTACTGTTGTAAGATTTTCTCCAAATGGTAGATATCTTGCTTCTGGTTCTGATGATAGAGTTCTTTTAATTTGGGAAAAAGATGAAAATGGTATAGCAAGAAGAGAATTTGGTGAACAAGAACATGATCTTGAACATTGGTCTGTACGAAAACGTTTAGTTGGTCATGATAATGATATTCAAGATATTGCATGGGCACCTGATTCAAATATACTTGTTTCTGTTGGTTTAGATAGTGCAATTATAATTTGGAATGGTATAACATTTGAAAAAATAAAAAGATTAGATGTTCATCAAAGTCATGTTAAAGGTGTAATATTTGATCCTGCAAATAAATATTTTGCAACTTGTTCTGATGATAGATCATTAAGAATTTTTAGATATCATAAAACTTCTCCAAATGATTTAACATTTGCTATTGAACATATTGTTTCAAAACCTTTTGAATCATCTCCTTTAACTTCTTATTTTAGAAGATGTTCTTGGTCTCCTGATGGTAATCATATTTGTGCTCCTAATGCTACAAATGGTCCTGTTAGTACTTGTACTATAATATCCCGTGGTGTTTGGACAAGTGATGTTTCTTTAATTGGTCATGATGCTCCTTGTGAAGTTGTTTCATTTTCACCTAGGTTATATGATAATAATTCAAATAATAAAGAAAAGAAACAAAAGAATATAAATGAGAATATGAGAATAAAAGATAATTTAACTGCATTGGTTGCAACTGCTGGACAAGATAAAACCCTTGCTATATGGAGTACATCAAATCCAAGACCTTTAGTTGTTGCCCACGATATTTGTCTTAAAGCTATAACTGATCTTGCTTGGTCTCCAGATGGAAGACATTTATTTATTGCTTCATTAGATTCTTCAATTACTGTTATTGGATTTGATGAAAATGAACTTGGTAAAGAAGTTCCATTAGAAAAAAATGAAGATCAATTACATCGATATGGTGGTGGTAGAGATGCAATGTATTTCCCTGAAAGTATTGCTCAATTACAATTAGAAGATAAAGCTTCAAAATTAGAAGAACAATTTAAAGAAGCAAGAATGGATGAATTAATGGGAACTTTAGATAATAAAAAAAATATTATTGAAAGTAATGTAACTGGATCTTCTTTAAATACATCAATTCAAATACAAAAACAAATACAACCACAAATACCTCAAAAATCAATTCAGCGTATAAAACAAATGGATAATACACTAGTAAAACAAAAAATTACAATTACAAAAGATGGTAAAAAAAGAGTAACTCCTACATTAATATCAAGTATTTCATCTGTTCCACAAAGATATCCATCTAATTTAACTAATAGTAATCTTAACAAGCAATCATCAATTAGTGGTAAATCATCTCTTATTGTATCAACAAGAAAAAATAATGAATTAAAACTTTCAAAATCATCATATCAATTACCACGTAATGGAATACCATCAATTATAATTGGAAATAAAATGAAAACAAATCCAAAACGTGAAAATGATATTGATATTACAAATAATGATGATAATAATAATGATAATAATAATAAGGATGATGATGATAATGACAATGATGATGATGATGATTTTTTTAATTCAGAAATAAATGGTATTAAATATAATGTATTACCATTAATTAATAATAATCATATTAATGGAAAATTAAATTATCCTGATTTTATTAAAGATAGTATAACAGATGCAGCAATAACTTATTCCGATTCAAAATTAATAATACCTAAAATGAAAGTTACAATTAGTAATAAAAATCCAAATTTAATAAAAGAAGAAAATAAATCTAATTCAATATTAGAAATTCGAAATGGTCATGGAAATGAAGAAAAACCTTCAAAAATTACCGTTACAAAAAATGGTAATATTATATTTATTGATTATATTCCTCAATTTATTACACATGAAACAGGTATTGAAGGATTATTTTGGTCAATTGCAACACAAGAAGGTACATTAATAATTTATTCAAGTAAAGGAAGAAGATTATGTCCAGAAATTGAATTAGGATCACCAATATGTGTTTTAGAAAGTATTAATGTTTATTTGTTTTGTATAACATTTTCTGGTTTAATTTATGTTTGGGATCTTAGTAATCCAACAATGACTATTAAATGTATTCATCATTCTATATCAATTGCGCCAATTTTAGATTATGAAACTATTGTTAAAATACCTCAAGATGGGAAAAAAATTATCATGGATAAACAATCATCTATTACATATTATGGATTAAGTAATAATGGAACTCCTTTAATATCATTAGATAATGGGAAAGGTTATATTTGGGATTCTAATATGTTAATTTGGGTTGTTGTATCTGATCCATGGTGGTTTCAAAACTTTTCTAATTCAAAAGTTGAACAAAATTTTGATAATGATGATCAACAATATATGACAGGACCATTGAATATATTAGAAAGAAGAACAAAAAATAAAATTTTAAATTCATTAAATTCATTAAGTTCATTAAATAATAATAATAATAATAATAATAATAATAATAATAAGAATAATAATAATGAAATTAATAAACCATCTAATATTTCATTAGATGAATATAAATCAATAATTCAAATTGGTCGTTTAGAAACTAGAATTGAAGCATCTGATATTTTAAAAGATGAAATTTTACAAAATCGATTGAAAAAGGATTACGTTAAATCATTATCAAATTCAAACAGTACCGTAACTGGATTATCGGATCGTCTCAATGAATGTGTATTATAAAATTTAATAATATATATCTGCTAATAATGAATTGTAATTATATATCTAAACTACGTTAATTCAACATCATTTTTTGTGTATGAAAATACTACACTTCGGAGGATTTGTATGCTTTAACCCGGATCGAAAATATAAACACCTACATCCATAAAAAGTATTATGTTATAACGGATTTCTCGAAAGACTTCTTTCTGGGAGATAATATTCAAAATTGGAAGCATGATAGATTTAGTTGGCTATGAAATATGAGCCGAGACTAAGATGAGTCTAGGCCTCGAGTGAAGCTTGAATGGGATAAGCTTTTTCTTCTCATTGATAATACTCCGCCCATGTTGTGTTATTATAGGAGGTAATGCACAACTCTGGATCGTGCATAGTTCTGAAAACTATTTATTATACCCATAACCACTCATACTCATAATGAAACATTATAATCTATGATTCTATATTCTTAAACTTATAGGAAAGTAAAATATATGACATAAACGAAAGAAAAAAATTAAAACAGTAAACATTATTTCTAAAGTCCCAATTACAGTAGAGAATAATAATGCCAAATCAAATCTTATGATCAAAGACTCAATATGCAAATTAATCCTTATATTTGTAGAATTGCTCCACATCAATGTAGTATTTACTGTGGCAGTGACTATTATTATATATGGTTACGGAATGTAACTAGTTAAATGATAGTGTTCGGGAATATCAGTAAAGGCTATGAATGCAACAATAAGTTGGAATTCGGAGGCAACATTTGGAGGTTGCATATTGCAATTATTAAGTAGATCGATATTAATAAAAAAGAGCCACTTTTTGGATTATTGATATTTCTATAGGGTAGAGCTTGCGCTGAAAGAAAGTTGGAAAATAAAAAAAAAATAAAAAAAAATAACATGAAGTCGATGAATTATGAACTTGATTACATTTGCGTATACTTAAAATGGTCCAAAGCTTAGCTTACATGTATAACTTAATCACCAGATGATACCATTCTTAAATTGTTTTGTTTTTTCCAAGTCCGCTAAAAGACTTTAAAGAGGCTTATAATTTATGAATGAGTAATATTGAGTATTACGTTTCAAGTTTAATTTGGAAAACTTCCAAATTGGTTGTAAGAACTAGTTCAATCGTGGTTATAAAATATTGATAAAGTTCTCCATGCACTGCCGAAGTTAACGGAAAAGCCTATATATCTTCGTTATAACAGTTTAGAAAAAAGAATTTCTCTATAAATTTGATTATATCTCCATTAATTTTAATCCATCAAATCGGCGATGCAACTCTTCAATTCAAAAAGTGCATTTTTCACAAACACCATTCAAATTGGTGGTCAAAATATTATTGCATCTGATTTAATCTTAAGGTCATTTGTATTGATCTTTGGTATTGTATCATTGGGTTTAAATATAGCAGCTATTACAAATAAGGGAATTAACAATTCAAGTGCTCATTTTGCAATATATGCTTCAGCATTTTCAATAGTATATGGGTTTATAATTGGAACATTATTTTATTTTATTAAAAGAATCAAACCAAAATTTATTCTGATAACTAATATTTTGAACATGGTGTTCGTATTTGCAGCAGGTGTTGCATTAGCTCATTTTTCTCAACAATGCTCAAAGAATCATCATAATCATTGTTCCGTTGGTAAAGCAGGTGCAGCCTTCTTGTTCGTTCTATTCTTTTTGAATATTGGTTTGGTCTCAATATCACTTGTCAGATTCATTGGTTCTAATCAAATGTCAAAGGAGGGGAGTATTGATTATGAAGAGAGATCGATATCAACAAAATCAAATTTTCAACAAGCCAGTGGTAGATATCCAGAAAATCATGAGATGTTTTCTAACCCAGTTTAGACCCTTTAAAAATATTAGTATCTTACAATACAGCCAGTGTTAGCAGGAAAATATATCATCCTTAATTTTATTTTTATCTTATACAGTAGAAGGCAGAGTACTCGGACACGAAAACACAAATCATGCAACCAACAACTAATATAAATACTAACAATAGATCTTAATATTGCTTAATCTAATTATTATTACAATATCCATTCGATGTCATGATGTAGCACTAATTTCATTTATTATGCTTCGTCTTATTGTATCAATAATAATAAAAACTTCTGGAAATCTGGGGTATCACATAATTCTGCGTATTGAAGTTCTGAAAACCGTTACAGTTTACTAGAAAACCCGTCTATAAAAATTTTAACTACTTGTAAAGTAAGATTATAATATACTGTGTCTATATCAATTTAAGTCGCGCAAGCTCACCATCCCAATAGAATGAATAGACCCGTATTTATCATTCAGTACAGTACTAGTAGGAATACAATAGTCTCTGTGTCTTATTATTATTCTGTTATAATTAACATCAATTGCAGCAAGCCTAATATAGCATTAGTCATGTCACAACATCTCCATTAGTAAGAACCATTTCAATAGTGATTCTTATCCATGTTTATTAAACTGCACTACGCAGTTTACAGACGCAGCAATCATCATCTCTTCATTATAACAGTTCAGAAAAGATGGTTCTATATATATTTGACTAATTCCATATCTCCATTAATTTTAATCCATCAAACCAAAAATGCAACTCTTCAATTTAAAAAGTGCATTTTTCACAAACACCATTCAAATCTGTGGCTATAATATTATTACATCCGATTAAATGCTAAGGATAATTGTATCGATTTTTGGAATTGTATCATTAAGATTAAATATAGCAGCTATTACAAATAAAAAGATTAACAATTCAAGTGCCCAGTTTGCAATATATGCTTCAGCATTTTCGTTGGTATATGGATCTATATTTGGAACATTTTTTTATTTTTCTAAAAGAATCAACTCAATATTTATTCTAATAACTGATGTATTGAACTTTTTGCTCACATTACATTTGCAGCAGGTGTTGCATTAGCTCATTTTTCTCAACAATGCTCAAAGAATCATCATAATCATTGTTCCGTTGGTAAAGCAGGTGCATCTTTCTTGTTACTTATATTCTTTTCATATATTAGTTTAGTTTCATTATCAATTGTCAGATTCATTGGTATTCATAAAAATTCAACGGAGAGGTTAGCAAAATTAAACTCTCAACAAGTCAGTGGCATATCCAGAAAATAATGAGATGTCTTCTAATCCATTTGCAGACTCTTTTAAAAATTAGAATCTTATAATACAAACACTTTCAAAATATATCAATATACATCACCAATTTTATTTTTAACTTACCATACAGTAGAGGGAATAGTATTCGGAAAAATTATCATACTCGGATACCACACATTGCAATTGTTATTTTGCAAAATGCATAGCAGTCCAGTTGAAACCGTCACTCCAAAAAGCCGCACAACTTTTTAAATTTGTCGTCCCCTCATGATCAAGAGTGGATCCTGAACTGAAATAATACCATCATATAGTAAGCAGCTTTGACTGAAATTTATTATATGGAACTTAATTGGATTAATGGTAACTTTCGGGATAAAGGTGTCATAATCATGTGGGCAATGGATACAATTGGAACAATTCGGAGGATCCGTATTGCAAGTAAACAAGTCAATTAACAAAAAGAGTCACTTGTCTTTAGTAATGGTATTTTTGTAGAGCTAAAAGCTAGAACACAAGATTGTGTGCGTAAATTTAAAAATTAATTACCAGATGATATCATTCTTAAATTGTTTTTCCATGTTCTTTAAAGGACTTTAAAGAGGCTTATGAATTAATATTATGTTTCAAGTATAATTTTGGCAATTTCCAATTGGTTGTAAGAATTAGTTCAATCATGAGGTATAGGTTACAATAAGGCCTTACTCCACGTTTATTAATCTGCACTGCCGCAGCTCATCATCGCTTCGTACCCGTTATAAAAAATTAGAATTAATAGTTCCATATATATTTGACTGTTTCCATTAATTTTAATCCGTTAGTTTTAACAGTATTTGAAAACAACTCATCAATCCTAAAATGCAACTCTTCAATTCAAAAAGTGCATTTTTCACAAACACCGTTCAAATTGGTGGCTATGATATTATTACATCTGATTTGATCTTAAGGACAATTGTATTGGTATATGGAATTGTAGCTTTGGGATTAACTATAGCATCTATTACAGATAAAGGGATTAACAATTCAAGTGCTCATTTTGCAATATATGCTTCAGCATTTTCAATAGTTTATGGGTTTATATTTGGAACATTTGCTAATTTTTGTAAACGAATAAAGCCAATCTTCGTTCTAATAACTGATGTATTGAATATGCTGTTTACATTTGCAGGAGGTGTTGCTTTAGCTCATTTTTCTCAAAAATGCTCAAAGAAACATAAACATTGCTCCGTGGGTAAAGCAGGTGCCACTTTTTTGTTCTTTCTATTCTTTTTATTTATTGGTTTAGTTTCAATATCAATTGTCAGTACCATTGATTTTTATAAAAAATCAAAAGAGGGAAATGCTAATGACGAAGAAAGGTCAGTAAAATCAAATTCTCAACAAGTTACTGGTAAATATCTAGAAAATCGTGAGATGTCTTCTAATCCATTTGCAGACTCTTTTAAAAATTAGAATCTTATAATACAACCACTGTAACGTATAAACTTTATCAATATGCATCCTTAATTTTATCTTACACAGTGGACGACATAGTATTCGGATATACAACAATGTGATGTTGCAACCATGAATTACAAAACGAGCAATACTAAATATATATTATTATAGATACTTTCAATAAACTTTATTTAATCTTATTATTCTGATAATATATATTCGATATTTTTTTTTTTAAATCTTATAGCGATGAGAACGTTCTTCTACGATTTAGCGTATTGATTACTCACTCGCTCCACGCTTCCGACACACATTTTTCTTTGTAATCTTCTGAGAAATTTATGTAATTAGTGCCTTTTCCCTCTTAGACGCCAGAATTCGACTTCGGATAGTTTTTAAGGGTTCTTCCAGTATGCTAATGAAGCCTTTTGCATCCATTTGAAGATATTTGTCCAAATAGGGAAATAATCAGTCTATCAAAAATATAAAAAGTTTGCACATAAATAGAAAAGAAACGAGATTATGTTTACTCTCTCTTTAGATTAATCGTTTTATGTATTATTAAAATATCAACATTTTATTAATTAGGAAAAAAAAATAGTCACTCATTATTTTTATTCCATATATTTAAATTTAAGCAGTAACAATAACGGTATTAACAACAGTATTAACAACAGTATTAACAACAGTATTAACAACAGTGTTCACAACCACATCTTTATTATTTTCAGCTATTGTAGCGGCTGTAGTTGTTTCAGCAGCAGCTTCGGTGATATAACTTGTAACAGTAGATTCAATGGTAGCGTCCGTTGAAATAGTGGATGTAATTGTTGTTGTAGAAGTAACATCTGAATCGACAAAATGGGCATGATGGACATGTCGAGTAAGCGTTTGAGTAACAACATCACCTGTGACAACAACTGTTGCAACAACAGCGGATGTAATAGCAGTTTCGGTTTGTGTGACTACTACAACAGCAGGATCTGCCTCCGCGACGACCTTGGTACCAAGAAGAGCAATTAATCCAACATAGATTTTGAGAAGATTCGAGGAGAATAGTTGCATATTAAGTCGTATGAGTAGTTACTTATTTGAAAAAAGGCAAAACCGGATATTTAAAGGTTTAAATATAATTTGATATAATCCCTATGTCAGGTACATATTTCTAAACTGTTCCAGCTGTAATAAATCACTAAATCGATTTCTGTCATTAAGTCCCACTGCAAAAATTCTATCATCTTACACAAAATTGCAGGAAATAAGCTCAAAATGTGCGTCTCGTTTTTTGAAACACAATCTAATATTTCAATTGGGTTAACTTTACTATGCTATTTGTTTGGACCCTGCAGCTTTGGGTATATTTGCAGTTGAGACATTATATTTCATCTGAGAATGTCGTATTCTTTATTGTTTGAGATTTAAAATTTTGAGAAAAATATAGCTGTAAGTTATATTAATTATAAGCTATTATAATTATGATTTATTGGTATAGCAATAACTGAAAATCTAATATATATGATGCTATATATATTGTAATATAAGAGGGCATTTATTTACTCATTTTGAAAATTGAATTATATAAACTACATGCAACATCAGGATAAACTTTATATATCGAAGTTACAGGAGCTTATATATCATGATTTTCATAATTTAAAGATGTAGTACTATGCATTTATTAACAAAATTTCGTTAGCAAAAATATTTTAAAAATTTAATAACTAAATTCCAAATACACTCAAACATTAAATATAATTATAAACAAATTTTCAAGAGGTCGTGCCACTTTTTGACGTAACTGGTTCCAATGTGCCCTTTAAAAAGATAAAGCTTACTATTCAACCAGGGATTTTCAATTTTAACTCTGTTTACTACTATTCCATCAATTCTTCCTACACAGTATTAATATTGGTAGAAGGTATACGCGCAGAAGTTGTGACAGCACAGGTGAGAATTGAACTAATATACATAGTCAATGATTTAACTGATTCTTTTATGAAAGTTATTTCGCCTTTATGCCAAGGATACCGCCGTAACATAGTAATTAGAATTACTTATATTCTTTGTAATCGCTTTAGATTGAAATTGAAATTGAGACCCAGTGGGAGGAAATTGTAATTTTCTATGGCACTTTTTGAACTTTCTAAGACTTTAGCGGTAATTACTAACTGTATTGTTTTCGAATTAACTAAAAGCTGTGTTTTATGAACAATATATGTATAATCATCGGTTCTAATAATATTTGGATCTGAACTTGGAATTGATATCACAAGTAATAAAAGGTTGCCTTGGTCATAAAATCTTATTTATTTAATTAACCAACATCAACAAAAGTTTTCTTGCTATTTGAAGGCAGAATGGGTCTAACTTGTATTCATTTGATATGATAGCAGTTGAAATTCCAAGGTTCCGAATACATTTGGAATGGCGGAACCACATGATTTAGTTGAAGCACATAGAGAGTATTAGAGACATCTACAATAAATTAGAAGGTTTCTATTCAACGGTTACTACTAAGAAAATATATATAGATAATGGGAAGAGTTTTGATATTATTTGAACACTCAATTTTCAGGGTGTTAATTCCGGTTGGAATTCTGGAGATGATAAGAATGATGTGAAAACGAGTGCATCTGAAAAGTTAATGGTTATTAGATTGGAAGATTTACGAAGTGAGTTCGTTCTGAATAGTTGGGAATAAGAATAAGTAGCGCTAAGAGTATGAGGGTTATTTCCAAAACTTATTTATGGTAGTATCCAGTCTTTCTAAAAGTGAAAAATATATAAGAGAATTTTCAGTAATCAGTTATAGTATGCACAAAAAAATCATAATAAAGAATATTCAGATTTTAAAGAAAAAAATACAGAATTCGTAGATAAATTGAGATTTAATATAGTGTAGGGTAACTACTATACACATACAACTGTTATCTGCGGATCCAAGCTAGATCTTGCCTACTGTGCAAGAGTAGATATCTAACAGGAATAAAAACATCACCATATAGCCTGCAGCTGTGATAATAATATTTTATATATGTCCATAGAAAGATTACCTTCTATTTGGAATTGATATTTGTGTGATGCTAAAGGAAAGTGGCAAAATACTTAATCATGAGATCGATTAATCGTCTTAAAGGTGAACAAAAAATAAAATGTCGCTTAAAAATTTAAGAGGTACAAAACATACAATGGCTTAATTACCTGAATATATCATTCATAAATTGGTTTAAAGGACAATAAAGTGGCTTATGATTTAATATTATGTTGCAAGTTATATTTTGGCACCCTCCAATTGGTTGTAAGTACAATCATATAAAAAGGCTGTGTAATGAATAAGGTTCTACAATATTAATGTTCATTAAAATGCACTGCCGCAGAAACAGCATGTCCTCGTTTATAACAGATTAGATTTAATAGTTATATAACTTATATACTTGGCTGTACCCATTGATTTCCATAGTTTTCATTATTCAACCAGCTATGAAGTTCATCAATTCAAAAAATGCCTTTTTCACAAATACCAGTCAAATTGGTGGCCATAATATTCTTACATCTGATTTAATCTTAAGAACAATCGCATTGGTGCTTGGAATAATATCTTTCGCTTTATCTATATCATCCACTACATATTCAGGGACTAAATCTTCAAGTGCTAATTTTGCAATATTTGCTTCAGTATTTTCAATAATATATGGATCTATATTTGGAATATCAATTTATATGTTTAAAAGAATCAAGCCAATATTAGTTTTAATAACTGATGTATGGAACTTGATCTTTACATTTGCAGCAGGTGTTGCTTTAGGTCATAAGTCTCAACAATGTTCAAAGAAACATAATCATTGCTCTGCGGGTAAAGCAGGTGCGACTTTCTTATTTTTTCTATTCTTTTTATATATTGGTTCACTTTTAATATCAATTGTCAGAGCCTTCAATAACTATAAAAATTCAAAGGAAGAAAGTAATTTTGATAATGAAAGCTTAGGAAAATCACATTCTCAACAAGCCAGTGGAACATATCCAGATACTAATGAGATATATTCTAACCCATTTTCAACCCCCTTAGAAAAATAAAATTTTATAATACAACCATTGTTACATATTAATAGGCATGCTTAATTTTATTTTTCACTTATACCGTAAACAGCAGAGTACTCGGACACTACAACATAGTTATGTTGCCACCATAAATTACAAAACCGGCAACAAATATAAAGTATTAAAAATTGTATTACTAAAATATAATTATTCTCATAATTTTGATAATATGGATTCGCTATTTTATATTTTGTAAATTTCGTTGGAATTTGAGCGTTGTTTTACGATGTAGTGTATTGAACCCACTTACTCCAATCTACCGGCTCATATTTCCCTTTGCTATCTCAAGCTAATTGTGTGTAACTAGTGCTTTTTCTTCTCTTACATATTTGAATTCCACTACAAATAGCTATAAGCGTCCAGTTTTCTAGTATTTTTATAAGAAAAGTGGGTGATCTCCTTCGATTACCAGTGTAAATCTTTTAATGTGCTTGATTGATTCGTTTCTTCTTCGAAAATTTTGAGATCGATCATTTTTCACGCGCTACAAAATCAATAGTTTTTAAACAAGCTCCTTCAGCTCAAGAGTGGAGAAAAGTTTTTTTAGGCAAACGAGTTTGCAACACAACTCTAATATTTCTGAATTTAACGAAGAGATTATGAGCTTGTTCCTTTCTCTCTTTTAGTTCTTTAGATTCTTTGTACATCTTGGATAGATGGTGATGAACCGGCAATTGTAAAAAGAGGATTAACTTTTGAGATGCAACTTTTTCAGCATTTTGGGGTTGGTCAGATATTATACTATTCTTTTAAAATAGACGCATCAAATGATACACATAAGGCACTTTCCAGCTAATTGTAACATACTTGTAATTGTGTTTTAAGATTGAAGTTGGTGATCTCTAAACTCAATTCCCTATATCGTGGAACGGCAGACACCAGAGCAAGATTTACAAGGAAATATCGAATATATATCAGAATTACGAGATTAATCAGATTTCAGTAATATATTCTTGATGATCTATATTTCTTGCTGGTATTGCAATTCGTAGTTGAAATGTAACAATTGATAATTAACGGGGATACCGGAATCCGTAGGTGTGAGAATACCATTACGTTCAGTTCAACTGCAGAAAACAGACGTGTCACTTAAATATATCTGTATATATCCCAATAAATCCACTAATTCTAACAGTATTCGGAACTTCTTCACCTAATCATCTATGTTGCTCATCAACTCAAAAAGTTCCTTCTTCACAAACACCACTAAAATTGGTGGTCATAATATTCTTACATCTGATTTAATCTTAAGAACAATTGCACTGATTTTTGGAGTTGTAGCATTTATTTTATCAATATCATCTACTACATATTCAGGGACTAAATCTTCAAGTGCTAATTTTGCAATATTTGCTTCCACATTTTCAACACTATATGGATCTATATTTGGAATATCAATTTATTTCTGTAAAAGAATCAAGCCGATATCAGTTCTAATAACAGACGAGTTTAATTTGATCTTTACATTTGCAGCAGGTGTTTCTTTAGGTCATAAGTCTCAACAATGTTCAAAGAAACATAATCATTGCTCCGCAGGAAAAGCATGTACAACTTTCCTATTTTTTCTATTCTTTTTATATATTGGTTCACTTTTAATAACAGTTGTCAAAACCTTTGGTCATCATAGAACTTCAGAGGAGGAAAATATTATTGGGAAGAGATCTAATGCATAGAGAATAGAATTGTAAACAAGTTAGTTCTATGTGTAACATGGTACACATATCTAGATAATTTTAGGATGAATTCTAACCCATTTGAAGACTCTTTAAAAAATTAGATTCATATAATACAAACATTTTCAACATTAAAATATACTCAATCTTATAATTCTGATAATATTTGTTTAATATTTTGTTTTGTGTTGGGTAATAGTTTTTCCCCGAGTTACCGTATTGAGCTCACTAGCTCAATCTCCCGACTCATATCTCTCTCTATGTAAGTCATAAGCTTATCTACAATTAATTTTACATAACACTAATTATGCAATAAATTTCAATGAGTCGATAGTAGACTCAATACGCATATGAATCCAAATAGTATAATAATTCCTCTTTTTTTTGAACTTGAAGCACGCTTGTTATAACCATTTATAACCATCCTTTTAGATCCGGGATAATCGTTATTAGGAATTACATGAATATATAGTCTCTGTCTCTGGTTAGTAGTATATATATATGACTAAGACCACAAATATGGAATATGATTGGATTAATTGATACTTATCGGGAATGTCGGTATAGGTTATGTTATGACTCTTATTTGAGTGTAATAATCAGTTTAAATTTTCAATCAAGCCAATCGATTAATAGAATGTACTAATTTTCTTTGGAATTGATATTTATGTATGGCTAAAAGAAAATGTACAAATACTTGATCGTAAGATCTACTTATGATATTGATGGAGTGAAAAATAAAAGATGTTATAAATTTTATGTGCCTGAATATAAGGCTGCTCCAAAGCATAAAAGAGCATATCTGAAAAGATTATTCTTAAATTTTCCTTTTTTGTCCTTTAAAAGATCTAAAGGGGCTTAGGAGTTACTTTATGTTGGATGTTGGAAACTTGCAATTGGTGTAAATACAATCATATAAAGTGACTATAAAATAAATAAGATTCTGCACTATATTTATTACGCAGGATAGACGTAGCGCTGTAAGATTTCTATATCTTATAAATTTGACTATCTCCTTTATTTTCTACAATATTTGAAAAAACTTTATTCAACCAACTATGCAGTTGAGCAATATTCTCACAAAAACCACACTAGTTGCTGGCCATAAGGTTATTATATCTGATTTCATCCTAAGAATAATTGCATTTATTTCTTTCATTTTTTATGAGAATGAAACCGATATTAGTTCTTACAACTGATTCATTGAGCTTGATTCTTACATTAGCAGGAGGTGATGAGACACCCTAGGAAGATCAAATTCTCAGCAAGTCAGTGGTGCTTATTCAGAAAATCTTGAGATGAAATCTAATCCTTTTGAAAAGCCTTTAAAAAATAATTAGAATCTTATAATACATCTAATTTCAACTATACAATATATCCTAGATTTTATTTTCAACTTTTAAGTTATATAGCTTTGAAATATTACTCTAAGACTAAACATGAGTCTATATATCTTTTTTAATTGCAGTTTTTAATACAATGATACCACTACTCCCTTTTAGAATTGATTATACAATCATATATAATCAAAAATGTAGAATACTTCTCGGTATTGTTTGTGGCTATGATTTTTAGGATCATGGAGTTGTAGCAATCATACTGGAAATCTTCCTATAATGTGATCATTTCATTCCATGGTCCATCAGGAGATTGATAAGCAGCAGAATAACTAAAAAATTTTCACGATAGGTAAATTTATCACCCTGTCTTGGGAAAGGAATTTCTGAATGTTGGTTATTTACAGAAGCGTTTGGTAATTCATTCTAATCCAGTGATAATACATTTCTATATCTGGAGTTGAAATGAATAGCTGTAGTGCATGTGGTTGTTCTCTTGTATGTATTATGTAATAAAATTGAAAAAGATTGGTGACTCCACTGGTAATTCGAGTGTTATATAAATTTCACATTTCTAGAGGATATATAAGGAGTAAAGTTTCTGATTTTTTCCGTTCACGGGGTGCTGGAGTGTGTGTGTAATAGTGGTGAGCATAGTCAAATGCACGACCGAGAATACAGCGGATTATTATTCTTGCTGTTCATTTTCGTTTGGTGAACTAGTTTGTCAGTGGTGTTGGTGAGAGCAGAACATTGGACGTTATCACGGAGCAGACGTTGAAGGACCTGTTAACATGGGAGGTATTGGTGCAATAATTTAGCAGGATATTCAGCTTATATATATACTGGTATAGAGTCTCCTCCTTACGGCTTTCTTTAAGTTCCGTCTCTCTATACTAATTTTTATCTGGGGTAGTAGACATTTTATCTCATAATTCTGATAATCATAAGGCATATCGAAGTTCTGAAAGTCGTTCATTATAAAACCATAACTACTAGTGATGTAAAGTAATAATGAGTATTACTAAACGTTTGAAGAAACTAAAATTTATATTGAAAACTAAAAGTGTGCTAAAACTAAAGAAAAGAAGACTAAAACAGAAAAGATATAGCCCATATATGATTAACAATCTTGTTACTTTTGTGGTTATAAATCTCATGCCTCAATATGCATATGCATATATTATTTAACCTTATTCTACAAATAGTGTAGCAGTGTATACCACATCTGTGTATAGACTACAGCTGTAAATATGGAATGTAATATGTAATTGGATTAATGATAGCTTTCGGGAATATCGTGTATCATAAGCATGGGTGTAGTAAGCATAAAAATTAGTTTCACTTCAATGATTGGAGGGTGAAAATTGGGATTAAGCAGGTCGACTAATAGAAGAGCCACTTTCTTTAGAATGAATATTTAAATTTGTTTTTACGTAGTCAAAAGAAAGTCTTAATTTACTTGATGTGGGAATTTAAGACCCGTCCAAGATCTACAATAGCATAATTACCTGAAAATATCGCATATAAATGGTTCTATTTGGTACTTTAAAACGTTAGAATAAGCTTGTGAACTAATACTATGTTTATATGGTACATTGCTTCTGTAAAATTCTACAGATCTAGGTGACAGACGCTTTAAATTATAATAATAATTCTATATATACTTGACTATATCCCTTAATTCTAACAGTACAGTCCTTCCACCTATTAATAGCGCTATTTTTGAATTAGTTAGTTAAGAAACAAAATAAAAGGAGAACAAAATCTAATCTACATGTTTTATTCTCCACTGAATTAAAATCATATCCTTTAAAAAGACTAACTATTATTTATGAAACTATATTGCACATATCACTAATTTGTTATTTATATTATAATCCAAAATAAAAAGGATGAAATATGATATTCAATTACAAATAATAAATTATTTTGACCTCATCTCAGACCATACAACTCTGCAATATCATGTCTCTTTCCAGTTTCCAGTTGTTCTTCTATTCCTTCACTTGAAATACTTTTAAGTTGTGCTCTACTGCTGGAGAAACCGAAATCTATAAAGTAAATAGTTCCATCAGAACTTTCTATAAAATTTTGTTTTCTTATGTCACCG
>BCKZ01000027.1:167999-271016 GCA_001600815.1 Alloascoidea hylecoeti | reverse complement strand
GGTGAGCGATCTTATTTGTCTATCTGATGTAGGGGATACGTCAGAAGACATGGTTGAATTGATAAGTTAAAGTAAAAAGTAAGTTTTTGTGTATCAATTAATAGTAAGAGTCTAAAGATTGGAAATCTATAAAACTTTTAACTTTTAATAGTTAAGAATATGAATAAGATAAAGGGTAGAGAAAGAAATCCTGAGGAGGATTTCTTCTCTTTTTATATTTCTTTTTACTATGTATTTTATATAAATAAGATAATTATACAATTCTAAATATAGTTTCAACAGAGAATTTATTTTTAATAAGTATTTCAATAAGCATGCAAAAAATAACGGGTGGTGTTGTTCCTTGGTCGGTGAGTTGAATCATAAGATCATCAATATCAAAATCACCAGCAACAACCAAAATAGTTCTCAATTTACCAAGCATGTATTGACGAAAAACCGGAAAGATATATCCATGATCAAACTTGTTTGAGGAAATTAAAGAATTTTGAAAGGTTTTAAGTACATCATAACTGATGTCATTGTTATTTTTAATATCCTTGAGGTAGAATGGACCTTTTCTTTTGTTTTATCAGAAGAATCAGCAGGCATAGTGTAGTAAATTGGTTAATTTTTTGTAGTTTTTTATAAAGTAAGTAAGAGTAAAAAAGTAAAATATGTGTAACAATTAATAGCAAGAGTCTAAAGATTGGAATTCTAAAAAACTTTTAGCTTTTAATTTGTAAGAAATATGAATAAGATAAAGGATTGAGAAAGAAATCCAGAGGTGGATTTCTTCTCTTTTTATATTACTTATTTACTATATAACTTATATAAATTAAGATATTATTAATTTGCATATGTTGCTAAATATAGTTTCAACATATTCTCGAACGATCATTAAATTAGCATATATAATTGTTAGACAGATTATCAAAGTTTAATATTTTGTTGTGGAAATTTTATTTAAAGTGTATATTGACTAGCAACAAAGATTGGAAATCTTATAATTTGCGGTGTGGGAGTCAATAGAATAGAAGTAGTAATAGTAGTTCTTGTACAGAATTAATAGTAATGTGTAAGTAGAGTAAAAATGAAAAGGGTAAAGAGTCAAATTCACATCAGGATTTGACTCTTCTTTCATATTGAAATTTAGCTATCTAACTATATAGACAACTGGTATTTCATATTATGTAATATTCGTGAATTATGAGACATTGTTTGGTACAATATTTCAACACAGTCATATTAAGATTCATACCAATAGAAATTTTTGGAAAACCCGAATCTATAACCGGAAATTTGGCTTTGATACCCATTCATAACTTTTTCAGGAGCACCAAAAAAAAGAATCATCAACATAAATAGTAAGAAGACTATCATTCTTGAAGAATAAACAGGGTTCTAATTCACTCTATGAATAATTAAAATTTTTAAGAACTTCAGATATTGTCTTGAACCAAACACTTGGAGCCTGCTTAAGACCATATACAGCGCGGCGTAATTTCCAAACCTTGGATGAATCAACTCCTGCACCATCTGGAGGATTTAAGTAAATGAATGCGGTTGTCCCATATAGTTGACACAACTACCAATTCTTTTATACCACCATGTTCAGAACAAATCTTAGCGTTTCATAAGAACAAACAGGGGCATAGATATCAAGATAATCTTTTCCAAGCTCTTGTTTGAAGCCTTTTGCAACAATTCGAGACTTGAATCGTTCATTATCACCTTCGGATTTCACAACATGTACCCATCTTGAAGGAATTATTTGCTGGGTAACACTAGATCTATCCACAAGTTCAACAACATCACAAGCCCTGAAAGAATTCAACTCTTGGTTCATAGCATTAATCCATTGATCTCTTTGAGGTGATTTTAGAATATCTGCATAAGAAACTGGAATATCATATTTAGATTTTTTGCTCACTAACAAGTTGATATCCTCATGATCAGAAATAGATTCGTTGTCATCAGAAGAAGCTTTCAGCAATTTCAAAGGAGTTTGAGCAATAGAAAATGGCTTATGATATTTTTTAATAACCTTGAGACCAGTAGAGTATTCAGCAAGTCTAGATTTATCATGTCTTGGTTTGGTGAAAAGATTAAGAGGATCTGAAGAAGTAGAAGAATTATCAAGAGTGGTAGAAGGTCATCATGATTAGAAGGATAATAAAGAAGAAGATTCTTAGGAGAAAAAACAATATAAGTTGAGACATGAGATTCAGGAGATTCAATGATTGGTTGATCATAATTGAAGTATTCAGTCATTGCATTGTCATAGTAGTGGTAGTTGCTAGGAGATTATACCGCATAGATCATGTAAGACAGGATCAGAGGTTACATGAATAGGTGGAGATGTTGAAGCATCAGTAATAATAGTTTGAGATTTAATTGATGGAGTAGATGAAGTAACAGAGTTATTTTCCTTATCAATGTCAGATGAATATTCAGATTCAGGAACATAAGCCGAAATTGTAGATGGAGTATGAAAATCGGAAGCCAAAACATTAAAAAGATTGCTTGAAACACCAAAGAAGCACCAGACATAACATTGCAGCCAGAATAACTACCAGAAACAATATTGAAGAACTATCAACAGAATTCACACTTGTATGTTTAGCATTTTTAAATGGAAACAGACTTTTGGGTTAGAATTAAAAGCAGAAGTTTTAATAATTTTACCATCATCGCAAAGAACCAAAATTATTTTAGAAGAGCCATTGTAACCATGTGGTCTAATATTAACCCAAGCTGTGGCCGAATATTTAATTCAAGAATTGGATAAATATTTTATTAAGAAGTGGTCGAACCCTTATGCATTACGTGGACCGAATATTTAATTCAGGGGTGGTCGTATATTAAGCGTAAAGCGGTCGAATCTTTACGCGGGTGATGATATCAGTATGAGAAGTGGATCTAGTACTGATGAATTAGATGATTTAGATGATTTAGATGATTTAGATGATTTAGATGATTCTGTTAATGGGGATGGTAGATACGATAGTGTGTTGATAAATATAAAAGATGATCATGAGAGTAATATTAATAATGATAATATTGATGATCAAGTGACCACTGCGCTAGGTGATAATAATCCTGTGACGGATAAGAATGAGAAGGGTAATAAAGAGAGAGGAAAGATGGGGGTATCGGCGTTATCAACCTGAAATAAAACATCAAGTATATGATCTGATTCATAATCATGGGTATACTGTCGCAGAGGCATCCCGGAAACAACACGTTCCATCATCAACAATTCGTAATAGGTTAAAAGAAGAAAAAATAAATCCTGACTTCAGACCTGTTGAGAACAAGAAATGCAAACCTGGTCCAAAACCAGGAACTACTGGAAAGTTAAACGACACTCACAAAGATTTCATGATTGACCTGATATATGATGACCCGGGAATAACATTGAATAGAATGGTGGACCAATTGACTACTAATTTCAATGATTTAAAAATATCGAAAAGTGCTGTCCACTCGTTTATCACTAAAAAGTGTAACCTATCCCTCAAACGGGCTTCATATTATAGTGTTGACAGAAACAGTGAAGCATCAATTGAAAAAAGGAGATGTTGGGTATTGCAATGGGAGCCGCATCTCAACTACTTACAAAATACAGTATTTGTTGATGTAATATGAGACGCTCGGTAGCATGGTCCACCAAAGGCGAACGAGCCTCTGTTTCTGTTCCACGAACACGGTCAATAACAATGACCATTTTGGGAGCGATAAGTGCTCATGGTCCCTTATTATTTGAGGTTAAGGTTCGACAACCATCAATGAATAA
Organism: Alloascoidea hylecoeti; assembly: GCA_001600815.1. Classification (NCBI taxonomy): domain Eukaryota; kingdom Fungi; phylum Ascomycota; class Alloascoideomycetes; order Alloascoideales; family Alloascoideaceae; genus Alloascoidea; species Alloascoidea hylecoeti. The sequence continues at coordinate 267,238 of BCKZ01000027.1, read as the reverse complement.
GAAAAGAAAAAAGGATCGTGGTCATGAGACGACACAGTTAGCTCCTAACAACAAATACGGGACCAATAGCAGTCACTATTTTAGCTATATTAAGCATCTCATAAAAGAAATGGATAGACATAGTGTTTATAAGGAAGCCTTACATAGTCATGGACAACAGTCCCATCCATAAAAATCAAGAAATATCAAAGTTCATAGAAGAAAAGGGATATAACACAGTGTATATTTACCTCCTATTCACCGGACCTGAATCCGATTGAGCTATTTTGGGCGGCCTTAAAATCTCGTGTTAAACGTGAGCTTGTTGATAAAGAGGAGGAATCAATTGAAAAATTCCGTGATGCCGTGAAATCCATACCAAAAGAATATTATAAAAACTTTTGTAAACATTCATCGACGTTCTTCAAAAAATGTAAATTAGGAGATCCTTTGTAGTACGTATCAATATATAGGAGACTTAAATATATCATTTTCGTATATAATATTTGATGGTGGTTTATTTATGTCGATGAATATTCATAAAAATTTTTATAATATTCTTTTGGTATGAATTTCACGGCATCACAGAATTTTTCAATTCCTCCTCTTTATCAACAAGCTCACGTTTAACACGAGATTTTAAGGCCGCTCAAAATAGCTCAATCGGATAGGGAGAGAGAGGTAAATAGACATAGTGTTATCCTTTTTCAGGAAAATAGCTAATTAGCTCCCACACACAGCGCTAATTAATTCTCGTACATAGCACCAATATTCTCTTACAAACAGCGCCAATTAAATTTCAAAGATATGTCTAATTAATTTTCGGCAAATTCGCTAATAGTACTTCGCACAGATTACTTGCTGATTTTCAAATCAGTGGCTAATCAATCATTCGTACGGATCGCTAAATTAGTTTATAGAATAGCGCTAATTAATTATCAAATTTTATTTTAATTAATTTCCAAAACGAACGCTAATTAATTTACGAAAATAACGCAAATTAATTCTCAGACATATCGCTAATTCTTTTTGGAAATAGCGCTATTAATAGATGGAAGACTGTACATAGTGCAGGGACGGCCGACGATTTGGAAATTTCCATATATATTTCCATATATATATATTAGGACATGCTCATGTGTTGGTACCCTATTCCGGCACATATGTATACCTACTTTATTAAGTACTCTGTATTCATAGGGTAATCATATCTGACTTTGTGCATGCAGCCTATATTTGAAAACTAATGAACTTCACAACGCAAACAAAAAAAAAATAAGAGCATAGTAATTTTATTTGGCCATTTATCTATCGATTTACGTCTTTAAAATTAAATTTAGTGTCGTTGGTGGATAACTTCTTTAGGGTTGAAAAAATGGCTGCCTGTCAATTTCCGTGAGCCGCATCATATGTATATGCATAGTAAATGTAATTTCGCCAAAAGTTTAGTACAGTTTTTCCAGTCACAATTTGCCATCCACGAAAGTCCTCTTCATCACTGTCGTGTGCCAATGTTCGACATTATGGGTTTTGGAAATTATGAAGGTAAACATATTTTTGTTACTCAGCTTTAAATAATTTCGACGCGAATTTGACACATATTTCGTCATCACTTTTGACACTTCGTAGAGCAATTAGTTCGATACTTAGGTTTTAAATATTGTCCCACCAAACATAAAATGTCGAATTAATCGTCTTCGAAATGTCGAAATATTCAAAACCTAAGTATCGAACTAATTGCTCTACGAAGTGTCAAACGTTATGATGGTTGGAATTCGAATATTATTATATCGTGTGGTTGAAGTATTAATTCAACGTGTGGAGGAATAGTGTCTCAACTGTGGGCGAATATTTAGGTCTACAAGTGGTCGATATTTACGCAAATTACTGTAAATTGTATTACATGTATTCAGAGAGAACGTATGCAACATTTTTTAAATCAATGGTTACTTCGTTTCCAACAAGTTTAGTTAGAAGATACCGTTACCACAAATTGGTTCTCTCGGATGGATTGTGTAATATTAATGATGATTTTCTTATTAATATTTAAGACTTCTTTATACCGGTATAATATGAAGAAATATAAATGGGCTTACCTGAATTAAGAATTAAATTTATGATAAAAAAAATTGCGTTTTCTATCTTAATCTAGTCCTCCAGCTCAATAAATAATTCATTTGAAACTGAAATATAAATATAAATACTTGCACAACTGGTTCAATTTGCTTACTTTAATTTTAAATCTTATAATAATTTTAGGCACATTTTAGCAGCCATGACCAGCTAATAATGCTAATGAGATGGGCTGACGTTGACGTTGGATGTGCGTTCCATTTTTATGGAACACATCACACTTAGGTTTTTAGATCTATATGGATATTATATATTAGTTTAATTTAGTTGGTGTGTTTTTTAGTTTTTGTTTGGTCGATCTTATCAGCTATTTTTTTGATTACGATAATAGGTGCAAGTTAAACCTAAAATTATAGCTCTTTATATAGCTACGATTATATTGTAACAAGTATAATTCGTATATATTATGAACAAGTAACCAGAATTTTGCAGCTTATATATCTTCCAGCTATATAAATTGTATAAGTTATACTTATGAATATAAATAAGGATGCTATCCTTCATAATAGAATCAATCACAATACGTATACTATTAAATTCAAATGCTCTACAATAATCTTGGAAACTCTCTGGTCTTAAAATCTCACAAACTATCCTTGGTTGTATGTCATTTGGTAGTAAAAACTGGATGCCATGGATAATTGATGATAAGAATAAAATCATGGATTTAATGAAAGAAGTTTATGATAAAGGTATTAATACTTTTGACACAGCGGATGTTTATAGTAATGGATTATCAGAGCAATTAATTGGTGAATTTTTAAAAAAATATAAAATTAAAAGATCTCCAATTGTAATATTATCAAAATGTTATAATTATTACTCAACTGATCCAAATGATCAAGAAAATGCTGTTGATGGAACAATTAATATGAATCCCTATAAATTACCTTATGTTAATCAATGTGGTTTATCAAGAAAATATATTATTGATGCTGTCAATGCTTCAGTTGAAAGATTAGGTACTTATATTGATGTTCTACAAGTTCATAGATATGATCCAACTACACCAGACAAAGAAATAATGGAAACATTACATCATGTTGTTCAATCTGGTAAAGTCAGATATATTGGCGCTTCAACAATGAAAGCATATCAATTTGCAAATTTACAATCAACAGCTGCAAAACATGGTTTTACTAAATTCATTTCAATGCAAAACCATTATAATTTATTATATAGAGAAGAAGAAAGAGAAATGATACCTTACTGTGAAGAAACTGGGGTTGGGATTATACCGTGGGCGCCATTAGCATCGGGTCTTTTAACACGTCCTTTTAATCCAGATTCAGAAAGATCTGGTGGTTTGATTCTGGGTGGATTTAAAGATATGGATGAAGCAATCAAAAAAGTTCATACTAGAGTAGAAAATTTAGCGAAGGGGAAAAATGTATTAATGTCACAGATTGCCTTAGCTTGGCTATTTGAAAAAGGTGGATCTCCAACTGTTGGATTAACTAGTGTTAAAAGAATTGAAGAAGCTATTGAAGCTCTGAATGTTAGATTAACTGAAGATGATATTAAATATTTGGAGGATGAATATAAACCTCAATCTCTAAAAGGGTATTTTTAATATTTTATTTAGCTTATATGTCTTATATGTTAGACCTGTGTTTTCCAGGCTTAAACTTCTGGATATCCCCAGAAATGATGACCAAAATAATGACAAAGGTTATAAATTGTTGGAATCAAACAATATAACAAATATTTGACTGAAAGTTCCAATTAATTTAAACTGGATGCATTCCAATTAGTCTATAATAGGATGTTGTGCCAATCATGACCTAAGGTTGGGTGTGTGGGTGTTCTGTTTAGGAAATGGATAAACAAACCTCCCAATCAGTCTATTTTCATTTTATTCCTTTCATTTTTTTATTATTTCCGGTTAACAATTTATTTATAACTATAACGATTCTATTTTTTTTTTAATAGTCTTAAAAATAAATATATAATAATTTTGTTATCGTTGTATAAAATCTTAAAGATAAACAAATGTTATCAACAAATTTTACGAATAAAGAGAATGATATTAAAGATTTAACCACTAAAAAACAATTACAAAAGCAAAATTCTTTACAACGTAATAATGAGAATGCTATTTTACCTGGTAAAAACTTAAATTTAAATTTAAATTCAACAACTATTAAAAGAAATATGTTTATGACTCCAAATAGAATTCCATTAGGTGGTAAAGATGCAAATGTTAAAACAATTCAACAGAATACAATTAAAGCGAATGGTGGTAATTTGTTTACAACTTTAAAAAAATTAGATAAGAAATTTATAAGTGAAGATGAAGAAGAATTATTAGAAAAAGAAGTAGAACAACAACAAGTAATAGCAACAGAAACAACAATTGAAACAGAATTACAAAAGAGAGAAAATAATGATGATTGGGATATTGAATATATGCCTCCTAAACAACCAGAAATACGTGAAATTCCATTAGATTATGAGGAAATAAATTTAGATTTATTTTCAAATATATCATCTTCTGATAATAAGGAGAATGATAATGACAATGATAATGAATCATTAAAAGAATTAATTAATAACAATCATAATCATAATCATGATGAATTATTTAAACTAGATTTAAGTCATAGCTCAGATGAAGAACATGAATCAAAATTCAAAAGGCCAGTTATAAAAAATAATAGAATACATTATCCGATTCGAAAAGTTATAAAAAATCATAATAACATCAATGATAATAATAAAAATAAAAACCCAATTTTAATAACAATTAATAATAAATTAAGAAAAACTATTAGATTAGCAGAAACACCAAATTTAATTGAAAAGAAGAAAAAAAATATAAATATTAATGATACTTCAAAAATGAAAAAAAATGGATTTATGAGTTCAACAAAATCATCAGAAGCTAAAAAATATAACATTGATTCAATGAGAAATCTTAATAAAAAGAATAATAAAATAACGATTCATAAAGAAAATGATGATGATGATGATGATAATCATAATAATAAAAACAATAATGATGATGATGATCATAATGAACCAAGAAAAAAATCAAAAGAAATTGGTTTATCAAATGATGAATTGGATGATTTATTACTTTAGGGAAATGTATAACTAAGTCCATTATACAAATTATGTCGGATACTCGTGAATTTTTCTCACTATCTTTTTATATATACTCCCATTCTTTTTTTAACTTCTTTTTTATATCAACCTCTGTTACATTTTCATATTATAGTTAAAAACTATGGATTAGTTGAACTCTATATTTGTTTTATGATTTTTATTTTCATCTTTAAATGTAATTGCAAAATTGCAAACAAAATATATACAATTTTTTATATTCCTTTTTTACATTTATATTTATTTAATATTGAAAGTTCTTAGTTATAGTGGTCATGGATCCGAGTCAAATTATCATCTTTACCCTTAGCTTAAAAACTGCCAAACAATATCAATCTGTATTAAAATTAGTGCATATCTATAGGGCCATATACTCTCATATTTTCAAATTCAGTACCGTGCACAATATTAATTAGTTTATACAATTAAGGTAATTAATCTATACACAAATTTAACACTAATACATCTTAATCAGATCATAGAATTTTTTACTAATAGCAGCAATAACAATAACAGAAACAATTAATCATGCCTATTCAATAATCTTTTATAATTATAAATAACTGAACATCATACATTAAATTACCAGATTAAATATTAATATAAATATGAATAAATATAAATATTAATATAAATATGAATAAATATAAATATAAATATAAATATAGATATAGATATAGAATAGGAAGATAAAGTAATAAAAACAATCAAATGTGAAGGCTAGAGAGATAATTGCAGAATTAAAATGCACTTTTATATATATAGAAAAAGTATCAAAAAGTGAAAACAATAATAGTCCAATTATTTATATATGCAAAGGAAGTTCATTTTATGATTTTACTTTTTGGTATTGTCAGTGCGCGTGCTATACTTTTGATAACTTTGATATTTCCAATAAGTCTATTATTTATTTGATATTCATAATTATTGCATTGCACAACCCGGTTGTCGGCCACCTTCAGAGGAAGTTGGACTAGCAGCACCATCAGATGAATGACCACCATAAAAACTTCCATAATTACTACCATAATGTCTATCACCAAAACTATCTTCTTCATCAGGGTAACGAGGTAATTGACCAATACTTCTTAATGATACATCAACATCATCAATATCCGATTTTGAAACTTCAATTTCCGGTCTTAATCTTTGACCAGGCAAAACTTGTTGTATTAATTTAATTTCAGAAGCTTCAACACACCAGCCATCAGGAGGGAACTCAATATTTATTTTAATATACATGTCACCTCTTTTTTCTTGACCTTTAACTGGCATACCTTCATGCTTAATCATAAAACAATGATTTGGCCTAATAACTTTACCTCTTGGAGTTGTAACTCTAATCCCTCTTCCATCTAAATGCTTAACAACAACCCTTGAAAATCCACATAAAGCATCAACTAAAGATATTGATATTTCAGTGTATAAATCATCACCTTTTCTTAAAAAAGTTGAATGTGGTGCTTGAGTAAAAGTTAATATAACATCACCAGTGATTTTACCAGGAGCTTGATCAGATTCACCAGATAATGCCACACTATCCCCACTCCTTGCACCCTTTGGTATATAAAATTCAAGTATTTTTGTCTCTTCAACAACTCCCGTTGCTTTACATTTTTTGCATCTATCTTTAACTCTATGAATTTTCCCTCTTCCACTACATTCTGTGCATGTTACATATTCATTTGTAACCATTCCAGGAGCTACTCGTTTTATCTTTTTAACTTGTCCTGTTCCTTCACAAGTGCCACATTGTTTACTTGGAGAATTTGCTTTTGCTCCAGTGCTAAAAAAAAGAAAAGATAATTAGTAATTGATACCTGTTATTGTCATATAAAGTTTTCACATACCCGATACAAACAGAACATAATATATTCCTCGTACTTGTTATCTTAACCACTTTCCCTTTAAATAAATCTTCTAATGTAACAACAACATCAACTTTTGCATCATCAGTTTTTGATTTTTGTGTTGGTGGTGGTGGTACCCCACCATTTGAATTCATATCATTATTCATATTCATATTTTGAAAAAAATTGTAAAAATCATCAGGATTAAAATCTTGATATTCTTGATCAAATCCAAAACCTGCTGATTCTGGTTTACCATTTAATCCATAAAGATCATATTCTTTTCTCGTTGTTTCTACAAAAGATATAATAAAAGAATTGCATTAGTTAATAAATTAACATTTACGATAAAATGATAACATACCATCGGATAAAATTTCATATGCTCGACTTATTTCTTTGAATCTATGTCCAGCTTCTTCTCTTTCTTCTTCTTTGACTTTGTCTGGATGATTTTGTAACGCAGCTTTTCTATATGCCTTCCGGATCTCCGTCGCAGTAGCATTTCGCTGTATACCCAAAATACCATATAAATCAGCTTCTGCCATTTAGTACTATTTTTCTTTTTATTTGAACTTTTACAGTTATCAGTCGAGTAGAAAAAGAGTTGTCGTTGTTGTGTTTTTCACTCAAACATATATTTCAATTTTTTTTCTTAAATATTTACTTTCTTCTGTTTTGTGGTGAATTTTTTAACGTTTCGGGGTAACCAAACCTCCTTTCAATCTTTCCGAAACCATCTTCACCACTTTTTTGGTTTTGATAGGCAGAGGGATGCAGCCATATATGGAGTACATACGGCGTTGTTTTTATGCTGCTACTGATTGGAATGAAAACAATCAATTTTCGTCGGTTACTGCTACTTCAAAAGGTATATTTTAAATAGATAAAAAACAGTAAATCAACACAATTTTAATTATTTTAACCATCAAATTTATAAAAATCTATAGCAATTTTGGATTTCCCAATTCCAAAAGGGTTTTCTTTAGAAATAGCTTCACAACCATCCCTTTCAACAGCAAATTCATATATTCTATCAAATCTTGGGATGATCAATGGATCAATTGCTTATCTATACTCAACAAAACCATTAACCAATGTTTCAAATACAAAAGAAGTTAATTTACAAGATGCTATATTAGGTTATAGAATGATTGAGCCATTAAAAAAACCAGAAGATTCAAAATATCTAGAGATTTGGAAAAATGGTAGAAGAATTGATAAAAAAGGTAATTGATTAGATTTTACTTAATTTTTATTCGATTACAACACTAATCTTATTATTAAAAAAGATACTTTATTATATGGAAGACTACATTTGCCTGGTTCTGCTTTAGAAGCTATGCTCATAAGGCGAATATCTCCAATGACTCAATTATATCTTGCTTGCGTTAGTGATGAAGCAATGAAGAATAAAGGATCTGTAAGAAACGACCATAATATAGTATTATGACTTTTTTAAACTAACAATGGTTATAGATGATGATGATATTACAAAGATATGCTGGAAAATACCTCAATGAATTCATTTATTCAACAACTGAATCATTAATTGGTTTCCGAGGTTTATATAATATTGGATTTGAAGAAAGTTTAAAAGATAAATCACCATCTAGATTTTCTTTTGGTGGTGAAATTTATTATGGTGCTTTAAATAAAAGTCCTGGTTGTAAGTTCAATTCAAATATAAATCTAATCTCTATATATGACTATGACTAACATTTTACTTAGTATCAACTGCATTAAGATATACAACACAATCATCATATACTGGTAAACCATTAACAATGACATTAGCATGTAATCCAATTGTTGGGCATATAAGTACTTCTTATGCTGTTAGAACATCAGTTGGTTCAGCGTTTTGTTCACAATATGATTTTAATGCTTATTCATATCAGAGTAATTTACAAATGGGTTGTGAATTATGGAGAAAACATGATGATAACGTAACTTCATCATCATCAAAAAATTTAATAGATGATAATGATAGTCCAAATTCAAATTCTGATTTAAATCCAATATCAACATTTAATACATTAGTTGATGAATCAGAATTTTCAAATGTTATTAAAGCAAGTACAAGTATTAATGATAAAACAGTTAAATTATTATGGGAAGGTAGATATAAAGAATTTTTAATAAGTACTGGAATTCAATTAAATTTTATAAATAATGTACCTGAAATTAAAGATTTTGGTATAAAATGTCAATTTTCTTCATAATTCAGTAATATAAAGCTCATATATAATACATACATATTGTTTCAATATATGGCCATGCTATATGATTTATGTATGTAGGTGGTATATGAAATATGACAGTTTGTTTACTTTTTTTTAATTTCTTGACGAAGTTGTTTGTTTGTAGCATTTTGCATATGTTTTTTTAATGGTTTCTTGTACTTTTGTGGTAGCATTCTTTTGTTTGTTGGATACTTTGATGACTTCTCTACTTGCTTCCTTTTGTTTCGGGCATCAAAGTTATTCTGAATTGTTTGGTTTTGAGATGTAAACTACTCTTGTTGCTATTAATCGTAAGCTGTTTATTCCGGATGTTTTGTATGTTCCCACCCGGGTTGATAGTGGAGCACGTGATACTCCAAAATATATTAATTTTCAAAACAAAAAACCTTCTTGGATACAAAATGAAATTTTCGCTTTTATCACGAAATGGTCTTAAAAATATCCACGTTAAGTCTTTGATCTTTTCTAATGTTATTGGAAGATCAAACTCAGTTTTACTACAAAGGAAGAGGATATCTTATATAGTGGATAAGTCTAAAGGGTTAGTAGATGATGATATTCAACATTTTGTTTTACCATTAGATGATATTCTCAAATCTATGGAAGATAAGAAAACTTTAACAAGGACACGGCCTGATGAAGAATGGAGGAAAATACAATCTCGATATACAACACGGGGCAATGTGATATCATCTTCATTTTCGGCAAGAGATTATTTCAACAGATTAGATATTGGAGATTTGGTTGTGATTAAATCAAATGTATATATGATTGGAGTTATTGCAGATTTACCCACGAAACCATATGAAGATGATAGATATACGGTGATTGACAACACTGGTAGAGTTTTATTTGTGAGACCATCTGTTTTTGATCTAACGATACCTAAATTTTTCAAAAAGGAAGCTCTAAAAGGATCAGTTATAGAAGAATATATCATTGATAAAAATGATCCTATCGGCACATCTAGAAAACGAGACGGAGCCTCATTAACGGATGATCCATTGAAAGATGACTTACCAAGATATGTTGTATCTGAATCAGCAAGGAAATTTATATGTTTACCATTAAAATCATTACTTTTAAAATCATGGAATATGATGCCTGAAAATAAAGCCAAACTTAATATTGTACATCGATGTTTACAATCATGGGATGGTCCAAAAACGATATCAATATTTCAACTGATTCAAATTATAAATGAATTTGATTTTTCAAAATTAAAAGAATCAAATTTAAACACAATTGATTATACAATGATTATAATTGACAGAATTTTATGTATCAATTCAAATGCAAATTCTAATAATTCTAATAATAATAATAATGATTTAATAAATATGGGTAAAAAATTTGATTCATTTCAAACTTTTAAAAAAATCGATTCAACAACATTTCATTCAATTTTTTTAATTTTAAAAAATAATCCATTATTATGGAAAATTAATGGAAATTGTTTAAATTCAACATCAATGTCAATAATTATATTACCATTAACAAATTCTCATAAAATTATAACATTATTTAATGAAATCTCTGATAATTATTCATCAAATATTAATGGATTCTCATCATATATTAAAAAAATAATGGATGAAAAAAATCAAAATATAAAAATTTTAACAAATGATGAAAAAAAGATAAATAATTTAAAATATAAAGATTATTTTAAATTATTATTAGAATATGTTTCAGGAAATTTTGATAATTTAGATATTGGAATTTCAAAACTTGTTAAATTTTTACGTCAATTACCATCATTAGAAACAATTGATATATCAAAAGATACGGTTCGAGAATTTTTAATTAAAATTGATTATTTACCATCAAATTCAAATATTTCATTATATAATCCATTATTAAATTTACCTTATAAGGGTATTAGCGAACAATCTGATTTAGAACAAGATTATTATGAATCATTAATTAATTATGACGATGCAAAAAATGATAAATTTCAAAATGTTAGGATTGATTTAGGTAATTTACCAGTTTATTGTATTGATGATGAATTAGCAGAAGAAATTGATGATGGAATTTCAATTAAAAGAATTTCTTCAACAAAATGGAATATTTATATAAATATTGCAAATCCAACATCATTTTTAACACCAAATATGTCACTTTCAAAAATTGCTTATAAAAGATCATCAACTGTTTATTTACCAGAAACTTCGTTACCAATGTTTCCAAAGATTATATCTCAATTATCTGGTTTAGGTAATGATGGGAAACCAACAAAATGTATGACATATTTAGTTTCATTTAATCCTTTAGAATCAGATTCATTAAAAGCATTTGATTTTAATAATGCTAAAGTTTTCACATCAATTGTTCGAAATTTTCCTAAAAAAACAACTTATAAAAATGTTAATAAAATTTTAAATAATGATAATGATATTAATGTCATTTCGAATGTTGACGAAATAAAACCAGATTTACAAGATTTATACAAAGCATCATTAAAATTCAAACAATTTAGATATAAAAATGGTGGTGTTAATTTAGAATTTAATGATGATATAAAATTATCATTAAAAAATTCAAAACAATTATATTATGAATTAATGAAAGAAAATAATGGGGTTTTATCTAATGATTTTGAAAATAATTTAATATTAGAAAAAAATAATGAAAATGAAAATTCAATTGATAAATCAACAAATTTAGTTTCTGAATTAATGATAATGGCAAATTTTATAAATTCATTAATTTTTAAAAAATATCAAATTCCTGGTATTTATAGAAACTTAATTCTACAATGTAATGATAATGGTATTAAAAAATATTATAATCCATTACTTTTAGAATCATTAAATAATAAATCACAAAAAAACAATGATGAAAATTCATTATCAAATGTTATAAATTCAACAAAAATATTATCATTTTATTCAAGAGCTTCTTATTCACCTATACCTTTTCCTCACTCATTACTTGGTTTATCCAGTTATATGCAATGTACTTCACCATTAAGAAGATTTAGTGATGTTATAAGTCATTGGCAATTAGAAACATTGTTATTAAATCAAAACATATATGATGATCAAACTGATAATTCACTATTAAAACCTTTATTTTCAATGAATGAAATTGTACCTGCATCAATTCATATAACAACAATGTCAAATTTAATTAAAAAAACTGAAAGAAAATCAATTTCTTTTTGGACATTATATAAAATTAAAAATTTATTAAAAAGTGGAAATGGTAATAAAATTTCATTTAAATGTATTGTTTCTGATGCTTTTTATACAGATTTACAATTGGTTAGATTACCTGATTGGGGTATATCAGCATATCTTAAACAAACTCCTGGTAGTGTACCATTAAAAGTTGGTGTTATTGTTGAAGCAACAAAGGTTGAAATTTTAGACCTTACTGAAGTTAACTTAGTTCTTTCGCTGTAAAAAGAAAATAATATATAATATACAAAATAGATAATGTATATAGTATTATATTATGTATTAATATTAACGATTAAAATATTTTATTAAGAACACCATTTAATTTAGAATCAATTGTTTTCTTTTGTGATTCAGGATCCGAAGCTCTATTCGAAACAACTTTTCTTTGTGCAAATGTTCTTCTTATAGTTGGTTCTTTTTTCTTATCAGGAACAGTTGTTGTAGTTTTATTTTCTTTTAAACTTTTTTGCCTTCTCTTTTCTTGCATGCCAGCAATTGCTTTTGACCTTTCAACATTTTCAATAAATGTATTATTATCCTTTTTAGCTTGTTCAATTTCAGTCATCATTTGTTCTTGGAATTTCCTCTTTTCAACTGCAATATCTTCAACTAAATTATGCCATTTATATTTATGTAAATATCTTATATTTAATATATCATCATGATAATAAGAAGACTTTTTACCACCAATTGGATTACCATTAAGTGCTAAAACACATTTTTTCGCATCTTTTTTACGTTTGAATTCAACCCATCCTTCTGTATATTTCATTTTTTTATTCCCTCCTGAATGTTTCCTTAAAGTATGTGTTTTTGAATCTTCAGGTTTTAAAAATATTCTATTTGTTGGTCCAAATTTTGATAATATTTTTTCTAACGCAAATGGTTTCATATATGGTGGTATTGATGATAAATAAATAACACCAGTTTTTTTAATTTTTGATTGAAGTTTCTTAAGTTTTTTTTCTGTTAATGGTTTAACTGTTTTTTTGGATTCTTTTACTTCAGTTTTTTCACTTTCACTTTCACTTTTGATATGATCTTCATCGTCTATATCATTTGTCTCCATTTTTTTTTCCTGATCATCATCTGAAGCAAAATCATCATCATCATCATCAACTTTAAATTTATCTCTCTTTGTGGTTCTCTTACTTCCGATCCTCGACCTTGCTATCGTTTCCATTTCATCGTGATTACTTCCTTGATGTCTACTTTCATCTTCGGAATCAGAGTCCGAATGTTCAAACATATCTTCATAATCATCTTTCATTTTGATTTTGAATATTTTTCATGTAAGGAAAAGAAAAAAATATTTAGAGTGTAGCAGGGAGTCACGTGGAAACAAAATAATATCGAAAAGAAGATTCTCTCACCGATATTATTTATTTCAAAGTTTTATATATTTGTTAAAAATGGGACGTTCAAGGAAAAGACAGAGAAATAACAATAATAGCAGATACCTAACAAAAGTATCTCAAATCCCAAAAGATTTAAAAAAGTAAATAGATGTTGTTTCATATTTCTCTCTTTGTGGCCCAATATTAACAATGATATATTTAGATATTGGGTTAAACGATATATGCTATTTTCAAAATTTGATGAAGGAGTTGCTTTAACAAGGGAATTATGGTATAGTGTTACTCCTGAAGATGTGGCAATGTATGTTCTTTACATTAACATTCAATATATTTCATACTCATTTACATTTTATTTACTTTCTAGAAATATTGCTGAATTTGTTAAAGAATGTCTTCCAAAAGCTAAAATTGTAGTTGATGGATTCTCTGGAGGAGGTGGGAATTCTATTCAATTTGCAAAATATTTTAATCGAGTTGTTGCAATTGATAATAATCCATCAGCAGTTGAATGTCTTCAAATAAATGCTTCTGTTTATCAAGTTCAAAAAAAAATTGATTTTATACTTGATGATTTTGATAAAGCTTCAAAAAAATGCAAGGTTTGTGATTTTAACACTATTCAAATTCCAAATTGTTAAGTATTAATTATTGTTAATTAGGCTGATGCTGTTTTTATTAGTCCCCCCTGGGGTGGACCAAAATATCGAAATGTTGAAACATTTGACCTAAATTTAGGTCTACCATACAAACTGTAAGTCTACATTTTAATTATCTTACAAATTAATAAACTGACTAAATAAATAAATTCATAGGAAAGATCTTTTAAAATATTGTCGAAATATATCTGAAAATGTTATAATGTTTTTACCAAGAAATTCAAATGTCCAACAAGTAAGTTTCATAATCTTATATTATACTAATCATTCTCTAATGTTCTTTTTATAGTTGGCTGAAGTTACAAAATCAACAGAAAGATGTAGAATATCTTACGTTTATTTAAATGGTGGATTAAAAGGAATATGTGCATTTTGGGGTAGTTCATTTATCCCAAAAACTTATCTTGATGATGCTTTGAATGCAACTCCATCTGAAACAAGTGATAGTGAAAGTGAAAGTGAAAGTGAAAGTGAAAGTGATAATTATAGTAAAAGTGACAGTCATAATGACAATGATAATGATAACCCTGACAATGACCCTGATAATGATAACACTGATAATACTGATAATGATAATAATGACGAAGATGCTACTATGGAAGATAATAACTCATCTGCTAGACCAAGCTCGAGTACTGAATCCAATTCAAATAGTAGTAACTCCCTTGATACTCCCACCTCAAATTCTAATGATGCCAGTAATCCAGATTCTAAAGATAATAACAATGATTCAAGCAATGATTCAAATAATGATGTAATTAATGATAAAAAATTTTCTGAAGACGATAAACATAAAAGGAGGAATAAAAAAAAAGACAATTTTTATGGCTTATAATTTTTTAGAAGATGAAAATGAAAAGAAATCAAAAAAATCAAAATCAAAAACTAAATTAAAGACAAAAACATTTCTTAAAGGATTATATAATGAAAATGATGAGAAACTTTTAATTCAAAAAACCAAAAAATTAAAACAAATTAATAAGAAAATAAATGTAAAATCTATCGATATTAAAAGAAAACAAAAAGTTAATATGATCGAATTACCAACTTCTTTAGAAAAGAATAAACCGGATGTTATCCCACCTAAAGATATTACAATGAAGAATATTTCTACTACTACGAATATTATCCCTCCTTCAAACTCATCATTATACAAACATGAAGATAGTGAATCTTTAACTGTATCAAATGGCAGTATCTCAAATGGCAATATCTCAAATAGTAACAATCTGCCTATCTCGAAATCTAATTCTAATTCTCACAGAGCAAGAAGTCCACTGGAAACTATTAATGATATCGTTAAATCTTCAACTTTATCAGATTCAAAATTAAATAAAAATAATGTTCATTTGATTAGTAAACAGTATAATTTTAAACAAAAAGATATTAAGGTTGAAACACACCATGAGAATGAGCCTGATATGAAAACTGATAATAAATTTGAAAATAAACGTTTCCCAGCCGACAATTTAACATACCATACTGATAAACGCATACAAGTAGCATCATCATCAACATCATCATCATCATCATCAATTGCACATACAACGAAAACTCAAATTCCAAATATTACACCTACATTTTCATCAAATTCAAATCCTGAAAAATCATCACCAACTCCAAAGCAAACCAGCAAGGAAATATTTGATCAAATCCTATCTGAAATTAAAACCCTTGAATCAATAAATGAACATGAAAAACCAAAACAATTAGAATTAATCAAGGAATCATTAGCAAAATTATCAAATAATGAAAAGAAGATTATTGTTAAAGAAACACAAAATTCAAATAATCAAAATAAAGCTCAAGAAAATAATAAAACTAATCAATACCCATCACCGAATATATCCATTTCATCAGATCCTGATCATGATATAGTTTACAAAAAGCATAATACTCCTCCCTCATTTCCAAAAACAATGCTTAAGACAACTACAATCCTATCACCATCATCAGATCATGATATTGCATATAAAAAACATCTTACAGCTCCATCATTTCCAAAACCATTGCTTAAGAGAACTCCATCGCCATCACCATATGATAAAAGAATTAAAACATCAAAACATCATGATTCACCTCAACCACAAACTACATCTCCTATGAAGATAAATCCCAGTAATAACGACATCATTGATAAAGATTACAGTCATAGAAGATTCAACACTTTTGATGATCATGTAAGAAATTCACTTGAAGTTAGACCTAGAGTAACTAAGGATCTGACTTCTTCATCTCGATCTTATAGACTTTCATCTCACGATCGGCATTCTTCTAAACACTCGTCTAGACATTCTTCTAGACATCCACCTGAACATTCTTCTGGATATTCATATAAATCTTCTTCTAGATCATCTAGACCTAGACCGGAAGACCGAAGATCTAGAAAAAGGCCAATTGATTCTAAAGATGATATAAGAGATGGTGGAGAAATTAGGAGAAAAAAGAGAAATTTAGCTGATCTTATTGGATTTCCTCATAGGCGTTGAATTTCTGATAGTCATATATTTTTAGATATTTAATAAATGGGTTAATCTACGGGCTGTGTTACTTTTGTTTCAAGGGACCATATGCATGCCATTTCACACACAGCCATTCTTTTGAATAGTTAATATTCGGCCAAGAGAAAGGTATTAACTGTTATATATATATATATATATATATATATATATTTAGATGAATATCTAATTTTCTTATAATTATAGGCAACATCACTACATAAGCAAAATAAATCTCGAGCTTACATAAACAAAATGGCATACCAGTCTCTTGAAAAGTTGATGAGTAATCATTAAGCAAAAGTAAAAAAAGTAAACTGTGTGTCATGTGACCGGATTTTCAATTTTCTTTCAATTTTTCAATCTTTGTCAATTTTATCTTATCATCAGATATCAATATAAATATCATCAATTCATCAATAAATTAAAAAAATAAAATGGTCTTAGGAGAACTCAAATCAAACTACACCCTCTGTATTCTTGGCTGTGGAGTCATGGGTTCAGCAATTACAAGTGCAGTTCTTAGCAATCTTGAAGAAGCCAAAAAATCACAAAATACCGAAATTCCATTACCAGGAAGAATTCTCTGTTGTGTTAAAGGAGGAGTTGACATTGTGGAAAAACAATTTGGTAATAAAGTTGAAATTTTCGATGATAATAATGAACCAGCAATTAAAGCATCTGATGTTATATTATTATCATGTAAACCATTTTTAGTTGATAAAATAATTGGTGATTTAACATCAATTCCTGGATTATTAGAAGGTAAAATAATTATAAGTATTGTTGCTGGTAAAACAATTAAACAATTGTCTACTTTAACTGGTGGTAAAAATATAATTGCAAGAGTTATGACCAATACTCCTGCTCAAATTTCACAAGGTATGGCTATTGTTTCATTACCAACAGATATTGAAGTTCCAAAATCTGGTCAAAAGGCAATTGAATGGATATTCAATCAAACAGGTAGATCCCAGTTTATGGATGAAAAATATATGGATGTTGCAACTGCATTGGTTGGAAGTGGACCGGCTTTTTGTTTACTTGTAATGGAAGCATTAATAGATGGAGGAGTAAGAATGGGTCTTCCTTTTGATGTTGCTAAAGAATGTGCAGCCCAAGTAATGGCAGGAACTGGTCAATTAGTACTTGCAGGTAATCATCCTGCCGTTTTAAGAAGTCGGGTTTGTACTCCTGGTGGAACTACAATTGGAGGTTTGTTGGTTATGGAGGATAATAAGGTCCGTAGTGCTGTTGCTAGAGCTGTTGAAGAAGCAACTAACATTGCTACATCGTTGGGCACTAAGAAGTAATCAGATTTGTTGCTTGTAAGAAAAAAATATACATAGTAAATAGTTCAAGTTATAATAATGGATCATAAATTTTGATGCGTATTGTTTAATGTTTATATATATTAAATTCTATATACTTCATATTTTATATTATAAATGGATTACAATTGTATCTAATTATCATGATAAATAACTTTTATTTTATAATATGATTATAAGATGAAGAGACCCTATATGTTATTCCGGGTAATTTCCAATATTTCACAGGTTGGCATTTTATTTATCTGAAATTTTCAAAATTATACAAAAATATACCAAAAAATGATCTCTGTTTATAATTTAGCATATCTACGATGTTGCTTCTTATTCACCATTTCTTTTCTGCTGTTCAAAAATCCTTCTTCAATAGCACATAATCCAACGATTTATTTATTATCCCAAGCAATGGGACTGGTAAGTCATAAGTACCAACGATGAAGAATTATAATAAAATAAAGTTAATACTGACTAATTATGGAAATGATAGCCTTTAGTTGAATTAAATGAATATGATTCTTTAGTTGGTGTTGTTGCTATTCTAATTATATTACTTGGTTTAAATGATTTAATTCCAATGTTTGAAAATAATAGAAATTATTTCCGGTCTATGCGTAAGTTTATATCTATTACTAATTTTATATATATTTCAATGAAATGAAATGAAATACTAACCATTAAATATAATAGTCCCTTTTAGAATGTTTACATCATTTGGTGTTTGTACATTTTGTGTTTTTGGTTCTAATCCATTAGTATGTAATGGATTAGTTTTTTGTTATTTTGGAATTGAAACTGTTTTAAATTTCATAATGTATAATAAAAATCAAAGTGAAATGGAAGTTGAAGCAAATACTATAGTTGAAGAAAATCAAAGACGTGCTGTTGAAGAATTAGAACGAAGTTTAGAAGATATTGAAGAAGATGATGAAAATGAAGATAAAGAAGATTCTGATTAATTTTTAAATGAGCAATCTAGACATTTACAATCTTTATATAGTTATATTTATGACAAATTGATAATTTTATAAATTGATAATGATGAATCATAATAATTTATGAAAGGTTAAAAGAAATCACCATCTAAATCACCATCTTGAATTTCATTAACAAGTTCATTTTCTCTTTCTCTAATCTCTTCATCAGTTTTTAAATCAACTCTATTTGTACTCATTGGATATCTCATTGCTTTAACACTATCATTATGAAGACTAATACAAAATTGAATACGTTGATGAAAGGTTTGTTGTGGTTCATTTGTTGAATAAACATCTAAAACTTCTTTACTTTGCATATAACCTTTTTCATGATTTAATGTTGCTTCAATAACTCCATCTCTAATTGCTTTTGCAACAATATATTCAGCAGATTCTTCACTTTCTAATTGTAATTTAATACAAATATCTTTTAACGAAATTCTTGAATATGTTAAACTCATAATACGAATACCAGTTTTTATAACATTTTGTCTTAATCTTAAAACCAAACTATAAGTACCATCTTTTTTTAATAAATTACTATATTTTGTTAATGTTTGAGAAAATAAATTTAAATCTCCAACTCTTACTGCACTTGCAACGGCTCCATAAGGTATTAAACTTTTTTCAAGCAAAGGTTGTCTAAAAACTGATAATTCAGGTATATCACCCATTAATAATTCAATAACAATATTTAATTTATTTGCAGCTTGTAAAAAACCGGCAGTTAATTTACTTTGTGGTGCTTTTCTAATTGCACCAATACAAAATTCATGAGCTGTTGAATAGTCTAATTGAATTGAATGAATTTTTGCCAAATAATAATAATATCTTGCAACAAGAGCATTTCCTGCTTCTTCAGGAAATGAAGCTTTTGAAACTAAATTTGAAGCATGTGAATAATCTGAAGTTGCAATATAATTTCTTAATAATAAAGTAATTAAAGAAGCTTGAGTTTCAGTATAATGTCTTAAAGTTGATGTTCTTAATGCAATTAATAATTGTGGTCTAATTGAAATTAAATTATTTGTTAATTCATAACTTCTCGCAATATAAAACCATAATTTTGCTGAAATAAAATCAAGTGTACTACCATTATAGAAATGAAGTCTTTCAATTATATCTTTTGTTAAATTAATTGCATCCTTTAATCTATTACTATCTAAAAAATGAATTAATACTAAAAGATGAAGATATAAATCAACTTCTGGAATTGGAACTGCTGAAGAATCAGTATCTAAAGTATTATCAAAAGCCTTCAATATCAATACCATATTAGTTTTTATCAAATTAGCAGTTAATAAATCAAAATACATACACCTGTTGGGTCAATAACTTTAGTTAAATATGATCTTGTTTCATTATCATATGGATATGCTGTATTTATAGCTAATGCTAAAACATCATCTGAAAGCTTCTTTCTTAAATGAGCCAATTCTCGAAATACCTTTAAAATAAACCTTTGATCATAATTGACCTCAGCTTTTTTTAAAAGAATGAATTGTTCGTAGATTTCTATCATAAAGTTTAGTAAAGTAATTTTATTTAATAATAATAGTATGACGTACCATCAGCAATAGCACGTTCTTTTTCCAGTCCATGGTTACTTTCCATTTCAACATCGCCATCAGATACCTGATCTTTTGAGAGTTCAACCATTTTTCCTGAGAATTAAGAATTGATGAAGTGATGAAGATACAGAGAAGGAGGTTTAAATTGGTTTGGTGTTATGAATTTGCCATTAGATCCGGGTAGCACTGTTCTGAAATATACTATAAAGGTATAAAATATACACTACATAAAATATTAAACATCCATTTCCATCGCATAAGAAACATCTTTTTTCTGCTTTTTTTCATTGATTTTATCAAAATAGTATTGTTCAAATCCATTCGATCTGTCCACTCCGTCCCATTTATATCCAGGTGTTATGCCAAATCGGTTGGCTGGTGATATTCCTGTATATAACTTTTTACCAGTAATCGATCTTGAACTATTGACATGTTTATCAGTATTTTCTAAAAATTCTAAAGCTGGATCATTAAAAAATAATTTATTTTTTAAAGAATCATTTAATTCTTTATCATTTTTCGTTCTCCCTAAAGGTTTTAATTTTAATTGATTTAATTCTTCATTTAATTTTTGTTTATTAACTTCTTGTATAAAACCTTTTTGAAAATTTGAATTTTGAATTTGTTTTTCAATTTCTTGTTTTTTGTTTAATTTTATTTCTTCTTCAACTTGTGATTTTTTAGAATTTATATTAATTCTTCTATTTGTTGCATCTCTGTAAATAGTTTCAATTTTTGGTTTTGATTTCAATTTTGTTTGTTTTAATTTTAAATCATTTAAATTTGTTAATTCTTCATATTCTTCTGATGTGTATAATCCAAATTTAGGTGTAGTTGTACTTGTAGGAATTTCTTTCTTTATTTCATTAATATTTGTTGTTATTTCATTTTTTATATTCTTCCATCGTATTTCTTTCTTTGGTTTTTTCCCTTGAACTATCGTAGGTTTAAACTCACCATTTTCATTTTCTTCATCACTATTTTTTAAATCATCTTCCCATCCTGTGATATCATCTTCTTCAATTTCCAATCCTTTTGATTCTATAATTTTATCGTGTTTTCGCTTTTTCGTCTTGGATTTTGACTGTATACTAGAATTAGATGAGTTTAAATACTTTTTTGCTAGATATTCAGATAATGGCATTGATATATTATGAAAGTTTGTAAAACTTATAAATGTTATGTTAGATAGTTGTAGGTGTAGGATGTTACAAATATTCTTCCAAACCTCCAATTGGAACAATATAATATCATAAAATATCATAAAATATCATAAATCATCATAATATTAATGGGAATAATATCAGATGCTACTTTAAAAGCAGGTTCAATATGTCTACGAACAATGTGCTTTGGTCATGTTTTTTTTACACATTTTTATACATGTTCAGAAACAAAAGGAGAATCAATGTTTCCAACAATTCAAGCTGAAGGTGATTTTGTACATTTACTTAAATTAGGTCATTTATTTGGTAAAAATATAAAAGTTGGTGATGTTGTTATATCTTTAAAACCAATGGATCCTGAACAAGGTGTTTGTAAAAGAATAACTGGCATGCCTGGTGATATTATATTAATCGATCCAAGTAGTAATTATCATTGGAATAATACTTCTTCAAATACACAAAATGACCAATCTTCTAATTCTTCAAGAATATTGAAGAGTGAAAATATATCGAAATTACAAGAAAAAATACAAATATTAAAAAATATTGAAGATTCAGAATCAAAATCGAAATCAAAATCAAAATTATCAAAATTATCAAAAGTATTACAAAACGATACAAATCAAAATCAAAACCAAATCCCACAAGTTAAACCAATAGACCCTGACCCATATAATACATTCATAAAAATACCACCTGGTCATTGCTGGGTAACAGGAGATAACTTACCTTATTCATCAGATTCAAGATCATATGGTTTAGTACCATTAGCTTTAATACAAGGAAAATGTTATGGAGTTAGTTGGTTTAAAAAAGAAGGTTCAAGGAAAGAATCTGAATGGTCATTTATACCTTTTATTGGCTTTAAAAAAATTAAAAATTCATTGGAAGATTATAAAGGAAATGGTTTATAATCAAATATACATAGTATAATAATATTAATTCATCGGCATTAACTATGTAGGTATACTATTTATAAATATACAATTGAAAATGAAATAGATTCAGGCTTGAAATTTCTTAATAATTGTAGTTGTATATATATGAAGAAGGACATTTAAATTTATTTCTCAACTCTTCTAACTCTTGCTTCCCTTAATGTTCTGCTTCCAAAATAAACTGCAAAAGTACCAAGAAAACTAGATCTTGCCAACGTTATAAAAATCGAATCTCCCAAATAATATTTAACAAATGTAAATTCAATAAAACCAATAATTGTTAAAAATATAATTGAATTAATACTCCAATGTGGTTTATTTGAAAATTTTGAAATTGCTCCAGTTCCTAGCCATGCAACAATTAATCCAAAAAGAACAGCAATCAATAATGTTGAAAATGTTAATGAAACAATAACAGGAACTGTCTTTTCAGCACTTCTAAAAATATGATTGATTTCTAATTTAGGTCCATATCGTAATGGTTCTTGATAGCCTTTTAATATAGATTCTTTAAATTTTGAATCAACAATAACGTTACTTGCAATAGTTTTAATAATAGATTCAAAATCATCATTAAATGATCCCAAAACAATTATAAATTCCAAAGGTCCTTCCTTAACAAGTAATGATTTTGAAATTTTAGAAACATCATCAATACTTAAAGCAATTTCTCCATTTTGTTTAATTGATCCTAAAAATCCTTGTTCTAAACCACTCAAAGTATCCTTAATAATCAACTCAACCTGATGATAATATTTATCATTAGAAATACTTAATCCTAAGGCTTTTGAATTAATCTTAATTGATGAATCAGATGAAATTATTATTTCATTAATTGTTGGAATTGAATATTTTTCATTATTAATACTAAGTGTTAAGTCATCAATAATATTTTTGGATTGAACACATCCAATTATTGAAAATAAACCAATTAAAAACACTTGAATCGATGAAAAAAGCATTTTTCAGTTTTGTTGTGTGTAATGATGATAGTATTGGTGGTGATTTAATAAAAATGAGGATTACAACGTGGCATCCGGGTAATTGCATGAAGTATGTATAGTTATTAAATAGGAAGTTGCATTATTACATTTTACTAGTAGTAGTATCTGCGTGGATGCATGTCTTCATCATGCATATGTTTATTGATAAATCACTATTATTTATGATTGTTGATGTGTATTTTTAGATGCTAAACAAATGTCAATAATAAGAATGGTATGGGTTATACTCTTTTTTAATAGTCAAAAGAGGAATATACGCAGACTGTCTCAGGCTCTCAATTCTTATATATTTTTCCTAAAGGATAAGGAGAATTCCAACAGGTGCCGGCAAAGGAAAACGCTGGTTTAAATGGTTGAAGTGATCATGTAACAAATATAAATACAATAAAAATAAAATTAATATTAAATGTATTCCTGAAATATGAGAATGTCCATTTGCTAGTACCAGTGGGATTTGTGTCTATTTCTAAGTTGATCCATCCCTACTCATGGATGGATATGTAACTTATAGGCTTCTATGAAAAGACAATTTGCAATTGGTTAATTACAGAGAGTAGGATGCTAAAGGAAAAAGATGAGGCAAGTAAAACTTTTCTCATCCAGCAGTTTCAATTGGATATGTATAAAAAATATTTTATTGGCTCACAACCTGATCACACTTGTACTTGAAAATATTCAAAAACATTAGAAAATGTGCTTAATTAGCATACTTGCAACATTTTGCAATATTGCGTTAGAGAAAATCCAGTAAAATATATGTTTGAAGAAATAAAAATGAACTTCAAGGCCAAATGCATCTACAAGAAGAGTTTCAACGATAAAAAGCTTGATATCATGAAGAAAACATTGCGCAATTGTCTGATTCTCCACTTGGTGATCTACTAAAATGCATAAGTTTATAAATTGTTTACCTTTATTTTCTAATTTTTTGAAATTTTTGATATATTATGTAAATGCACCTATCATATTATAGATTAATCAATAAGTACCTGTGGTAGTATAATTATAAATTGCAGATGGTATTTCTAAGAATGAGGATGAAATGAATTCTATGAGGAAGTGAATTGATATCGACATCAGAAGAAGAAGAAATCTAATCTTCAAGCTCCAGTACCAAATTTAGATGATTCTTCAAACATCAATAATACTATTACTATTCATGATGAAGTCAAAGCTACAATCTATAAGAATTCAGCTATAGCTAAGAGATCAATGGAAATAGTACTTGCAGAAGTTCTGGATGGTCTTTCTGAGGGTGAACTGAATACAATGATAAGTAAAACATCGGAAGAAGAATAAGCTAATCTTAAACCTCAGGCACCAAATTTAGATGATACTTCAAGCGTCGATAATACTACTAGTGATCTTGTAAGGAGTCAACATATCAAACTTATACTAGATGAGCATAAGAAACAAATTGCAACAGTATATACAAAACCACTTGCAGACGATGGTCTTTCTGAAGATTTGATGGACACTAAAATATTTTTAATGATTGTGACTGCCAATTCAACACCAGATGGAAGTCTCAGCTCTTCTAACATCGCTACTCAAACACCCCCAGTTCTTTCACCAGATAATATACCTTTGACACCATCTGTGAGTTATCCCAAATAGAAATCTATATTGTTGCCCTCAAATTAGCCTGAAAAATATCCAAGATCAATAGTTTGGATTGACTAGAAATAACTGGTGTCGATAAAAAATCGGATGTTACGATAGAAATAAGTTCTTTTCTAACAAAGGACTTAGATTTAATTGATAAATCAGGTTCTAATCGTGTCAGTCATGAATCTGATTCAGCACTTTCAAAAATGGATCATTGGATAAAATATCATCAAGATAAATCAAGAATGTGAAGATCAAGATACTTCAATTACAATTAGTATAACTGATGAAAAAAGAAATACTTGCAAATTATATTAGTAAATTTATTTTCTCAATATGTTCAACGATTATTAATTAAAATGTGGGCCTGGTAGGCACACCAGATAGTAGTGTCTGGTTTGATAGATCATTTATTGATAGAGATATGCTCTAGACATTATTATTACTTGGATCAAGGATGATTGATGTTGGTTCATTAAATGAAATTGGATTAAGACATAATTTAAAATTGATGAAACAAAGACCAAAAAAGAGTGGAAAACATATAGCAAAGGATGATATTTTGGAAAGTATTGATGAATTAAGTTGGTATACTGAGAATTATTTGGAGAAGAAACTTTTTGAATTCAAATATAAAGTTATTAATATATAATATAACCATGCAATTTGAAGTGAAATTAAGGATATTCTCATGATTTGCATCACATGGATCGCTATCATCATCAGAATTGGATTTAATACTAATGCTTGAGGAGTCAACTGAGATTGAAGCAGGGAATGAACTTGAAGAAGAAATATGGCTGAAAGAACTGCCTGAGCTTAAGGTAGGAAATGAACTTGATGAGCAAACACGCTTTTGTCGAACTTCTGATTGATACCAAAGAAAGAATGAAACTTGAATAATTGATTAAGCTTGAACTTAGGAAGCTAATTAAGGATAAAAATATAGAATTTAAAGATCTAGAAATAATTGAGCTTGCAATTTATGAGTGAGAGGAGTCGACTACTTCTATCAATGAACTCATCGAAGCTATTAAACCGACTAAGCTTAATAAATTAAAAGATACAATGCTCGATAATAAAGCGGAACTTGAGGAAACTACAGTTCAATAACGAAAAGAAAATTAAATTCATTGTTTATTATGTATCTTTAATACAACTTAGATAAAATTAAATAAATTCTATAGCTAGCGCTTAAGCTTAAATAATACAATATATAAGGTTAATGAGACATCTGTTATATTCAAGTTTGTTATATTAGATTGGTCACTAATATGTTTCCAGTATAGTAATAGCATAGGAAAGATTAGACTGTTTATATATATATATTATTACGGTATATATTCCCTTTAATAAAACTTATTGGGTATCAGCTTATAGCTGGTCAATTACAAAATTGATGTTTGATATCGAAATATTAAAGAATTGAGATTGATTATTGTGTTTGAGTATTAGTTATAGTCTGTCCTAATTAAAAGTAATTACAACAAGCTCCCTTTAAATTTATTCTTTTTATTTTTTTTTAAATTTACTTTATAACGAATAACTCATTATAGGAATCACTCATTAATCTTATTTTATCACATGAAAGATGTTGAATCTTTATGAGAATCAAGCCCAAAGTATTGGATATATGCTTTAATAAGTATCATAATAACTAGTATGGCTGAGAGATCTAATAAGAATATGCATATGCAATGTGTTTTTTTATCCCAAAGTTCTTATATGCATATCTTATTAAAGCTTGCTACATATTAATAAAATTCTATATTGGCACACTGAATAACTTATAGTTACAATCAAAACTGTTGATAGGAGCTCTTCCTTTTAAAGTACGAGCTCATTTTCTATAAATAGGATCTCAGAATAACCTTGTAGCTTACACTGTAGAATATATAACAATCATTGCTCCGAGTATAATATCAGCTGTGTGAGCTATTAGTTATATCAGTAACTACAGTCTAGAATGGATCAGCCTTGTGTATTATAGGAGCATAAATTTTCCGTGGGTCCGGGGTTTTTAGGACCTTCAAATTCATGTATTCGCATATGACCATGGACACTCTTTACTCCTACAACATACTTTTTTAATGATCAGTTGTAGTTTATTTCCATTTATGTCCTTAAGTTTGATCACTCATGGAATAGCGCATTATTTCATCACCATAAGTACTTCACTTATAAATTATTATTTAACTTGAACTTTGCAATTGACTTTATACCCAGCGAGCATATTCTTAATTTGTTAAACGTTTTATTTCCTTTTACAGTGATTGACTTTCGGGTATTTTGATTCCCCCATGGCCATCCATTGATGATTTTAATTTTCTGACGCTATAAGGTCTTATATGTACGTAGTTAAACGGTCACGATGAAAAGCATGGAATCTGAGGGTCATAGAAACCCCATTAGAGAACCCAATTGTTACGTCATTCGAGGTAAGTCAGAGGGTTCTAAAGTTAGCTACCAAAAAATCATAGCATGCACTCCATAATTAACATTTTTGTAATCGAAAGGTTAAACCCTCATCAGAGTAACAAATCACTTACTCCCCAAATATTTTGAAACATCTTTTCATGACACCGTTTATTGTACATTTTTTGAATTCGTCAATTAGCATCTGATCCAAGTCATCTTTATAAACCAAATTTGGATTATTTGGCCTTCTGACTATAGTCGTCATTATTTATGCACCCAAATGTGTCATCCTCAAAACAATAGTCACGGGCATGTACACCAAGCTGAAAGTGTATCATTTGCATGTGAAGTTGTAAACCATCAACGCTGATTAGATGGTTATATCGATGTCTTACTATTTATTCATATTTATCTATCAACAGTAGCTATGATGTTACTATTAGCATTAATGCATTTTCGGCATATTGATCATAGAGTATGAGACAAGTTCCATTACCCGGGCTTTAACATAGTAACATACCTATTATAAGATAAGCCTTTAGTTATATTAGTTAATTATACCATATAAGTTATAAGGATCAATATGCTTTCTACACACATGTATAATATTGATTTTTCAAATAGCTACTTAATTGCAACTATATCTTTACTCACGGTTTCTTCAGTATTCTTACTATCTCATGCTTACAATTGGAAATTAAACTTCTTAGGATCTAATGACCATGGTCAATCTATTCGGTCAGTATCAATTATATCTGAATTGAAATCAATAATTCAATCCTTCGGTTCAGGATATTTTTTTAAAAATTTGTCTTTGCTTATACACAAAGAGTATGTTGGATACATTGGTGAAATTTATGTTTTTCCAATAAAATCATTAAATGCAATAAAATGTAAATCTTGGGCTCTTGATGATTATGGAATGAAATATGATAGAAAATATATGCTTGCAACTTTAGACTCAAAAGATAAAACCGGTGGTTATAAACTACTTTCTCAAAGAGAATGTCCAAAGTTATCCCTTACAGAAGTTACAATTGATGAGTTAAAAAATGTCATTCAAATTAAATACAGTGATAATGATAATGATGATTATAATCATCAATTTTCCGTCCCTTTAAATATTGATTCGAGCCAATTGAACAAGGTTATTGATGTTACTATATGGGGAGCAAAAATTAAAGCATTTGTTGTAGAAGGTGGTATCCCAGAAGATTTCAAAAAACACTGTAATCTTCCAGAATCAACAGTTCTTCTTGCTCCAAAGGAAAGAAGACCTGTAACAAGAGGACAACCAGAATTAAACTGGAATGTTGTTTCATCATTTCAAGATTATTTTCCAATTCATTTGATAACCAAAACATCATTAAATGATCTTAATCAAAGACTTCAAAAAAAAATTTTGGAAGTAAGTTCTATTCGATTTCGACCAAATTTTGTTATTTATGAAGCTAAAGAACCATATATGGAAGATATTTGGAAAACTATAACTATATCAAGTTCAAATTCCCAACTAGAATCTGATCATGACAACTATCTTAACCTTGAGCACACATTATATGTTAACTGTCGAAATGTTCGCTGTTCTGTTCCAAATGTTGATCCTTTAAAAGGGGCCATGGAAAAAACACATGAACCATATAAAACTCTACAATCATATCGACGTGTTGATCCTGGTGCTCCATATCACCCCTGTTTTGGTGTCAATGCAACAAATAAAGAGAAAGGATACGTGATTCATATTGGTGATAAAATTTATGTAACTAAGAAAGGTGATCATTATTATATTCCAATATAATTTATGCTCTTATATATATTTATATATTGGAACTGCAAATATAAAAAAAAAATATGATATATATGTAAATATGTATTTGATCAATCTACTTAAAATTCATAAGCCTTTCTGAATCGACTGCTCACTTATTTTTTCTACCTGTACTAATGTTCGCTCATGTTTAAGAACAATTAATGGCTGTTCCATACCTACTAAATATTATATATGTTATTATGTCTTTTTTTTTGTTAGTCATTGTGTAGCCTCTTGACAGAATTAACGAAGATTTCAACTCCAAAATCGTGACCCGAATTCCGAAGGTGGTAGAATAATTATTAAAAACTTGCGGTAGTAATGCTGCTGGTTAAGTCGCGAAATTAGTCGTAATAAAAATATAAATTATATAATTGGATAGAGGAGCTTCAGATAATTATATTACTCCCTACAAAGTAATTTCCTACTTTAATATATATTATGTAATGTGAAAATTAATTCTAATGTTTGACTCGTTTATATACCGGTATATGCCTATATGCCTATATGAAAGAACTTTGTGGGTGTATACCTTTTGAACGGAAAAACGATAGGTGAATCGCAATATAGACAACAGAACTTCAATCCTGAAAGTAAACAATGTAATTCTTCTAGCCTATCCAATTGTTCAGATCGATCAACGTTTCGCTTATTATGCTTCAGAATCATAAATCCATTAATGTGAAAAATATTTCTAATACTCCTAAGTGACTTATAGTCAAGGTACAATCTCCTTCTTGGAATTTTATTTTTATTACAAAAAGGACATAATAAATCAAGAATATGTTGAATGATATCAATTCTCTTCTGAACCAACGCTGTTTCAAATAAAATTCATCCATTAATAACACAATCATATTCCTGTGAATGTGCAGAAAGTACCCTTAATATTTTAATGTATTCTGTAACAAGGGGGCCCCATATTTATATTTTTATAGTAATTTGTTTATGATCATCATCTATGATATCAGCTACATCCTCAGGGACATTATTCTCATGTCGTTTCGATGAAGATATAAATTTAAGCAAATCATTAAACATATCAGCAATAAATGGTTTTAAATGTAAATTTTCTTCAACAGGATTCGAAATCATTATAAATTGATTAAAATACATTAGAATATAAAGAGTTGTTTTATCATTTAACTTTTTATTAATTAAATCCTCTTGAAATGTTTGTTTAACATTTTTAAGTTTATAATCCTAATTATAATCATATTCACTGTCATCATATTTATTATGGATATGAGCTTTATCAGATCTTCCGAAATAAGTTCCAATATCATCTTTTCCAATATTCACTAGAAGTAGCCCTCATAGATCTCTCTTCATAGGTTCTCTTTAATTCATTTAATATAGAATTTATTTATTCATTTTCAGATATAGATGTTCCCAAATGACCAGGTATTTTAACTCCAAAAACAAGATCATTTTCAATATATTTACCAATATATCTATCAATATTTTTTATCTTCAGATGGTTGATTTGATTCAAGATTATAGAGAACATTTTCGAAACAAATGATCAAGTATTTAGCAATAATTATTTGGTCACAAGCGTTTTTTCCACGAATATCTAAACACGATTCCCGAATTTATACCCTAGATAATTAGGTTAGATTATTGATTCAGTTCCTCAAAAATAAAAATAAAAACAATATCTACAACATGCATGATGTTAAAAAAGGATAAAAATAAATTATATTTTAAGTATGGAGAAACTACAACAGAAAAATATTAAAACGCTTGAAACAGAAGCAAATAAAAAATGCGAACTTTGAAATTTAGACATATTAAAGAATGCAAATCAAGGAGCCAGATGAGAAAATTTAAATATTTTGACAGACGAAATTTTTATTTCTTCGTGTAGAAGAACCAAAAAAAAAAAGTTTTGAGAATTAACTATGAGGAAAACCATTAAAACGCGATTTTCTCGACACATTTTGTTAATTCAATCATGAAAATCAGATATTATTGTCCAGTCGATTCAAGGAATCTAACGGTAAAATTTAAAGAAAATCTGACGTTCGGGAAAAAAAAAGGGTCTAGTGTTGTTGTCCTAGATAATTATATACTCTAATAATCAAGAGAGTAATTCAAATTACTACATGCGGAAATTTTCAGATGCATGTACTCATCCAAATAAGGTAAGTCTTAATACTTGCCTATACGCACATAAACTATTTGCAAATAATAATTAAGGAATACAAAAAACAAAAAGTGTAAAAATTAATTTGAAAGCACAAAAATTACATTTATCATTTATCTATTTTTTCCCTCGTCTTTAATATGTAAATGAAGCGACTTAATTTCGATCATAATTTGAACTTAATGTTCACCCACGTTGATCGTGATGAATAATTATAAGCCATGCGACAGAAACAAACCCGGGTGAAAATAATTTCAGGGATATAAAACTCAGAAGATGTTACTTTAAACAAGTAAATAATACATTTTGAATAGAATTCAGTATATTTTTGATTACAAGTGAAATCTTTAATCTTCAGCAAGTTACCATCGAAGCTAAGAACAAAGAAGAGTCATGATCGTAAATATTCGAGAGAGTTCTTCATTTCTGGTGAAGTTATTGTGTTTTCGATCCCTCAGATCTAGACATTCTTGATAGGGATTGCATATTCATTTTCATTGTTTCTATTATTTTATTACGCGATGCAGACACTATTCTAGCCCCCTTTTTTGTTCGCTAACTCCATGGACAAGTTCCATATTAATAGTAATATAAAATCAGGAGTTACATTTTGTGCGATAAAGTCCATAGAGTTGTGACCAAATTATTACTCCAGTAGTAAATGATTAGAATCTTTATTATTCAACATTTTAGCAAGTTTGTTTAATAATGCTATGTACGCTTAAACTGGGTGTGATCAGCTTTCATTTACCACAGCCGTTATATCTTCTCTCCCCATGGTTACCGTATTTCCATAAAGTTTAGTATCGATTTCATTGCTGTTAGATTAGTGTACTGTTTGAGAGTAAAATGCCGTACACACGTGGGAAAAATTAAACCCGAACACAATAATATCAATTTTTATTAAGTTGATAGATTTCACAAATACAATATAGCATTAAAGACTTTTTTAAAAAAATATATATATAAATAAATATAAATTTAGTCAATTATATATAAATCATTTTATAGTAAATAGCAAATTAAATTTCATATAAATTTTTTATATAACGCGTAATAGTAGGATCGCGTACGTGTTATTGTTGTTATTGTTGTTGTTGTTGTTGTTGTTGTTGTTGTTTAATAATTAATTTTTATAGTATAAGTTATGGTAAAAAAGCAGTTCTGTTTTTAAATTTCGGATAAAAATTTCAATAATTTTTATGATAACTAGTTAAACATTGATAAATTTCATTTTAAAGGACCTTTTTTCTTTTCTTGAATTATTTTTAAGCTTTAAATAAATAAGTAAAAGAAATAAAAAAATAAGAATAATTAAGTAAAATGAAATAAATATAATAAAAATATAAAAGCTCAAGGCAATTGCAATAAAATATCAAAGACAATAACGATAGCAAACAAACTCCTGTAAACTATAAGTAATAAACAAATCATAGTGAAAGGGAATTAGTTTTATATAGTGGAATATAAATATAAATAATGGTAAATGGATAACGATACGATAAATTAAAATCTTAAATTCAAATTCAAATGAAAGAATCAAGTATAAAGGATAAAAAGTAAAATAGAAATAGAAATAAATACAAAAATGCTTTCAATTGGTATTTACATGACAAAATCTAAAGATTAATTATGATATTAATTAGTAGTACTTGCTGAAGTCATACTTGAAGTTCTTGTATCATTATCACGTTCAATATCAGTTTCTGGATCTGAAGTATATGATTTTCTACTTCTTTCACCATTTTGAATATTTAAATTTTTATCTTCATTTAAATTTTGTCTTTGTTCTGTAAGATTATTAATTTTATTTTCATCATCATCATTATCATGATTATAATTTTTTAATAACCATTTTTTCCAATTATCTTTAACTCTGATTTTCCAATTAATTAAATCAATATTAATATTCTTACAATATGATAAAGAATCAATAAAAGTTTGATAGTTTTTATTTGTTAAAAGTTGAATTCTTTTAAAATTAAAAATTAAATTTAAATCAATATAACCATCATATTTAAATTTATAGTATGATTCAGAAATTAAATTTTGTAAATATAAATCACCTTGTTTTAAATTTTCGTTACTAAAATAAAAATCAATTTGTTTTGAAATTTTTATTAATAACAATTGATAATTTTGTAAATCAAGCAATTGTTGTTGATATAATTGCATTTGTTGTGATTGTAATTGAAGATGATAACCATAGTTCAAAGATGTTATCATTTGAACTTGATTTTGATATTGAAATGGATAAGGAATTGGAAGTGTGTATTGAGGTTTATTCGATGGATTTCTACTCAATGATGGATAAAGATAAGGGGTTTTGTGATTATTATGATTGTTATGATTAGGGGTTTTATTTTTATTGAATTTTGGAGTTTTTGGTAAGGAATTAACTTGATGTTGATTATGATTATGGTTTTGATTTGTATTTTGACTTGGATTATTATTCTTTCTTGTGCTGTTATTATTATTATTATTATTATTATTATTATTATTATTATTAACATTATTAATAATATTTTGTTTTCCAGTGGTTTTAGTTGAATTTTGTGTCGAATTGTTCTTATTGTTAACGTTCCGCCTATTATTCTTAGAATCATGAATATTCGATTTTTTGGATTGACCATTTTCATTTTGATTATGATGCACCCCATTATCGGAATTTCCCTTCACGTTTTCCTTGATCATTGAGGGTGAGGGTACGGATTTCTCTTGTTCCTTTTTCTTTTCTTCTTCATGTGGCTGATCATTATGATCATTAGTTTTAGTTTTACTAATAGTATTCTTATTTGATAGTTTATTATCTTTCAAATTAGTTGACTCCATTTGAGATAATAAGGTTTTGACATTGTTACTCCAGGCGTTCATAACCGGCTGGGGAGCGGGAATTAACATTTGTATTTTTTGACCATTTTTAGTAGTGCCGTAACAAGACGTAGAATCAGATGCGGACATAATTATTATTTATAATGTTAATAAATTCTCAATAGGACCGAGGAGAAAAAAAAGAAGATTGAAAAGTGAGATAAATGAGATAAAAATTAGATGAAAATAATTTGAAAGAAAAAAGAGAAAGAGAGAAGAGAAAAAAAAAAAGGAAAGAAAGAAAAAAAAGAGACAAAACTAAAAATAAAAAGATAGAGTTTTAAATATAGTTTAACTCCAGGAAAGTTATGCGGGCAGACGCATGCCGCCCATCTCGRTTAAGCGTGCATGATTACGTATCCCATTACGTAAATCGAATTATAATTATAAATAATATGTGATCATCTAATTGCAACATTCTTTGTCTTGTCAAATGTGTATAAAAACCCCATTTATTCCTATAATAATGTATATTCATCAGATTAAATTACTTTATAATCAATTCTAAAAAATGGGCTTACATATTCACAGAAATCCACTTACAGGTACTCACCACGCTAGTGCAGGATCAGGCACAAGTGGTATTCATTTAAGATTTCCAAGGATCTTCCATAGAAGAAGAATGGCGACAACAACAACAACTAGAGTTCACAGAAGACATCATTGTTTCGGAAGGAGACATCATGCTAACATTACGGTTTAACGTTACACAAAATTAAAATGTTGTTCTTTGTATTGTTATTTATTTATAACTAAAACTTATTGTCTTTTTGCGTTATGTTAGCGTTTAAATGGGCTCAAACCAAATTTATATATGTACACCTCAATTAATATAAATTTAAATCAATATCCATATCAAAACAAATAACTTCCTGTAGTAATGTAAAGAAAACTATACGAACCAAATATCAAATATTAATAATAGTCCAATATATGCATACGACTCAAAATAATGATACCGGTGCCCGTTTAAAATTATTCACAAGGCTTTTTCTTTTTACGTTATACCTGACTTTAATTTGTTCGTTCTTTATACTAGCTTTCCATTCATTTCTTTGTGCTACTCTAGCCTTTGAAATTTCTGTAGAAACTGCTAAATTGTGTTCTCTTCGTTCCTGGGAAATAATAACTTCTCTTGAACTTGTATGATCTCTATCAGGACGTAGATGTTGTCTATAATAACGTGCAAATGATCTATGGCCTAAACAATTACCATTAGGAAGAATCAATTCACATCCTGTAATATCTGTATATGCAATCATATCATTTTCTTCTTCTTCTTCTTCTTCTTCTTTAACTTCTTCCAAACCATCGATATCGTTTGAATCATTTTCATTAAAATTAATCACTTCATTTAATTTGGATTTTTTATTTATCCTTTTTGAATCTTTACCATAAATTAAAGAATAATCATAAAATGATTCTAATTCTTTTCTTTCATCAATTGTTTCATATGGTATCATTGAATGATTTTTCATTAAAACATGAGATAAAATACTTTCTAAACTTTTTCCTTTAAATGAACAATAATTACATTTAAATTCATATCTGATTTTTTCAAATAAATACTTAATTAATCCATTTAAATCTATTAAATATGATTTTTCTGGTATATACATACCATGTTTTTGAAACATATGTGTTATATTTAATTCAATTGTTCTGGAAATTGTATTACAATAAATGCAATGAGTTTTGAAATTCTCATTTTTACCTTCATTATCATTTTCAAGTTCATCTTCATCTTCATCTCTCTTTTCTGAAATTGAAATTGAATCTTGTTGTGTTTGAAATAAACTATTTGTTGAAATATCACTAGTTTTATGAATACAATCAACTTTACTTGAAATAGAACCATATTCAACATCTGAAGTATCATAATCACTATTGTTATCCAAAGTTGATAATGTAACAATTGATTCCCCTAATGAAAAATGTGAATTATGACTTGATATTCTTTCAATAGAATTTACGCTAATATGATCAATAGGAAATGAACTTTCATACTCATTTTCATTATGATTATTATTATCAATATGTAATTTTCCTTTATTTTTTCTTTTTTTTTTTTTTTCATCAATTCTTTTCCTTTCAATTTCTTCATCTTCACGTTGTTTTAAAACTTTTTCAACAAATATTTCAGAAGTAATACTTGGTAAATTTGATATTCTTCTTTTTAAATTATATCTATGAAATTCAGATTTCATATGTTTTCTTTGAAGTTCTGCAGTTGGGAATTTTGTACAACAGGTAACACAAATAAATGATAATCTTGATTCATTATTTCTTGTAAAATTTTGTGTTGAATATGACATTTTTTTGTTTCTTCTTGTTAAATATAAAAACCAATAATTTTTGTGACACTAGCCATAGAATTTTAATGAGATTTAAGAAAGCTTATAAAGATCGCGATTGCTTATCGGACACCACCATGCCGGGCGGGTAACAGTTGAAGAAAAAAGAGGAAATTGTTATGATTCATACTTTGCAGAGTATGTACCGGCCAAAATATGATGAGACCTGACCGGGTAAAATCAAAAATCAAACCTGAGGACGTTTGGGCACCCCCTACAAACACAATCAATCTGTAGTATAAAATAGCCCCTAGGGTTCAATTGCCCGAGATTAATCTTTCAAATAGCAATATTAATAATTCCAGAAAATATTTAAAACCCGAAAAACGAATTGAAATTTGTAATTTATATAAAGATGGCTTTTTATATGGTGAGATAAGTGATGCGCTTAGTATTCCAAAATCAACTGTAAGTGGTACAGTAAAGAAATACTCCAATAATCTTTCTGGAGTAACACCTACTCGAAATAGAAAGCCTAGTAAATTTACTGAAAGTGCAGTTAATCAAATTTTAAAGGTTATAAAAGATAACCCCCAGATACGCTTGATCAATTGACTTCAAAGTTCGATGTTAAGATATCAAGGCCTACCCTGATAAAACTTAAGAAAGAACATGGATATGGATCACTTTCGGAAAGTGAAAACCCTTCTATGAATGAGTGGAAATAAAGGAATAAAAATATATGATTTAGAAGATAGATTGATATTGAAATGATCTTAAAAAGTTTGAGATGGTGTTATATTTAGTATTCGGTTGTTACAGGATCCAGATTTGGAAAATTACAGTCATTAATTAAAGCGGGAAGGTCTAAAAGAGCTTAGTGGGCCACCCAGAATTGTTGCATTTCAACCTCGAATTGCAAAATCAGTAACAAATATTATTGAAGATCCATTCTTCATTAGAATTACAAGGCTCAATCATGGACAGTAGGACATTTACATCACAGACTGGTCATCCATTTGTATATAACACTAAATAGTTTCATTTAGTTTAATTTAATTGAAGGGGTTCTTATAGTGAAAATATTGTACAAAGACTCAAAGGCATTAGATCTTTTACTCTCCAGCAGTAGAAAAGAGTTTGTGACTTTAACGTAATTGGTTCAAAATGGTCTTTAATAAATATAAATAAATTATTAAAAATAGTATTATTACTAAAGTCTAACTTATCGTATTATTCTGATGTTACAATGTATAATTTTGATGTCTATTTTGAAAATCTTGTTGTGAGCGTTTTTCTACGATTTGCCGTATTCAGCTCAATAGTTTCAAGCCTTTGAATAA
The DNA here is from genome assembly GCA_001600815.1 of Alloascoidea hylecoeti. Taxonomy (NCBI): domain Eukaryota; kingdom Fungi; phylum Ascomycota; class Alloascoideomycetes; order Alloascoideales; family Alloascoideaceae; genus Alloascoidea; species Alloascoidea hylecoeti. Next base: position 228,748 of record BCKZ01000027.1, on the reverse strand, counting down.
AAAATTATTTATAGTGTAGTGAAGTCTGAGTATATGGGTCTTATGGCGTTGACTGAAATTTGGGTCACAGTATATAGTAATTGGGGCAGAAGAGAGGGAGCCACAGCACTTTCCTATATCTAAAGTTTTTGTAAATGTCATTGGGTGAGATTGACAAGAGTGTCATATTCAAACAGATCAATAGACCTATCCATGAAGCAGGAATCACACCGAATTGGCTTCTTTAGAAGATAGAGGTGTTGGAGTGGCCTAAGATTTGAATCTAATTGAGTGTGGAATCTTCTCAGGAAAAGTCATCACTAGGCTGGAATCAAAATTATGAGCCTCCACATGATATATATTGGAAGAACAATTGATAAGCAGATTGACTCCATGCCTCATAGGGTGTCAGCTATCTATGTCACTAAGGATGCCAACTCTGAATATTGGATTTGAGGTGTTCTTTTATATTCACTAATATAATCTCTAGGATTTACGGAATTCGAACATTATGAACTATATTAATAACAGTTTGAAGCCTTGTGAAGTACTTGGTGGTTGGTTATAATACTACACTCTGTCTTTTTCTTTTTTGGAGGTCTATCCAAATGCTATCCTATATCAGTATTTCCACCTATTAATAGCAATGTCCCCGGGAGTTGATTAGTGATATTGCTGTAAAAACATTAGCCACACTTTAGAGATTAATTAGTGAAGGTGCAGAAATTTATTCAGCGCTAAATAGATATATTTGTTAGTCCATTGTTAGGGACCCTTTCGATTAATAATTAGATACTTCTCAGATAATTAACTGCTGACGTGTTCGGAATATAATTAGCCATATCTTTGGACATTAATTAGCACATATGTAGGAGGAATTAACTAGCGTTAAGTTCAATAAATTATTAGTGAGGACATTGACGAGCTGTTAATTGGTAGTTTTATATGCATGTTTCTTTTAAGAAATGGTGACACCACCCTACGGTCCGGATTTAAATCCTGAATTGTTCTGAGCCACGCCAAAATCTCGCGTTAATCGTAAGTTTCTTGATAAAGAGGAAAAGTTGATAGAAAATTTTCGAGATGCTGTGAAAATTATCAAAGAGACTGTGCCGTTCCAGTTGTGCCAAAAAGCCATATGACCTCCAGTCCAGTTGACTGATCAAGAGTACTGGCCAACGAAAACGATGCCGGTACTACCAGACTATTATAAACATTTTTGACCTTTTTTGAAGAATCTAAATTAATAGAACCATTATAATAATTATAAAAAAAACTTAAATATCATGAGGATTCTTTAATGAAAAGAAGCTAACACCATACACTATCAAATCTACCTAGGAAACTCTAAATAAGCGAGCTCTAATAGATTTAGGGCAATTATCGCTAATTTACTCCCAGGCGTATCGCTGATCATTTTCAGAAATAGCTCTACTAATAGATGGAAAGGCTGTAAATATTATAAGGTACGACATAGTATAAAAAAAGTAATCAATTTTGAGAGACGTTCTCGATAACTTAGTTCAAGAGGTTGCCGGGGATTTAGTCAAGCACATGGCCAAATTTAATCCGTCGCATGGCTGTTAATTACTTATCCATTTGGCCTAACATTAGTGCATAAATATTCCTTCCTTGGCCGAACATATAATTCAAATGATGATAACCGAAATTAAGTGGAATTGACCTCATATATCACATAATACGATAAATCTATGATGGCATATCTCACCAGTTTAAACGGTTGCAATATTATTATTTGTGGATATATATTCATAAATATTTAGCGTATAACTGAGAACAGGGGTAGAAACTAGCACTAACATATATCAGGCATGCATATGTGATATGTAGTCTTTGATATAATGCAACATACAGAATGGGATAAAACATTAATTAGAGTTGCTATTGCTAATTTTCTATGCTAGATTCCTATACTAGACAGGTTGGTTTAAAAAAACAGACTATATAAAGAGTAGATATTCCCTTTAATAGAACTTATCAGTTATTAGCTAATAGGTGGTCAATTACAAAAATAGTGATATCGAAGGTATTAGAATTATTAATTAAAAGTAATTACAACAGGGTACAAATAGTAATATGCTTCAATTATATTAATCTTTCGATATTGACCGCCATTTTTGTAGTTGATCAGCTATTAGATAGATAATGGCCCATAAGTTTTATTATAGGAATATCTATTATTCACTATTTATATAGTTTAATATTTCCTATAAGCTTATCCTGGGTTGAATGAAATGCCTACAGAAATATTACGGCGCAGACTATTTTTATAACGTCTAGAAGTATGGAAGTACCTAAGTTTCAATTGCCATTCATAATTCTTTGGGCAATACTCATTATATAAAGAAAAAAATCATAGAGAAATTTATATATTCAGTTCCTAAAGCTTTATTTGATGATCCAGCTATTAATAGTAGTAATTCAAGTTCAGACTCAAAAGATAAGTCTGATACAACAAATTTAAGTATTGATAACAAGAGAAAGAAATATAATAAAACTTTTGGCTTTTCAGTGAATATATAGGGAAAGGTGAAGATTTTTCACTAATGAATTACTTTCTCTTGATTATGAGCATAAAATTAATACTACAGTTGAACTTGAACGCATTTTTAAAAACCTCAGGTCAACTTGGGCCCATAATATTGAATTAATATATCTTTAAAATAAAGAATATATCTTTAAAATAAGGAAAGAAATTTAAGTTGTATTGATAGTTCAAAAGAAGATTTAATTTTTGGAGTTAATAGAGAACAAGATATGGGTTATTAGAACTAATTTTAACATTAATGATGTATTAAGTGGGTTTATGGCAAGAATGAATATTACTCGCCATTTAATGATTCTGTTCTTAATCAGCGTATGCAATACAGACACATATTTTATAATCGTGAAGCACTAGATTCTATTCTTGATGAGCCTATAAAAGATAATCTTGAAGAGCTAGATTCTTTACTTGAAATATTGAAATTCTGTACATATTGTCCAAAGTCTTATCTTGAATTCAAGAATTCTATTCAATTGGGGGTTTTCCTTTAAAAAATATATATGTAAAGATAAACTATTCCACAACATGTATAATGGTCCATTTTAGGGGATTTTACGTTAATAACGAATTTTATGCTAACAATGGTAGGAAATTTGTCTACTTTGACGTTATAATAAATACTCAAATAGTTTTAAAATCCAACGAAGATCATTAAACACGAAAAGAAAGCCCTGATATTCAATCATGTTAAGTACTTTAGCTTTCAATCTTTGTTTTCTTGCATTTCCCAGTCGTTTCTTTGGAATTATAGCTTTTGAATTCCTTTTATTGTATATACTTAAATTCTAAAACAGTATACATAGCATATTACTTACCCTCTTCATGGCGACTCCTCCTTAACAATCTATTGAATTGCAATAATCCAAATTAACGCTGCAATAAATAAAGCACATGGGTAGCAAACACTTTAGTCTTAGTAACTCTATAACAAGCCATCGAATAAAATAAGCCAGAAAAACTTAACAGACCACACTGAATAGAAAATCAGCTCTTTTAAAGCTCTTGATGAGATTTGATCCAAGGAGAGAGAGTTAAAATACAACGAAATACAGGCATGACAAAAATGATTGACCACATATCATGCYATACATTAACAAATTTCAAACGATAAATTACATCATACGGTTTTCTATCGCCTGTTTGTAAGGATATTTTGACGCTCCAATAAAATCCTTAGTAGTTCCTTACAAATAATATCATGTAATGCTAATCAGGGCTCTTAGTGACTTCTTACGATCAATAATATGTAATAGCAATCATTTTATTTTTAGTTTAACCGCGTATTTATAGGTTTTATCATTAAATAACTAAAAAGGGTCCTAATATTATAACACGAAATTTATTAATAAGCACTTGATCTTCCAACAGTATCTGCATAATCTTCGAGATCTAAAGTTTTATAATCAGTAAGGTTTAAACCATCAGCAACTCTTTGGCCTAAAGTACCATTTAAAAGCCCCCAATATTGAGCAACTCTTGTTTTTAATTCAGGAACATGAATTGATTTAGCAGATGAAACAATATTATTAACAAATCTATCTTGTGCATCAGGTGTAAAAACAACATCATGTAGTTTTCTTGGTTGTTCTAAATCTTTTTCTTCAAATCCACTTATCCAATATAAAGAATTTTTCCAAATTTTTAATTCATGATTTCTTTCAGACTCAATTTTTTGTAAATAAATTTCTTGATTTTCATCATCTAACATAACTACTCCTGTAAAGTTATTTGGAAACGCTTGTGGACATGTCGTTGAATTTTTTTTACCATTAGTTGCATAAGGACAAGAATTATAAAGATTAATATAATTTGGTGCACCATGTTGATTATCAAATGTAGAAGCACCACCACGTTGAAAATTCCCACTTAAAAAGGGACATCCACCACTCTTAACTTCATTTTCATCAAACGTTCTTGGTCTGTTAACTGGTAGTTGTTGATAATTAGTACCAAGTCTATGACGATGTGTATCAGGATAAGAAAATAAACGAGCTTGTAAAACAGGATCATTTGAAGCTTCAATGCCAGGGATTAAATAAGATGGAGAAAAGGCAAGTTGTTCAATTTCAGAGAAATAATCTTCAGCATTTTGATTAAGTACCATTTTTCCAAATCTTCTTAATGGGAATTCTTTATGAGGCCAAACTTTTGTTAAATCATTAATTGAATATCTGAAATTTTCAGCTTGTTCTGGCGTCATTGTTTGAATATATAAAGTCCATGATGGGAAATTACCACCATCAATATTATTATATAAAGTTTTTTGATGATAATCGGGTGAAGTTCTTGTTAATTCATCAGCTTCATCAGCATCAAGAGTTACAAATCCTGTATCTGCTTTTACATGAATTTGAACATAAGTTAAATTACCATCACTATTATACATTTTAAATGTATGGCCAGAATATCCATTCATTTTACCCCAATCAGCTGGTGTACCTCTATCACCAAATAAATAAGTAACTTGATGAATTGATTCAATATTTTGAACAAAATAATCCCAAACTTGAGTTGAATCGGTATGTTGATTTAAATTTGTTTTTGGATCTCTCTTTTGAGAATGAATAAAATGAGGAAATTTATTTGGATCTCTAATGAAAAAAATTGGAGTATTATTAAAAACCCAATCTAAATTACCAACATTTGTTCTTAATTTAATAGCAAATCCACGTGGATCACGATAAGTATCAGGACTTCCACTTTCACCAGCAACAACTGAAAACCTCATTGAAATTGAAATAGTTGCACCAGGAGTTTGAAATGGTTCTGCAATTGTAATATCTGATAAACTATCAGTTAATTCAAAATAACCATGAGCACCACCACCTTTTGCATGAACTACACGTTCTGGAATTCTTTCACGATCAAAATGAGCTAAAGAATCTATAAGATGAAAATCTTGTAATAATAATGGACCTCCTGGACCAGCTGATAATGAACCATATGGATGGTGTTTATATTCAGCGCCATTTGATTCAGCAAATACTCTTTTACTATTTTGAGCAACATTATCCAAAGGATTTGGGAAAAAAGCAACAGTTTGTTTAGAAAAGACAAATGCAAATAAGCAACAATATGTTGCTATAGATTTAAAGGTTGAAGAACCCATCTTTAAGGTGTTGCTATACTTTTGTATGTAATAGTTGTTGAATTTTGTTATAGTTCGAAGGAAATCAATCCTTTTATAAAGAATTGTTAAATAAATCTAGATTTCCTTGAAAATAGGAAGAGAGGGTACAACTTCACATATATTAGGAATAATCATGAGTTATAAGTTATATGGTTCTAGAAGACAACATTATTACTAACCTTAAGTTTAATGCCCATTATTAATAATTGGAAGTATTATGTATATGCAGATGCAGGCACGCTTTTTAAATAGAATCCTTTTATGGGAAATGTAGCTATAATAAAATTTGCAATGCATTACTAAAAGGAATGATTCCATTGGTGGATGGTAAACGTATATATATCAAAAGCTGTGCTGTGACACCTATATGGACTGAGTTAGCGAGATCTCTATTGCTTACTTATATAAAATTTTATTATTGGTAATAAGGTAGCGGACAACTAAATCCGCATATAAACTTCTCTTTGTACCTTATTTGAAAATAAAACATCAACACTTTTTAAAAGCGCCATCACATAGATAAATAGCAAATAGATTTTTTGTCACTTATTCTATTTTCATAAGTTTATGTTCAAGATTCATACACTTTGTGTCATCCTATGTATGCACGGCAATTGAATTTAGATGTCCGATATCATAGCTTCAATTGTAATAATAATGTATGTTGCATACTTATAGCAAAAATATAGCTTGATATGACTACAACACCCCTTATATGCAATTTCAGTTGATATTCCGGGTAGATTTATCAGCTTGAAATCTACAATTAGCAAGCTCAAGCAAATAACAGCCCACTGGCGTTAATGAAACCTTATAATATAATGCATAAAAACAACTCTGCCAAACACATTGCTGTTGATGACTATATCGATAATATTACAAGCCATCTACCTAACGATGATATTTATTTTGGACCTTAGAAAAATATAAAGGGAATTGAATCAATTGATGAACAAAGATTTCCACGCGTATAAGCTTGGTATTGTATACGCTAGATCTAGATCCAATTGCAATGAAGTAAAATAATAAACATATTTGTTAATATTTTAAATTAATATTAATTGATTCTAATTAATTTAATTTAAACATCATATCGTTAAGAATATGCCTATATTTAAAAAATATTAATATTAATATTGTAACCGTTTCAGCCGACGGTAAAGAAATATTACTATTCCTTTGAGATAGCAACATAGAACTGCCATAATGTGTGATAATTGAGATCAATACTTGTGACACACACTGTGACAGAAAATTGAGTCCTCATGAATTCGAAGCCGAAGCTACTGCTTTTTCATAATTATGATAAACAAAACACCCATACAAACATGATAAAATACCGATGTTAAAAAGCAATTTCTCTGACATCATTGTAAAATCGGATAATAGTGGAAGACCAGCATTAATGACTAATATATTATGAGCATTATTAGTAATATATTACACCACGTGATACTATTAAACTGATAAATTACTTCAAGAATAATTTGTTATCTCGAGTTCATTAATATTTTGAGGTTATACTATACATAAACATAGAAGTAGAATGTGTCTCATTAATACCTTTAGATTTTCAATTCTCTGAATAGTTTGGTGGACATCTTGTATTTGAATCATATGGTGGGGGACCTGCTGAATCTTGACGAAGTAGATGTATTGGTCTTTCAAAATTTGACATTGGAATAGCTTGTAAAGGAACATTTACACTTTCTGCTTCATGATTATCTTCAACTTTACTATTTTTCCTAACTTCTCTATAATTATAAATTGGTCCTGAAATTCTTGGTGAATAAATATTACTTTCTAAATGTGAATTTTTAAAAGCATTTCTATAATAATTTTCAACTTCAATATTTGTCGATTCTGAATAACTATAATTATTAACATTAAATGATTGATTATTATTATGATTTGAACCGTTATATGATGGTAATCCAATTGAATCTTTAGTACAATATTTTGATAATAATTGAATAGGTGAATCAATATCAACTTCAAGATGTGCTGTTCTTTGTGGATTATTTTCATCTTTTCTAGAAAGTCTTAAAACAATATTAATCCAATGATAAACTTTCATATATTTTGTTGATAAATGTGGATGAAAAACAACTTTCCCTTTATCTTTTAATTTTTCTGGAATATATATTTGAAATTCAAACTCGGATGAACCATGATTACCAGTTGAATTTGTTTCTCCTAAACTACTTAATTCTTTTATTCCATTTAAATCACCTGCTAATGACTTTCCTTTTGGTGCATGATGAACCATAACGACATCTTTCAATTGTGGTGCTATCCTATGGACTTTTTTCTTTCTACAAAAATATTCTACATGTTCTGTTATGTAAACCATTATCCTTGAGCATGTAAAATCATTAGAAAGTGGTGTTAATTTAATAGCTAATGGGATATATGAACCAATCGCAAAAGACTTCCCTCCAATTGCAACATCATAGGTTAATCTATTTTCCCAATTTTTCATAACCATTACTGGTTCACTATCTTCAACAGATGTGTCAGATGGTGTTCTAACTAATAAAACTTCTTTTGATCCAGACATATTTGATTTAAATGTTCCTGCTCTTTGAACTTCAACATTCAATTTATAATTTATTTTACCAAATGGTAATGAAATAGATTCAGGTAAAGTTGAATCTAGTGGTAATTCAAAATTATAAATATAATCTCCTGGTTGAAAAATATGATAACTTTGATCATTTATATCAATATTTGACTGAAAGAAATTATTTGTTGTTGGACTTGAAGAAACTGAAAATGATCTTGATTTTTTTTTTCTTATATTATGATGTTGATTAATTGCAATTGATTCATTATCATCTGAACTATCTGATTTATGTGATATTAAACTTGTACCACTTTTACTAAAAACTGATCTTCCTGATATTGATGTTCTATTTCTAGAAAATATAGATGGGCGATGGGTGAAAGATCTTAATCTACCATGAGAATGTGATGAAATAGATATTGAAGCACTTTTAAGTGAAGAACGTTTCAATTCATTTATATCAGTTGGTTGAAGATGATTATTAGTATTATTAATATTATTAATATTTATAGGAAAACATTCTTCTAATGATTTATAAATTGAAGCACCACCATTTCTTAAATTATCTGAATTAGCAAGTTTTATATCAAAGAATTTCCATTTATTACTAATTAAAATATTCCTTTCAGTGATTTCTTTTCTTTTAGGTGGAATTCCTTCTGGCCAATTTGTTTCTGTTTCACCAATAAAAGAAGCAGTTATTGTTTTTATTTTCTCAGGTCTTAACAATCTTAAAATTATAGATCCTCTTAAAACAGCAGGTGTATTTTCCCCTGGTCGGACTTGTTCAAAGCCTTGAAGAAAAAGTACCGATTCTGCTAACATCAAATATACCGCTGCTGTTCCAGATGAAACCAAAGGGTCACCTGTTACAGATAAGGATTCACTGTCTGTTGGTAATACAGCATCTTGAGGAAACAAGGTGGAGAATATGTCATATTTTGTTCTTGAATTCATTTTTGATGGTTAATTTCATTAATACTTAGATGTTAGTTATAGTTAATTTTATATAGATAATTAAATGTAAGTACTAACATCAATATTCATATAATTTAGAATTGAAAGAATGAGATTAAGTTCTTAAAAAAAATAAAAAGGAAAAGAAAAAGAAAACGAGAAATTAATATCTTATATTAATTATATATTAATTATATTTTTATAACAATAGGCTTTGATCATGAGGTGAATTATTAATATTTAAATACTTAATGTATTCTTCCACAGATGTACAAGCAGGAATAAGATCACAGACTTAAAATCTTTAAAGAAAGGGTTCTTCAATTATAACTGGAATACTAGTTACATATTACTTCATATATAGACATAAACTAGCCTCTTTCATGTTTAAATCCTCAACATTTAGCATGTAAACAAAGAGGCCATGAAATTCCCATCTGCGGAATTGCAATTGCTAAAGTAATCAGCTCATATTGACCTTCTAGACCAGATATATTCTCTGTTATTTCAAAATCGGCCAACGAGGTAAATTAGTGACAACATTCTCAATTAACCCTTTTTTATGAATCTGTTAATATGAATAAAAATATGGTGCTGGACAAAAGGAATATAAATATAGAGTGTCTCAATTCATTATAATAAATCACCTCCAAACAATCATATATGTGCATCATGATATTTGCTCACATACCTCCCCACCAATTAATATAACCATCAAATTTAAATTAGTTATATTCAAAAATGACCTCCAAAGAAGGAAAGAGGTTTTCATATAGGAAATCCGCTTCTCCTAATGGTTCTGGGTTTGTCCCGAAAATAAAAATAGCTAGCACTTCTTCAACTTCATTGAACAACTTAACAGTAAATACACAGAATATTAATAGAAGATCAGTCAGTTGTGGTTCTCCCCACTCCTCTCCAAATCTATCAGGTTTGAGCGATTCATCCAAGCCATACCTGAATTCTCCCACTGGTTTATCAAAAAGGTTTACCACTCAAAAGCGAGTAGTTAGTACAGGCGATGATATTTCTAAAAGGAGAAGCGCTTTAAGGGAATTTTATAAACTGGATGATATTACAAAAGATCCTTCTTCTCAACCAGACACAAATCCAAAAAAATCATCCAAAGATGAAGAATTTTATGAAAAAAAGGATTTTGATGAAGTTAAATATGTTCAGGAATTATTGGAGACTAAAAAAATGCAAGATATCTTGAAGGAAGAAAATAAACTTTATCGAGGTAAAATCCAATTCGCTTCTTTTTCTTTCATAAATTTAATATTTAACATTAAATTGTTTATCTTTTATTTAGAGGTTAGAACATTGGATAGTGAACAAAAAGCATTGGTTTATAACAATTATTATAAACTTATATCTGCCGCAGAAAGTCTTCATTCAGTAAGTATATGTCACAATCACAATCACAATCACAATCACAGAAGTTAATAACTAACTATAAAATTTTAAAATTTTAGGTACAAAATACCTTAGATTTAAATAGTCAAATAACTGATTTCGAACAATTAAAACTGACTCTTGGGAACATTTGTGAACAATCAAAAGCTTTTAGCCTAATATCAAAAACATCTAATAAATGAAGACAATATATAAGGTTAATTACTTACATTTTATGATTATAAATATAAAAATATATAATAGGAAAATAGGAAAATGTAGTACTATAATACGATTAATATATAGATATTTTAAAAGTTCAAAAGTCATTCAAATTTATACATAAGAATATTAATGATATGAAAAATAAAAACAAATGTTTATTAATGTTATAATGCAACTTTTTTATTCATTAGGTTGTGTAAAACTACTTCTGTCGACCTCCATTTCATTGGCACTAGTATTTAAATCACCATTTCCATTGCCATTTCCATTGCCATTGCCATTTCCATTTTCATTACTAGGAAGGGGCAATCCTTTCTTAGATTCTATTGGTGTAATATCAGAGCTAGGAACACCACCAATGACACTGAATTGTCCACCGGCACTAACAAACCTCATAATCACATCGGTAGTAGCCTTATTACTTATTTTTGTTGGAACTTCAATATCATCACCGGGTGGACCTTGTCCAAGCTGATAACTTTCACCAAATCCCCAACTCCATACGGAACCATCTTCATCAGAAATTGCTAAAGTGTGATGACTCCCACAAGAGACTGCTCTAAATTTTGGAACATTATTTAATTTTGTAGGAACTGGAATAGCTCGAACTCTTCCCATTGGATCTTTAACAATAGTTTCTAGATCTGGAATATCACTTTTTGCAATCCCAACTTCATATGAATCTATTCTACCAAAAACATATAATTCACCATCTTTAGACAAAGCAACTGAATGATGTTCACCTCCAGTAATAGCAACAATATTTTTACCATCTAAATCATCAATATAAGTAGGTGAAGTAATAACGGCGTTGTCTTTGATGTCAATGGGTATACCACATTGACCGAACTGGTTTAAACCCCAAGACATTACACGTCCATCATTATCAATTGCAAATGAATGAAATTCACCAGATCCAACAAATTTAATATTTTTTAAACCAAATTCTCTTGGTGTTAACGTTTGTAATCGAGTTCTTTCCATAACTCTTCTTCCTAGTTGAAATTGCTGACCATTTCCCCATGCAAAAACAGTACCATATGTTGTTAAAGCTAAAATATGATCTTTACCAGCAGCTAATTGGGCAATATTTGATAAATGTGGTATCAAAATTGGATTTCTTTGACAAAGTGTTTCTTCACTAAATCCCATTATTCCTTCGTTACATCTAAAAGTACCCCAACCATAAACATCACCTTCAGAAGTTAAGGCGACTGATAAATTATCAGTTCCTACTACCTGAACAATTTTTACATTTTCAGGTAATCCTTCAACTTTTGCTGGAGTTGACTCGTATGGATTTAAAGTTCCTTCATCATCACTATCATCGCTATCAATATCATCAATATCTCTTAATATTTCACCACCTTCTTTATTTGTATCTCGACCAAGTACTCCATGATCATTACCACCCCATGACCATACTTTACCATTATAATCGATTGCCAATCCATGAGCACCACCGGCCGTAAGTTCCACAATACCAACAGATTCCCTAGGTAAGAATTTATTCAAACGAGGTCTTTTAACCTCTTTTGCATTTGCTTCTGGTCCTAATCCAAGTTCACACATAGAACCCGTTCCAAAAGAAAAAACATGAAGTTTTTCAGTTTTAAGATTTGGGATTTGATTTATTTCAGGCTTATTAATTTTCGAACTAGATCTCGCAGCTCTATGGGAAGATATTCTTTTTTCGGCAGAGGCAGCTGTTGTAAGAGAAGTTTTTTTCCCTCTTTTTTTAGAAGAACTACGTTTTAATGGATGTTCAATATCACTTTTTAATTTCTTAATAGATTTATTTGGTGATACTTTTGATGATGTATGTTTTTGTATTTTGGAGTTCTTTGTATACTTTTTAACACCAGCAGTAACACCCTTTAAAACTCTTTTAGGTTTTGTTGTTTCATTTGCACTATCATTGTTTATAGAAGAAGAATTTCTTTTAGATGGTCTTCCACGAGGTTTTGATGATGATTGTTTAATACTAGTCATGTTTTTTTTTTCAGGATTTTTCAAGATTTTTCAAGGTATTTAAAGAAGACTGAAAAAGAAGGAAGTTTTGTGGGAAGTTTAATTTTCCTTTTATTTATTTACATTTTCAATTCAAAATATTAAAATAAGAAGGTAGGGTGACCATATAAAAATATAAAATAGAACAAAATATATACCAAATCCTTTTAAATTTATAAAATTTACAAAATGAATGCAAATATAAATATGAATAACTAATCTCTATTAATAAAAATCCTAACCTATAGCACAAAAAAAAAAAAAAAAAAAAAAAATCTATCCTCTATTAATATCAACCCTAACAAACAATGTAGAATATATAAGCTCTTCTCCTTGGGTATCACATAAAGAAATATGTCTATATCCTTCATTTAAATAGCAAAGTCTCGAAATATGCATTGCAACAACTGAATCTCCAATACTATTTGTGTTTCTATGAATTGAAAATTTTAAAAAACTAAAATCAAAATCTTTTGCTTTAACTTTAAACTTAAAAGATGAATTCCAAATTGGATTAAAACCATTATTTGAAATTGATTGAGTTTTAAATTTATACTTTTCATATGATATATTATTCGTGTGTTTTGAATTTTGTTCATTTAATGGTTCAATATCTCTTGGCCCAAATAATTCAATTATAACAAATGGATCAAATGATGAATCTGATTTTAAATCCTTTGGACATGGTAATTGTTGAGCAGAAATAATAGTTATATCAATTATAATATTTTTTAATAAATTTTCATTCATAATTTCTTTTGTTATACTTCTTTTTGTCATTGGAATTCTTAAATAATCAGGCTTTAAAATATAACCAGAATTATCACCAATATTAAAAAATGATTCATTTATTTGTTGACCTAAATCAAAAGTTTGCCAATTTGTTGCAACCATTTGAACACCTCTTTGCCAATAATTACATGGATTGAAATTTGAGCTACCAATTCTAAATTGCGATGGATAGACTCTCATTAAATATTTTCTATTATGTTTATCTAAACCAATTAATTTTTCAAAATCTTTTAAAATCGAATCAATAAATTTTTCAGAAAATGAAAATATATGATTTTTTGATTTTGATTCAGGTAATGAAAAATTTATAAATTTTATACCATGCAAATAAATTCCTAAATCTGATAAATATTTACAAACTTTTTGTTGATTTTTTCTTTTTTTACGATGTTTAATTTTTGTATTAATTAAAAGTTCATTACTTGTTGAACTTGAACTATCATAAATTATTGTTGATGTTGATGTATTACTATCAAAAGTTGATGATCTTTGTGATTGTAATGATTCATTAAACATTTTAACTTTTATTAATATCTTATGTTTTAATTGATTTGGTGTTGGTAAAGAAATTAAATTTTTATCATCATCATTAATAAATGATTTAATAAGACTATCACCAAAAATTGTTTCTAAAATATCTCGAACTCTTTCTTGATTTGAAAAATTACATCTTATTTCTAATGATAGTATAAGAGGATATGATGAAGATATAAAAGCATGTTTTCTAATTGTACTTATAACATCAATAAAATCAACTGATGATGTAAATGTACGACCATGACATACAACTGGACCATTATCACCATCCCATACATCAATTTCAATACATCTACAACCTCTTTGAAGAACTTTGATATATGGTTCAACAGAAGATGCACCTGCTAATTGACGACCTGTAAGATATGTATTATGAGAAGAAGAAATAAAATATTCATTTAAAGGATGATTATAATCTTCATTTATTGTTTTAAATGCTGATGAATAACTTGATAATAAGAAATTTGTAAAAGATTCAATTGTGAATTGTAAATTATTTACATCAATTTGATCATTTGAAGAATTTGAAAATTTAAAATATAATTTTTTACATTCATCATCATCAATAATTTGTTTTTGAATATTTTTTAAAAAATATTTAAAATCATTAAAATTCATTGATGATTTATCATTATCATTGTTATTATTATGAATAGTATTATTAAAAATTTGTTCAATTTCAGGTCTTGCTTTTAATAATTTAACAAAAATTTTAAATTCTTCAAAATCTAAAAAACCAGATTTATCAATATCTGATTTATCAAATAAGTTTTTTAATGATATAATTGAATAAACAATATTCATTCTTTTAGATAATTTTAAAACTTCATCAAATGATAATTTTTTATCATTTGCATTTTCATTTTTTGAAATTTCAATTGATGAAGAAGATGATGATTTATTAATTGAATTATTCCAATGAACATTTGCAAATATTTCAACAGGCATACTTAAACCTTTTAAAAAAGCTAATCTATATTTTTGAAATTTTTTTAATGAATCAATTAAAATATCTAAATCTTCTTTTGATGATGCAATAATATGTAATGCTTTAATTTTTTTTTTTTTATTATTTGAATTTTTTTTATAAATTATTGTTGCCCATTTTGTTGATAAATCAATTGATACTTTAAATTCTTCACGAAAATTTCTTGCATCTTTATCAACTCTAATATCAATAATTTTATCAATTTCTAAATTTGATGATTTTTGTTTATTATTCCATTCTAACGTACCAATATCTAAATTTATTTTAAAAATTCTTTGAATTTTTTTATGGTGAGTTATTCTTAATAATGATATACCATTAATTAATTGATCAGGTATAATTGGTTTATCAATAATTGTATTGACTAATGAAGGTAAAGATTCATTTTTAATAGAATAATGATCATTTGTTGGTAATTGATAAGGTGAATTTAATGATAATGATGATATTTTTGCCTGATCTAATTCATAACCACTTAGATTTTCAACCATTGTAAATCTTGATTTTAAATTTGAGTTTGACCTGGAACCACTAAATTTTATTAAACCACGAGAAACAATCTTTTTTAAAGCTGAACTTGATGAAGATT
The DNA here is from genome assembly GCA_001600815.1 of Alloascoidea hylecoeti. NCBI lineage: Eukaryota > Fungi > Ascomycota > Alloascoideomycetes > Alloascoideales > Alloascoideaceae > Alloascoidea > Alloascoidea hylecoeti. The sequence goes on along the minus strand of BCKZ01000027.1, from coordinate 213,014 downwards.
CAGTTCCAGAAAAATCATCATTTGTACTACTACTACCATTACCAGATGAAGAAAAAATACTACCCAAAGAAGTTTGTTTAGGTCTAAAGGATGACATTTGACAAGGAGTATTATTAATAAAAGGAATAGTAGAAGGATTTTGACCTTTTTGTTCTATAGCCATAGTAGAATAGCCCTGAAAAGGGGGGCTTGACCAACGCCTTTTACAAACTGGCACATTTATTGAAGTAGAACATTTCTCATTCCCGATAAATTCACCATTTGATGTAGTAGAATCCAAATAAGGCATTAAATCTTCATCATCATTATATTTCATTTTTGGAGAAGTATCAGGGGTCCTCAACTGGTATAAATGTTCTTTTAAAGAATTGTTTTTGGGGATTTTTATCTCTTTAATTGTGTCATTATCATTATCATTATTATCATTATCATTATCATTATCATTATCATTATCATTAGTAATATTAAAATCTATATTGCCATCAAGTAGATCAAATTGCTTTGAAATTTCACCTGAAAGAGGTTTCAATTGATATTCGACCATAAGTAATGATTAACAACAGGTTGTTAAGCAATATATTGAAATTGAAGATAATGTTGTTTCATTAATATTTTTAGATGCAATCCGGTAAATGGAACCTTTAATGTTTAAGAACAATCGGTTTGTGTTTATGGCCGGGTAAACCCAGCATAGTATAAAAAATTATAAATGAAAAATTATAGATTAAGTTTTATGATAACTGAAAAAATATAATATGAGAATATTATCAGATCTAAATATCCTCAACTATCTCAAACCTTTAAAAAAAGACTCAATCATTCAATTACAACGTGTCTTGGCTGATAATTTAATTGATTATTCAAAAGATGAATCGTTAGTCCCACATAGAATAGTAACGGAAACAAAATATGCTAATCATTTATTTATGGCATCAACAGGGCGAAATGTTGGTTTAAAAGCTCTCACTGGGTCAAAAGAAGGTTATAAAGGCGCTGTTTTAATAATTGATAAACATAATGGTATACCTAAAGGCTTATTAAATGCTACTTCTTTAACACCTTTTAGAACTGCATTAGCAACAAGTTTATCATTAGTAAAAGCAATTAATGATAAAGATTTAGGAGAAAATGAAACAATTACAGCTTTTGGTGCTCGTTTACAGGCTTATTGGCACATTAAACTAACTCTTATCTTATACCCTGGTAAATTCTCAACCGTTAATGTATGTGGAAGATCTACAGAATCAGGAACTAAATTAGCTAATCAATTAAAATCCGAATATCCTTCAATATCATTCAATGCTCTTGATACTCACAACAAAACATCTTTAGCTAATGCTGTTAAATCAAGTAAAATATTATATGGATGTACTTCTTCATCAACACCAGTTATATTCAATAATTGGGTAAATCATGATTCAAATAAACGAATATTTATTGGATTAATTGGAAGTTATAAACCAAATATGGAAGAAGTTGATAGAGATTTAATAAATAATTACATTGGAAATAATGGAAAAATTATAACTGATTCTTTAGATCATGTTTCTCATGAAGCAGGAGAAATTATTCAAAATAATGTTTCAAAATCCAAAATGATTAATGTTAGTGAATTATGGGAAAATGAAAGTGAAAATGAAAATTATGTATCAAATGATAATATTGTTTTGACAAAATGTGTTGGATTAAGCATTATGGATATTTGTATTGGTGCTGAAATTTTAAAATATAGTGAAGACAATAATATTGGCACTTTAATTTCAAAATTTTAATTATAACATTAATATTGTTATAGTTTAACTTCACCAATATATTCACCATTTCATTCATATCTTTAACTGTCTGGCTGAACGAGGAATAGCAATTTCCAATTTCGGACTTTCAATTTGCAGCGCTTTTATAATCACTACTACATTATATCTACATAAAAAGTTCTTTCACAAGTAGCGGTTGATGTATCTTCGTGGATGTTTTCTTACTTTACATTTATTCCACTTACTTTCGTCCATTTTGCTCACTAATTATCGGCAATTGCTTATCTGCGTTTCGGCCGAGTTCGACACCTAGACAGATGTTCTATATTCCTGCATATTAATAATGCGGCCGAAATATATTTGTAGAAATTGCGGATAATTAGTAATCAAAATGGGCGAAATTAAGTAGAATAAATAATCTTGGCTCTTCTTGGACAGGCGCCTCGCTGTTTTTATATTTAGTTTAGTTTTTATAGCGAAATATAAGGATAATATTAACTTTAGAGGGAATTTTAATTCATTGCAAATTATATGTCTAAATCATACAAAGGTGATAACACCCGGAGACTCGCTTGTTCTTATGATGTTGGAAAATGTTAAGTTAATTAGTGAGAACCGAAGGTAGATCTAGAGATTGTCATTGAAGCTCTAAAAGCCTCTAAAAGGCCTGGGTATTTAAATTATTTGAACTGAAAAATATTAATAAAGGAATAGGAAACTTTGCACAAATGCTTTGTATGGGATATATGTCATACTGATTATAGAGCTAGAGTTTATACCGGTATTTGGTGTAACCTAATAGAAATATATTATTCACTAGCTGAACTGTTTAAATAATCCATAAACATCATATAAATATATAATTACGAATTAACTAGATATATATCGATATATAAAAAATCTTGTATTCGAAGTAATAAACGCAATTCCATGCCAATATTAAGCGTATAATAGATTTTTGTTTTCCTTTGCCCAAGGGACATTCGTACATTCTTATGTATATCCTATATACGATTATAATATATTATTGAAAATATCGATATATCATTTTAAATATTAAATGTAATGTTATGATTTAAATATCTATTTTCGTAAAAATACCTCTTTTTTAAAAACCACGGCAACAGATATTATTTACAATCATTACCCTGAAACTAAGCAGTCTATTATTATCCAGCCTCCCCAAAACCCTTAGGCTCTTCTTCACTTGTTTTTAATCTATCAAAAATGAAGAAAAATTCAACAACAGCACATATCCACGACTCAAGAATAGATTCAAGAATAGAGTCAAGAAGAAATGCTGCTTTGGCTGCAAATACCCATACAGCTTTAGCTTATTCTTCAAATCAACAACCTCCTTTTAATGGTGCTGCCTCTGCTCCTTTCACTTCCGGTTTATCGGCTGCTTCTTCATACAACACTTTTAATAATGGTTATAACAACAACTACAACAATCCTGGTTTCAATAATTACAATAATAATTATAGTAATAATGGCTTTGGTAATCGTAGTTTTGGTTATCAACAACAACAACAACAACAAACTACTGGAGCCACATCAATTTTATATACAATTGAAGGAATGGTTTCAGCATTCTCATCTCTTTCAAATTTATTAGAATCAACTTTAAGTGCAACCCACTCATCTGTTTTAGCAATTGCAACTGTTTTAACCCAATTACATCGTTTAAAATCAAAAAGTGTTGATGGCTTATTAGGTCTTCATGGAATTTTAAAATATTTAAAACAAACTTTTAATGTTACTAATTTTAATTTAAATCCAAGAAATTTAAGTTTAAATAAATCATTATTTAAACCTTTATTAATATTAGGTGCTATATTTTTTGGTGTTCCTTTTATATTAAATAAAATAATGTTAAATTTTCAAAGAAAACGATTAATATCACCATATTCAACATTACCCACTCCAACAATTGAGCAAACAGCAAATCAAAGATCAATTGAATCAATTCCACCAAAAAAAGATATTCAATTTTATAGAGCAGAATATGATTTTATACCTGAAGATCCAACAGTTGAATTAAAAATGAATAAAGGTGATTTAATTGCAATACTAAATAAATCAGATCCAAATGGTAATCCAAGTCAATGGTGGAAAGCAAGGAATAAAAAAGGTCAATATGGTTATGTTCCTTGTACTTATTTGGAAAAAATTGAATTAAAAAATGATTATCAAGAAAGTAATAAACATGTTCATAAAGAATTACAATTTTGATTTCAATTCAATATAATATGGATTTGAAGTTTTAAAGTTTTAAAATTTATATTTGAAGGTTGACTTTATACTTTTAATTATTTGTATTTATATTTTTCTTTCTATTTTATATTTTTTGTTCATATCTTTTATCATATTTCATCTTATGCTGTTTATTTTCTTTATTTATATTTAAAAAAACTCCTCTTTTCCGCATTCTTTTTAATTCAGTACAATTCAATCAAATTAACTTTAAAATTTGAAACTTTAGTTTAGCATATTTATATTTTACATATAAGTTATAACAATCAATTTAAATTTTCAGTAAATAGATACAACAATAGATATAAAAATAGATATAAAAACGAAACTGCCAACCCCTTAAATCCTTGAATTCTCTTTAATTTACATTCTCTAATTTCAATTTAATTTTAGGTAAATAGGCGCCCCAAGAAAAAACATATATGATCCCTACATATTCATTTTTCTACCTTCACAATATCAACTTTCTTAAAAGATTTACATACATATAATCCTCGCAACTCAATCTTTCTTATATCCAATTTTAAAAAAGTCATGACAGAATTTCCGAGAAATCCACGATGTAAAATGAATGTAAAACTGTTCACTGTAGGAGCACAAATACATGCAAGAATTGTATCATGATCATGACAATTCCGTGTTGTTACCGGCTATAGGATCCCTTGGATATCCTTATAGCAGGGCTTGAACGATAGTTAATTATAAATAGTTTTCGAGTTATCTATGTAACTCTTATAAAGTATGTATAGTAGATAGTCGATTCGAATCATTCTTTTTACCATATATTTATTGCTTTTGGCTAGTAGATACCAGATTTATGATTTGAAGATGACTAGACTTGTTTGATTGGCTTTACCATTATAATCTTTGTCTCTCAATTTTAAGGATTTTTTGACAATTTCTTAGTCTACAAGCTATTGAGTATTATTAGACTTAGACCCCTTACAAGTGATTAGGACTTTTCTATATTTTATGGAGAAGAGTTGATATCTAATTCATTTATTTCTATTATGAATCTTTATTTCCTTGGTAATTACGACAACTCGATCTCATACTCATACTCATACTCAATATATAATTATAGTTCTACATGTATTTATAGGTAAATATAGAAAGTAGTCTTAAATGTTCATAAGAAAGTGATTATATTGATATTGAAGAAACAAAGTTCATCATTGATTCAGGGGTGCAAGCATGTCATATAGTTTGCAATTGTATTTGAATGTAATATATACTGTTAGCACCAAAATATATAAATGAAAATTTAACACACCATAATTACCATTTGAACATCTTCTAGATCTCGTTGAAAATATATTTCGGAGTAGGTATGCATATTTCTCTAATTTGATTATAAAATCGATATCCATTGATATGTTTATGTTTATCCGTGAGGATTATAATAGGTGATATTAACTATTATAATCCTTATACATTTAGCTATTGTCGAAGTTAAAGATAGTTGTTTGGAATAAATACTAAGGCAATGAACTTACTAAACACAATGAAAGACTTCCATTCACCTCGATGGGAGAGCAAAGTAGTCCAATAGTTTCAACTAGCTATATGTTCCCAACTATAAACTTATGATGTTAATTAATGTTAACCAATTTTATGGAAAATTCTGAACTCTCAAATATAACAAAAACATTTAAACCTAACAAACCTAACAAACGAGCTCTTTGATCCTTTTTTTGTAATTTTATATATATTTGAATTAGTTCATATTCAGATTAAAGAAAATAGTTTCCATTCCAATTTATAACTATAAATAACCGATAGTTCAATAAGATGGCAAACTCGACACAAAAACTAAAAAGCTGAGGGGTCTGTTTTCCAATTCTTTTAAGGACTATATAACCGTTAAATATGTTATCATTATAAATTGGATATGAGGTTATATCATTTAATTTATCATCATAATATGAATGGCAATTAAAAAAGCCCGATGAAAGCCCGATGCGTAGTAAGAGGAGATAAACAAAAACTAGGTATCGACCATAAAGAAACTTTTGCTCCAGTCTCAATGTTGTTTATGGTAGTACAGAATCCAAGAAAAATATTAGATAAAACCGGGTAATATTTTATAATCACATATGCAGCAGCAGCTAATAAAATTAGAAATTCAAAATAGATATATATATATATAACCTTACCTAGAAGATACGCAAAAAGCCAAKTGACCTCTTGTGAACTGTTCTGATGGTGGTATAATATGCAACATGATCAGCTATGAAAAAATAATCATGAATATCAAATATATCAAATGATTAATAACTTACAAAAGGTTTGTTTATTGAAACAAGGCAGGCACATGGAAGAAGTTTGGACGAAGTTAGATAATAAGGAACATGTTAGACAGAGCAAAATGGTGGAGCAAAATGGTGGAGCAAAATGGTGGAGCAAAAAAGAGTAGATTTGAAAAAGATTATATAAAATACAAAAAGAAAAAGAGAAAAAGACTCCTTTCAAACAGTATCTTCATTAACAAAAGGAAATCAAAGACAAGCAAATATCAATATTTTATATTCAAGCTTCAAAAAATAAATCATTAATATTATTTTTCAGAATATACATGTAACTTAATTATATTTATTGAAATTTTTTCTATTTTTGATTATTTTTAATAATTGATGATAAAAAAAAAATAAAAGTTATTAAGAAGTTAAAAAAGTTAAAAAAGTTAAAAAAGTTACTTAATGATGTTTTGAATGATTTGATATTTTGAATGTTTCAAGATCTAGAAAAAACTGAGTTTAATTTCGAAAATCTTTTGTAGAGAACTGAAGTTTGTGAAATTGAAAAAATCCATCATTATCAAAATGAATTACGAGAGAATAAATTAAAGACTATTATATAATTTATAACTCTTATAATATTGTTTAATTTTATAAGAAAAATTAACCTAATAGCATTCTAAGCTTTATAAACTTAGCACCACACTTTTACAATCAAAAATGTCTGATATCTATATTTGCATCCTAACTAATATAACCATACCCAAATGATAATAATACCCATCATCTTGCTTTTCATCCTTATCCCGATCTATTCCCAGCGCTTTAAATTCAAATGCTCAAGTACTATTATCATACTTCATTATTTCACATTCTCTTTGTATTTTCATATTCGAAGGGAATATTTTTTTCTTTATTTTACACGTTTATGTAAAGGGCTTCACTGTAGCAGGACACCTTGTAGGTGATTTGATAATATGACAAATGCTTGTAAGATCCATAATATAAATCAAAAATAACCACTACATTCTCCTGTTAATCATTTAATGTGCCTATTTTTTATTTATAAATAAATTATTAAATTTTAAAGAATGTTTTAGTCATTTAACTAATCAAACTCTCTAAGTAGTTGAATATGAAATATTATGAAACCAACTTTTTAAAATTTAAAATCAAAGGGGATCGGAGATCAAAAGTGATGTGATGATGATACAAAATTAGCAATATTAGAAAAGTGTTTTAAATTTTAAATTTTAAATTTTAAATTTTTTAAAGTGTTCTAAAATTAAGAACTTTAAATCAATGCAAGATCAAAGTGTCTATTTACAAGATATATGATAAGCATAACCTATTATACAATTAAGCAAAACTAAGTAGTAAGTGTATATAAATATATATGATAAATGATAAATTATGAATAAATGAAAGGTGAAAGGTGAAAGGTGAAATGATTCATATTGAAGAAGGATTTAAAGCTCTTCTAACACCAACTCTATTCATCATTTCTTTATTCCATTTCCAACATTCAGGAAATTCATCTTTTAATATAATCCCTAATTTTTCAATAACATTATTCCAAGGTACAAAACTTAAATCAGCGATAGTTATATAATCACAGGCTAACCAGATTGGTACATCATAATAACGAGATTCTTTCCAACTCATGCTACCATTCTGAAAACTTGTTGAATTTTCAATGTCTAGAGATAAAATTAAAGATTCTCTCTTTTCAGCTAAAGTCATTTCTAAGACACCATAAACTCTTCTAACTTCTTCAATATATCTTGACAAAGCCGAATCGACGTGCTCGACGTGGAAATATTTAAAATGTAGAGCCTGGCCAATCATTGGAGCATGACCGGAGGTTTGAAAAAACAGCCATGAAGTGATTTGAGATTTAATCAAAGGATTTGTCGACCACAGAGGACATGGAGCATGGTGATCGTATTCATATTTGTCGACTAAATAGAGCAGTATTGCGCCCGATTCCCAAACGCTGTGGTAGTCTTCCTGTTCGGCTGAGTTGGAGATGGGGATTGAGTTTTCGTTTAGGAGGGTTGGGCTGTGGTCGATCAGCGTGGGGACTCTTGAGTTTGGGTTTATGCTGAGGTACTCGGCACTCCGCTGCTCGTTGGCAGCGAAGTCCAGGAAGACGGTGGAATAGTCGTAGCCCAGCTCGCACAGCACGACGGCCACTTTGAAGCCGTTGGGGGCGGAGCGGTGGGAGAACAGGGTGAGTCCCTGTGTGGGGAATCGGTTGAAGATGTCCGTGATCCGACCCTGGGGCTGGCCCTGGGGCTGGCCCTGCGCGGGCTGTCCCTGACCCTGTGCGGGCCCCCGCGCGGACGGCGACAGCGAAACCTGCCTCAGAGCCGAGGACAGCTGGGAAACCTGACCGTGCGAATTGGACGCCATTTGTCTTGTGGAACTGCTGGCGGTAACACGAAAAACTGAAATATATATCCATTTTATTGCTCTCTAATAAACACGTGCGGCCCCCTAACTACGCGGATTATGTCAGCAGCCCCGGGCGGGTAACGAGCCCCGGGCGGGTGACGAGCCCCGGGCGAGTAACGAGCCACCATGGCCATTTACTACAATTACGTCCCCGTCGTCCCCGTCGTCCTCCTTATCCATGTCGAGCCTGGTGCTTCGCTCGTCGTCTCTCAGCCCCAACACCCACTCCCGCAAAAATCTCCTTTTTTCGGCCAGTATTTCGTTCCCGTCGTCGTCAACATCGCCGACTCGAAACAGTTTGTAGATCTCCTTGTTTTCGTGTTGCTTTTTCCTTGGAAGTTTCCAATACTTGACGCACTTTTCCGGCACCTGTAAAAAATTCTCAATAAAGTGAATCATATAAACTCCACAATCCCACATATTAGATTGTTTTGGAACTAGACAATTTTTACCTTTTATTAATTTAGAATTAATTTCAAATCCATATTTGTTTAGAACTTCTGCCGTTATAAATTCTTTTAATGGTTTAATTATATGATTGTGTTGAATATTTAATGAATCAAGTATCAAGATTATTGGATCTTCGATCTCTTCTTCATTTCCATTTCCATTTCCATTATCATTATCATCTGTAATAGATAAATTATTAATTAAATTTAATTTCTCTTGTTCATGTTTTAATTTTAAATTTGGTAAATTATAAATTATTGCACAATACCAATGTTGATTCCCATGAATTGGTATAACCACATATTTAAAACTTAATAAATCAATCTTTTGTGTCCATCGTACAACATTCTTATAAATTTCTCTTTTAACAGTATTACCACCATTGTCATTATCATTGTCATTATCTGTATTTGTTTTTGTTGTTTTATTTTTATTTTTATTTTTATTTTTATTTTTATTTTTATTATTTTGCATTAATTTTTCAAAAAAAAATGTATTAAAAATATATGTTTCTTTTGGAATATTGGAATATTTAATATTGGATGGATTATTAAAAAGATCTAATATTGATTTTAAACAAAAATTAATAATTGAATCATTTAAATATTGCCCATTATTCAAAGTTTCAAAATCATATTTGGTTATAGTTAATGATTTATTATCATAAAATTTATAACTTATAGTTGGTCCAAAATCAATTTTTTCTTCTCCTTCTTCTTCTTCTTCTTCTTTTATATCATTTTCAATTTGATTGTCAGTGTCAATGTTTGATTCTTGGATTGAATTTGAGCGTCTAATTCGTTTTCTTCTTGTTGATTTAAATTCAACATTATTGTCATTACTATCAACATAATCCATATCACTATCTTTTTCAATATCTTCACTAATAATTCCACTTTCATTTTCACTATTAATTTTTCCATTTTCTTTTCCATTTTCATTTCCATTCTCTTTTTCATTTTTATTCTCATTATTATGATTTTCATCTTCAGGAAATGTTATAATTGATTTAATCCTATTATTAATTTGCTTTATTCTATTCATTTCAATTTCATCTAATTTTTTAAACATAAAAAATTCTTCACATTTAAATTTTAATAAATCAATTAATTTTATAAATTTTTTTGAATCAATTGCAAATATAAAATCTAAATTTTTAAATTTAATACCTCTTCCATCTTCTCCATCTTTTTCTTCTTCTTGTTCCTTTAATGTTGATGTTGATGTTGATGTTGATGTTGAATTTATATAATGATATTTATTTAAATTTAAATAAATTTCTTTTTTTTCAAAACATATAAACATCTTGATAATTTCTTTTTTATGAATTATTAAATTTGTTTGTAATTCATCTTGTAATACTAAAAGAATTTCAAAATTTCCAATTTCTTTTTCATCTCCATCTTTATTAACTTCTGATTCTTTTAAATATAAATAATTAGATTTTAAATTTGTTGATTCATAACTTTGTAGTCCAATTATAATTTTATGTATATAATAATGATTATTAGGATCATATAATTGTGATATATTTTGTGCATTTGAATTTGTATTAGAATTTAAATTTAAATTTAAATTTAAATTTGAAGTTGAAGTTGAAGTTGAAGTTGAATTCAATGTAGATGTTGTACTAACATCACTATTAAATGAATTATTTATTGAAGTATTTGATGAATTATTTATTGAATTAGTTGGTACATTAATACCAAAATTATTCGTTGGAACTAAAGATATAGCAGGTGATTTGATTAAATGTCCATAACTTTGTACTCTATTTATAAAATCATTAGTATAAAATAAAATAGAAATATCATAATTTAGAATATATATACCTTTTAGTAGCCTTTTTTCTAGTCCTTCTTGTTAAAGAACCAAATTCTCTTTTAAGAAATGTTTTCTTTTTATCAATTATTACAACGTCATTCTTTAATTTAAACAAACAAAAACAAAAAAGCATTAGTTTACAAAAAATTTAAATTTTTGAAAAGAAAAAAACAATATAAATAAAAATAATTGACATACCAAACCATCAGTATCTTTAATAGATGGGGTTTCGCCTGACATTTGTTTAAATTCATAAGCATTTATCAATTTATTCAAATAGAAAGAAAAAAAGTGTGAGAATGAGAAAAGTTGTTTTGAATTTAACCCCGTAAATTGTTCAAGGCAACTTCCGGTAGGTAAGATATTAATTTTTCATATATATACATTTTTACATAATTTTTTTTGCGGAGATTCATTTTGAGTCAGAATTATCAAAATTATCATCAAAAATGTTAAAAATTTCATCAAATATTCTTAAAAATTCAATAAGATATAATAATTTACAAAAAAATCTATTTCATACAACATGTTTTAAAAATTCAAATCAAAAAACACCATTTAAAGTATTTATTGATACATTTAAATCTGAAATTAAAAAATCTGAAGATTTACAATCAAATATTAAAGCATTACAAGATTCAACTGATAAAATGGTTGAATCAGATGCATATAAAAAAGCAAAAGAAGCTTATGAAACTGCAAAAAAAGGAACAACAGTAACTGGTGAAGTTTTAAAAAAAACTGGTCATGTTGTTGGTAATGTTGCAATTAATGCTTGGGATAGTCCAGTTGGTAGAGGTACAAGACATGTAGTTAGTGCAACTGCTGATGTTGTTGATAAAGCAACTGAACCAATTCGAGAAACTAAAATATATAAAGATGTTAAGGAAGTTATTGATGATGGAGATTCTTCAAATTATGGTGGATTTTTAACAAAAGAACAAAGAAGATTAAAAAGAGAAAAATTAATGAAACAAAAATTAGAATATGAATTAAAATCTGGTATTAGATCAAGACCAGTTCAAGAAGATTTAGAAGCTGGATCAAATATAGTTGTACATGCAACCGCAAAATCAAAAGAACCAGGCATAAAAGAAAAATGGGATTCATTTAAAACAACTACTGAAACAGGTAGAAAAATTGGTGATTTAAAAATGAAATTTGAAGAAAGTGAAAATGGTTTAATTTCATCAATTAGATTTATTGGTGAAAAAATTAATTGGTTTTTTAAAGAAACTGAAGCTGCAAGAGTTAGTAGAACTTTTAAAGAAATTGATCCAACTTTTAATATGGAAGAATTTAGAAAAGAAGTAAGAGATTATATCGTTCCTGAAATTTTAGATGCTTATATTAAAGGTGATAGAAAAGTACTTCAAACTTGGTTATCTGAAGCTCCTTTTAATATATGGTCTGCAAATGCAAAAGATTATATAACAAGAGGTTTAGTTTCTGCTGGTCGAATTCTTGATATTAGAGGTGTTGATATCATAACTGCAAAAATATTAGAACCAAATACTCCAGTTTTTGTTATTGGATGTCGAGCTCAAGAAATACATTTATTTAAAGATGCTAAAACTTTGGAAGTTAAAGCAGGAAGAGAAGATGAAGTTATGATGAGTACTTATGCTATGGTTTTAACAAGAGTTCCCGAAGAAATGTCTTCTGAAGAAACAAGAGGTTGGAGGATTTTAGAACTTGCTAGAGGACAATCAAGAAAATGGAATTAAATATATTTATATATTATAAAAATTGTATATATTATGATTATAATGAATATTGAAAATTATCCATAAAATTGTTATATGTGTGTCATAATACGTTCCCAGATATATACACACATGTGCTGAAATATACTCATAAAGACTATAAAAAAAACATCATCCGAAAAACTTTTCCAAGCTTCTAAAAAGATCACTTTATAAATTCTTAAAAATGTCAGCATTTCTCCAAAAATCTATTCCTAAACTTTTCACTAGAAATAACAGACAATATGCATCCTTCGTCAGGTCTTATGTCCGTACGGGATCTTCTCTATTAACAAGATTCCCAAAATCTTCCATCGCTGTTAAATCAATTAACCCTTCTTCTCAATTAATCTTCAGATCTATCCAAACTTCAAGTATTAGATTTAATGAATTTGAAACACCATCTACTAATACTACAACTCCTCAATCAAGTCTTTATATTGGTAATTTATCATATGAAACAACAGAACAAGATCTTAAGGATGAATTTTCTGAATTTGATGATGTTGTTGCTGTAAGAATTATTACTGGTCCAGATGGTTATTCAAAAGGGTTTGGTTATATTGATTTTGCAGAAGCTGATACTGCAAAAAATATAGTTAATTCACAACAAGAAGATAAATATATTGCTGGTAGACCAGTTAGATTAGACGTTGCAACTCCAAAAAAACCAAGAACCCCAAATCCTCCTTCAACAAGTGTTTATGTTGGTAATGTTCCATTTGATGTTTCAAAAGATCAATTAAATGAATTATTTGAAGAATTTGGTGTTGTTGAAAATATACATACCCCTATTGATCGTGAAACTGGTAATCCAAAAAACTTTTCTTTTGTTCATTTCAGTTCAGTAGAAGATGCTCAAAATGCTCTTGATGCTTTAAATGGTCATGAATTAGGTGGTAGACCATTGGCCGTTAGATTTGCTTCTCCAAGACAACCAAGACCAGAAGGATTCAATAACAGAGGTGGTTTCAATGGTGGAAACAGAGGTGGAAACAGAGGTTATGATGGTGGCAATAGAGGTGGTTACAATGGAAACAGAGGTGGAAACAGAGGTGGAAACAGAGGTGGTTATGATGGTGGTAATGGAGGATTTGGTGATTTTTAAGTAAAATAAAAAAGAATATATTTTTTATCTATGAGATATGTTAATCTCCTTTGTATATATCATTACTATCTCCTTTGGATGCTTTATAACTATTTATATGTGATTGTTTAACTTATCCATTTGTATAATAGTATATATTGGATTTTTATGTTTATAGCTGATCTACTTTCAATATTTATCTTAACTTTTTAAATCTATATAATTTTTCAAACGAAACTAAAATCTAGAACTTTGGATTATTTGTTGTTGCTTTATTCTTACTTTCTTCATTCTGGATATTTTCTTCATCTTGATCTATACTTTTATCATCTTTAACTCCAAGAACACTTCCACTCTCTTTTTCTTGTTCAATTTCATCTTTGATCAATTCTTCTTGTTCCCTAATTAAATTTATCCTCTGTTCATTAGTAGCTTCTTGATCAACAACGCTCAATTCTGCTTCATGGTATAATTCTTCAGGCAATGCACTTAAAACGGCTTCCAAAGCACCATATAATGATTCAATATCAACCTCACCATAAGTATAAGCACTACTTAATACAAGCAACGTAGAAGGTACCTTTTCACGCAGTCTCAAATCTAACCATAGTTGTAAATCTTCTCTTAATCCAGCAGGAGAAGAACTGTGAGGTTTGATACTTCTTGAAGCACAGGCATGTTGTAATTCAATTGTAGATAATGATTTCACTCCTTCATAATCAATAGCTCTATCATCTTTCCTAATTTGTAGCAATCTATTTCTAATTAAATATCGAAGCAATAAATCAGTTCCAAATGGTTTAATATTAATATATTTTGCCATTGCAACCAATTGAGGTCTTGATAAATTATCTAAAACAACATCATCTTTAAATAATCTTGCTACTCTTAAAACCAAATCTCTTGAAGGTGATACACCACTTTGTCTAACTTGTTTAAAAAATTCTTGAAAATCTTCCTTTTCATTTGCTGTTATTGCAGATGGTAAACTCATACCAGTTTCCTGAATAGTTTTCCTTAAAACATCACTTACTGTTTTTCTTGTATTTCTTAATTTTTTACGATTTTGTTCTTTACTTTTCGAACTTTCAAATGTTGATGGTAATAAACCAGGGAAAATTTTTAAAGCAATTGGTAATAATAATTCAGCAAACGGAACCAAAACAAAAACTGAGAATGGAACTAATCGAATTATATCTGTAATTGTTCTTTCTAATTGTCTTGATTCACGTCTTGATAATTCATAACCTGCTGTTGATTTAAGTAAAAGTTTTGAAGAAATTTTAATTTCAAGTCCTAAAAGTTTTGTACCGGCCCAATAATGATTTGCTTCATGTTTAATTTTCACCCAAAGCGTTGGTTTTACAAGATCTTTTGATTTGGTATCTTTATTGTCTTTTCCAGATCCATTTGATCCTTCGATTGTTTGTTTGTCAGTAGATATTTGTTTTTGGGTTTGTGTTTGTGTTTGCGGTGTCTCCGTTGAGTTTGGTGATGAAAAATATCGATATTGACTATGAGGAAACATTTGATTTTGAATAAACTTATATTGATGATTATAATTGATAGTTGGATATAATACATTAAAATTGTTTAGTATAGATTTAGTAAATATTGATCTGTTCAAAACTAAAGAACCAGCTCTAGATGCTGGACTCAACGAAAGAGCTAAATAAATAAGAATACATGTAGTTGTTAATATTATACAATTCGTATCTTATCGTACATTGTATATCGTTATGAAAATACTTACCACTTTTTGAAATGGAGGTTGTTCTTAACATTTTTTTGACTTTTGATCTCCAATTTTTCAGATATTTTAAATTCAATAAAACGTGAAATAAATCTAAAAAGAAAATGGTGGAATTTTTATATGGCTCTTACCTAACCACAAAGCTTATTTTTCAAACCCATTCAATCAATCAATTTTAAACACCGTTTGTTAATCATTACACAAATATAAATTATATTATTATTAATATTTATATTTCATCTATAAAAGAAAAAATTTTATAATCTTTTAATTGGACACTTCTTTAAATATAAAGTCTTATTCTTTAAAATTCTAACAGATTTAAAAAATATCTCTTGTGGTGTCATTGCTCCAGTACTCTCAACATTAAAGATAAAATGATCTCTTCTTCTACCCAATTTTACCTTATTAGCTAAATTTTCATGTCTTAAAACTTCTCTTGAAACTGTATCTTTACGTGGATCAGCAACATATGCTTTTCCAGATTCATCAATTTCAATAACTCCAGATGGGAAACATTTCTTCAATTCTTCTGCTTCTGATCCAATAATTGGTTCTAAAAGTTTTATAGCAGGTAATAAACGATATGATGCAGTAGCAACAGGTGAAAATTTAGCATGATCAGATCCAAGACCTAAACGACAATGCATTTTTAAAGATATTTCTTGTCCAGGTCGTAATTTTGCTATTAAAATATTAGGATTAGTTGTAATATTTTCACCATTTTTATATTTATATTTTTCAATTTGTGATCCTTGTGGTTCAAAAACTAAATCTTTTGCGTAAACATTTGAATTAATAAATTCATCATCTTCATTTTTTGGATTTGGATTTCTTTTACAAATAATATTAAGTGATAAAACAACTGTATTTTTATCATCAAATCCCTCTTCTCCAGCACTTGGATCAACCCAAATAAAATCATCAGGATTAAAATTTAATGGAATAAGTCCTAATCTATGTGCTAAGACTTCATCTTGAATTACTGATGTATTATTAAAAACATAAACATTTTCAATTGCTAAAGAAGGAATTTCAGCAATCATTATTCGTCGGAATGCATTTGCTATTGATGTATCAATTCCAATAAGATCGAAATTTAATGAATGTTCTTCTTCATCATATTTATGAATTTTAATATCAAATGTCTTTTTAAATAATTGTTAGTATATATAAAAAAAAAAGTCAAAAATTTAAAAATAAAGTATATACAATACCTTTTTGAATTTATTCAGATCCCAAGAATGATCTTCCCCTGGATAATAGCCTGGGAAATCTGTACTAGCAACCTATTTAAACATTTATTAGTAAAAATTCACAATATTTCATATTTCATATTTCATAAGGGTGTATATGAAAATTTTCACAAAAACATACATTCGTAACCCTATCGTGTTCTATCCCTACAAGATTTCTCTCCATGATTTCTGATATTTACTTATTTATTTCTGTGTGTTTCTTGAAATTTACAAGAAAATAAGGTAAGGTGAAAAACGATGAGATAAAAATTTATAATTAAAGATTCAAAAAAAATGTTTAGTGATAATCATTATGTAAGCATAGTTACCCGGCCAGAGTATAACATGGCTTCTTTTCCTTTCCACACATTATTGATAATACATTCTTCTCTATTAATAATTGCCGATAGTTATTCTGAATCCAATTGAGCACATGTGGAATCTCCTCAAAAAGTTTGATCACAAGACAGGAATTGCAATTATGAGCCTTCCAACAGTTTGAGACTCAAATAATAGGGTTTTCTTTACATTTATACAATTTAGAAAATTCATAATCAGAATATCATTGATCATATGATTGACTCCATGCTTCATATAGTGGCAATTGTTTATAGGGTTAAGGACGCTAACTGATTACTTCGTTTTATATACACTAATAGAATATATATATTTTATGGAGCATTATACTGTTTTGAGAACAGTTTAAGGCCTTGTAGAGTATTTAATAGCTGGTTATAATATTAGCATTTTTTAGAGTAGTGACCCGAAGAAAACCGTAACATTAAGTTGGGGCCGGTCGGTCGTATTAGTTGGTTAATATCAATGAAAACTTTTAATCTAAATCTCACTTGCATATTTTATTATTCATGATTCTTTCTAAAGAAGTCTTTTCAAATCTCCGATTCACAGAACTATTAAACCTTCCGTAACAAAGCTATTTGAGATTAAAATATTTCACCTATCAACTCTGGGCTTCCAAAATGGATTTGATGAATGATATCTCTAAAGCCTTCTAGACTTTGATCACTTCAAAAGGAGGATTATAATTAAAGATCAAAGAAATCATTTTTAGATATATCATGTCTATAATAACTAAACTTAATCGCATGTAACACCAATGAATATGAGTAACTGAGTTTTCCTAAAACCTTACCAGTAGTGATATAAACGGTGATAAATTCATACATTTTTATCTCAAAAACTGATTTAGAAGACACAATGTCAAACACTATCATATTGTCTTTGAAGTTAAATCAATTAATATGATCTTTGTTGTATTTGAATCATTCATCATTTGAAAAAGAGATCGACTAGTAAGAAAACAATTTTTCTCTCCAGATGGATATATTCTAATTTTAACCACTCTTACTTATAGTCATAGAAGAGCGAGAGTTTTAGTTGTAACCACTGCATAGGTTGTTTCATATAGATTTCTGTTAAAAGGATAAGTTTGTAAGTGATTGGAAATAGGGTAATAAGTAACTGGTAATTCAGGGAAACTTTGGAACCCGAAGCATTATTTCTTCTGATTTATCAATATTATAATCCCGATCTTAATTATAATATAGCGCTATTATCTTATAAGGTTATAGTGTTATTGAATTTTACAACTATATAGCCTATAGGTATATCTATTGCAATTGGAATTTCAGGATTTCAAAGTAAGCTTTGTATAATTTAGATTTACTTCTATAACTATGATATCATTCAATAAGGTTTTTTGCTACAACACTCTCAGAAAGATGAAAATAAGTCTTATATATATTAGAGCTTGAATAGGAAAGATCAAAAAGGTCTAAATGGACACACACTGAAATGAAGATTGGAAACACAGGGGCTCAGTAGTCAAGGGTCATAATGTAAAAGGATAAGTTACACATATGATATAGTAGTCGCGCATATTATACGATTGTGTGTAAAGTTGCTAAAATATTTAATAGTCAGTGATCGATTGCAGATTATATAACGGTATATTTTGATCATTCGAGTAAATTTAATTGTGTTTTGGCTTTTTAATAAATCATTTCTTAGTTTTGCAATTGGGGGATTGTCTATAAGTTCCATGCTTGTTACACAATAAGTTATTAATAACAGTCGCTATATTTTATCAATCATTTAGCCGCGGAAATGATATATATACCAATAGAATATTAAATTTAGTCATGGTCATATAAATAATTCTTCTCTTTAATTGTATTTTAGAATTCATACTCGTTCAAATTTCTATTATATTTATAAACTCTCTTCATTTAATGATTATCATTTATTTTCACTTTATATACTATAATAGCTAAGTCAAGTTACTCTTTTGTGTAAGAAATCGTTACTTAAAACAACTAAAATGTTCGGTTTGGTAAATAACCGTAGGGCTATATGTATTACCATACGGTCGTATGTTCGTATGCATATGTTAGCCCAGTTTTAATTATTATCGGAGAATAGGGAGTTAAGTTAGACTGATACTTATATACGTATAATATAAGTGTATACACATTAATACTATTATTATTAGATGGCTATATACTTAATTTATTTATAACTCCACATCTCGTTTTAAGACAATCTGAAGAATAATTATATTTTCAGAGAATACATAACATTTAAATTTGAAACTGTGATGATAAGTAAGTATGATTCAGCAACGGCAAGCAACGCATTAAATTGCGGTAAATTTTAAAGATAGCCTTATAATTAATATCTAATACATATAGCTATATTCGTATTAGAAAAGGTAAGCCGTTGAATATTGTTACTTTTATTTTCATAGAACAAGTTTCATGTTCCTTGTAAATAAGCTTTTAAACAAGCTTTACCAAGATTTCGTATGTAATTGTATTACTTACTGCAGAAACAAGCGTTTATAAAACAAAGGAGCAGCTGCAAATAAGCCCAAACCTTTCTAAATATTATTATATGCATAAGCTTATACCTTGATTCGTAGTCTCGATTAGTGCCCTTAATTTGTATCGTATAGATCATGATAAAATATATATGCTGTTATATTTATTTATCTTTCACGCCTTCAATTTTACAAATTAACCGTTCTAATCTGTTGGAGTATTATTTAGCCTTCGAAGTAGATATCTGATGATACATTATTGCAATATTGAAAGTATTCTGTAGCATTTAAAAATATAAAAGGTGTATAAATTCCCATATATTCTCAATATTTATTAATCACAGTATTAATTGTTACAATCACTTATTCACTTCCTAAATAATCATATTTAAATTTACTCTCAATGAAATTATCTTCATTAGCCACCGCTTTTTGCTTCTTGCTCGCAGCAGAAGCTGCACCAAGTGACCTAGAAAAAAGAAGCTCTTGTACTATTAGCGGAACTTCTATCAGCAACTTGTCAACTGTTAAAAGCTCTTGTACAGAAATTATCGTTTCTGGATTAACTGTTCCAGCTGGTGAGACTTTGGATCTTACTGGTTTAAAATCAGGTACGACAGTTACATTTGAAGGAACCACTACTTTTGGTTACAAAGAGTGGGAAGGTCCTTTAATTTCTGTGTCCGGTACAGATATTACAGTTACAGGTGCTTCCGGTCATGTTATTAATGGTAATGGTGCCAAATGGTGGGATGGTAAAGGCTCCAATGGTGGTAAGACAAAGCCAAAGTTCTTCTATGCTCATAAGATGTACAGTTCAACAATTTCTGGTCTGAATATTAAAAATACTCCTGTTCAAGGTTTCTCAATTAATACTTCTAAATCTTTGACTGTTAGTAGTGTCACTATTGATAATACTGCTGGTGATGTTACTAATGGTGGTCATAATACCGATGCTTTTGATATTGGTTCTTCTGACTCAATTACAATTACAGGGGCCAAAGTTTATAATCAAGACGATTGTTTAGCTATTAATTCCGGTACTAATATTATTTTCACCAAGGGTTATTGCTCAGGTGGCCATGGTCTTTCAATTGGTTCAGTTGGTGGAAGATCTAACAACGTTGTGAAAGGAGTAACCATCAGTGATTCAACAGTAACAAATTCGGATAATGGTGTAAGAATTAAGACTGTCTATGGAGCAACGGGTTCTGTTTCTGGTGTAACTTATAGTGGTATCACATTATCTAAAATTGCTAAATATGGTGTTGTTATTGAAGGTGATTACGAAAATGGATCACCAACTGGTACACCAACATCAGGTGTCCCAATTACCGATTTGACATTGAAGAATATTAAGGGAACCGTAGATAGCTCAGCTACCAATGTTTATATTTTGGTCAAAGGTGCATCTGATTGGACATGGTCTGGTGTTAGTGTTACCGGTGGTAAAACTTCCTCTAAATGTACTGGTATCCCAAGTGGTTCTGGTGCTTCCTGTTAAACTAGCATACCGTATGCTTATTTTATACATAACCAGTTTATATGGATTTTTCTCTTTGCGTTAATATATATATATATTTATAATAATAAGTAATGATAAGTGAGATGTTAATTCTCATTAGAATACCAACTTTAATATATGAATAATGCATCTTTTTTGAATAGTTAACGGTGTAATATTAATGAGCTTAGTAACTCTTAATATTGGATTATTTTGCATTTAAATTGGAAATACTGTGTGCATGAACCTTATAAAAAAAATTATAATACATTCATGGGCTCCTACATCTATTAAGGTATTGCTAATGATATACTTGTTTTGAGTACAATTGGCTTAATATTACGGTGATTATATTTTCCATAACAATATTTTTCTGGAAATTGGGTTATACCAGATATCAATTCCAACTAGGAAGTTCGATTTATTCCCTCTGAGTATTTTTCTTGGAAAAAGAAACAAAATTAAATAGAGTATAAAAATATTTAAAATATATCTAGCACTTCAGTATAGGACAAAAACTAGATATAAATCTCATTGTGAGAAGCTGACTTGCCTACAACCTCTACCCCAATACGAAGAGTATACGCGTATACAGTATCAAATAATGGGGATCAGAAAAAGCTTAAGATTTTTAGCAACATATTTTCAGAGGATACTTAGATGTAACTTCCGAGATACCAAGGCAAGAATTTAATATTCTCCTCCAAAATTTACTACAAGACGAGAAAATGAAGAGAGATGAGGAAGGAATAAATCTTTTCCATCATATATACCGGAGACGATTCCACGAGATTTTTTTCAAAGAGTTATCAGAAGTTATAATAAAATCACTGTTATTCTATTAGGATAATGTTCTTTTTATAGTCGACCTGAGGCCATACCCACTAAACCCTCCTCATGTTTATCTAGCACATCCCAATATCATAAAGAAATATATTACTTTTTTTTTCCAAGCAGGCATTAAGACGCTAAATTAAACTTTAGACCCTATACCGGGGGTATTTACTTGAGTACTATAAACTTAACATCTAGGGAATGAATAACAAGGACCCTTTCAGGTAAAATATACCTATGATAATCCTCGCAGGCTCACCGATCTCTGTTAACGTTCATTGCTGCTTCGCTTATTAATATATTTATTTGATTTCGCTCCCAATTCTCTGAAAGCTTCTGAGCTTAACCTCGATATATCTCGTTCAATCATTCTGTACATGTGAGAAGGTGTATTTATATCTGGTTCTTTCAACTTGATTTCCACTTTAACTGTCTGCTAAATTATTTTTGTTATTTTACATTCTGAAAAGACGTGTCAATCAATTTACTGTTCCTCTAATAAGAATCGATATTGATACTGTCGTCAAAGCTCCTCTTTTCCACATAGTCTTTTTTATTTTTTATTTTATTTTTTATTTTATTTTTTATTTTATTTTTTATTTTTTTATTTTTTTACTTAATAATATTTTTATTATTATAAACTATTTAAATTTATAATTATATAATATTGTAATTGTATTTATCTATCTGTATCATATCTAATAACGAACAAATTCGTATTTTAGAACTTGTTTTTTTTTTTTTGGGGGGACTTATGAAATATTTTATCTTTCTTTCTTTTAACCATTTTCATAATTATCTCATGGTTGTTCAAACGCTCCAAAGTAATATCACTAAATCTTCTTTGGACTCCTATATTCCATAAAATTTCGGTGATTGTGCTTAATTGCTTTATAGTCTTATGTTCTGTTAATGTTGCAGTTGGGAAAATTACTTCTTCTAAGGTTATATATCTCTTCCTAGTAAGGTTTTGAAAATCATTACCTTGATTTCATATGTATGTGCGTTTCGGTTTCTATCACAGGAGTTAGACATAATATGCATTTTGCCAGAGACCTGTTTATATGTTTATTTGATATAAATTCCCAGTGATGAGAATGATGTCGTAGGTTCAGACGATATATAAAATCTACTGATCCCGGGGTTTTCTTATCTATTTTAGCTAATAATACCCACCCATTTTCCCAGTTATCTGGAGTTCTAGATTGAATCCGATTTCCCCAATTTGGTATGATTGGTGTTGTTGTGCTATTAAATCGAGCTGCCGCCTGTCTGAATATTTTTCTTCCAATTTCCTGAGAATCCGTGGTTAGAATATTTTGTATGAATGCTAAAGATGCTTTCTCTGAACATATGTATATGGTATGTGCTATGTTTAAACTTTTTTTTTAATTTTTTTTTAATTTTTTTTTAATTTTTTTTTAATTTTTTTTTAATTTTTTTTTAATTTTTTTTTAATTTTTTTTTAATTTTTTTTTAATTTTTTTTTAATTTTTTTTTAATTTTTTTTTAATTTTTTTTTATTTTTTTTTTATTTTTTTTTTATTTTTTTTTTATTTTTTTTTTATTTTTTTTTTATTTTTTTTTTTAATTTTTTTTTTTTTCAAGTGGCCATTAAGGCTCTATATTAAACTGCTTTTTCTATAAATACTATATTTATAACAACCAAAAATTGTGAAAATAAAAAGACCTATTACTAAGCAAAAATACCTCTTACTAATGTTAGAGGTTCACTCTTTTTTGAGTAGTGTTGTAAAGGATGTCTTATGTATACATCTTTCCTATTTTTTTTTTTCCATAGCACCTAAGTGATTCAGAACAAAGCTTTGTGGAGTCTCTTTCAATCATTTTACTCCATTGAGATGCTGATAAACTATTCTCCTGTTGATAGTATCTTCTGTGATATTTTCTAACCAAAAAAACTGTTACCGCTCTTAATATTAATTGTTTTCTTTCCTTATGATTAAAGTTAAGAAGTGATTTCACTTTAATTTCCTCTTCTTTTAGTTCTATCACCTTTAGGTTATAGGACCATATTTTCTTTGTAATTTCACATGTAGAGAATACATGTTCAAAGGATAATGCAAAAAAAATTAGGTTAACATCAACGATGAGTATCCAAAAAACGGGCCGAGCTGGGAATTGAACCCAGGGCCACTCGCACCCAAAGCGAGTATCATACCACTAGACCACACGGCCGAATTTCTTACTGTGTGAAACTTCTTTCTTTATGCTTTCTTATTTAGAGGTCTTTAATTAGATTTAATACATGTTTTCTGTTTTTTGTAGCCATGATCATGTACTTCTTATGGAATTTAATTGGAAAATATAAGTTAAAAAAAAAAAAGATTCTATTCCAAAACACATTTTACAGTCTTGAACTAGCTCAACTCAAGATATATACATTTGTATTTCATTCTTAACGCACATTTAATACCTTATTATTTCATTACTTCTAGGACTTTCTATATTAATAGCTTTTGGATTTATCTATATAAAGATAAGATAAATCCCACTTTTAAATAGAAGGAGGTTAGCTTTAATACATTTTTCCTGTTCAAGATCTTGATCGTCGTCTGTATCTGATTCCGCCAGTTACATCTATTGTAAGCTACTAAGAGTGTCAAGAATACACAAAAATAAGAAGAATAGAAAGAGAGGTTTTTATTTCACTATATATAGTAGAGATTTCCTCAGAATTTACATAGTTTCTAGTTAAATAATTTAATTGGAAAATATATGAAAAGTTAAAAATAAAAAAAAAAAGATACAGACGACGATCAAGATCTAAACAGGAAAATGTATTAAAGCTAACCTCCTTCTATTTAAAAGTGGGATTTATCTTATCTTTATATAGATAAATCCAAAGGCTATGAGTACTACAAACCATGCTCAAACAGACGGTCTTACCGAAAGATGTAATAAGACATTGGAAGGAATTTTACGAGCATTTGTAGGTCAGAATATCCAAAATTGGGACCATTTCCTCGGTAGTGCAGAATTTGCTTATAATGGCTCATACCAAGCATCAATCCAAATGACACCGTTCTTCGCCGATTTAGGTATGGATCCACCTAGGAATGACCTCCTACCTGTTACCGATGTCTAATGGACTCTTGATTTAACAAACGATAATCAATACACATGCGTAACGAGTTATCTGGTTTTTTCACGAAAAGCACAGGGGCAGAAAAAGGACTGGTAGATTTTCTAATGAACCCTTTGTTTAACAGGTCATGAACCTGCTTATCTAGCTCCAAACGTTCTTTGTACGACAATCTGTATGGACGTCTGGCTTTTGGCGTCCAGTTCTCAATTAAATCAATGTGACGTTCAAAGTCTGGGCCTCTGTCAAACAATTGTGTAAGTGGTTCATTATTAACAACATCAGCATATTCAGATAATATGAAGGGTGGTAGTTTTGTGGCTTTCACTGCTTCTGGAAAAGTCACATTAAGAACACTTAAGTCACCCTGACGCAAATCATGCGTAAATTCAGTAGCTTCAACAAGAGCAACATCAATAGCGGTGTTAAGGTCATTTTCATCTTCCATGCCTGAATGACCCATGAAGGTRTTTTGGCCCCAATCAATAGAAGTATGATGGCGAGTGATAAAGGGTTTCCCTAGTATGAGACCATGGGAAAGGGTGTTTACCACATAACAGCGAACCGTATCCTTGAAGGAACCCAATTGTAATTCCAAGGTAATATGACCTTCTGCCACGATTGACGATTTCCCAGGTTCGGCTGTGAACACATTCAATGGCGCCTCTGGAAGCGACTGCACCGCCGCTTGGAGCCCTAAGGCAAATCAATTGTATTATTTAAATTTAAATTTAAATAACCCGAGCAGTGGTGATTAGATTCGTGGTACAACCACTGCTAATAACACCAGTGTGGTAACCATTAACAACAAAGGGTAGCAATAAGAGTTTCTCATTGGGTACTGGACCAACGGAGGACGATTGAGAAGATATGGCAGGAAGGTTCAGATTCTGAGATTGAGGATTAAGAGGTGGGCGTTGAGGAGTAAAAGGTGGGCGTTGAGGAGGAACCGACCCGCGACATTGACTCGCGTGGTGGTATCCTACTCGGCAGTGGAAGCACTTTCCTTCCCGTCGAAGTCTCTCTCGCTCCTGAGGTGTCAGTTTCGGAAAATGTTTATTACCACATTGGACATAATAACATCACCTTCTGCGTCTCTTGTAGAAGAAGAATACCCAGTATGATTCCAGGCCGGCACTTCTCGTTTGACCTGTTGAAACCGGTTGGTCTTGGGCTTAGAAAATAAAATGGAATCAACTCTTTGAGCGTTAACAATAGCATCACTTAGACTAATGTGACTGGTCAATCTAGTTTGTAATTGCGTTTGTGTCTTCAATCCTGAGAGAAACCGTTCAATTGCCGCATCTTCACTAATCCAATGAGGGGGTAGTCTACCTAACAATTGTTGAAACATGACGGCGTAATTAAATACGTCCTTTTGTTGTCTCAAGGCCATAAAACGTCGAACAAGATCTTCTTTAAATCCAGGTGGCATAAACACGTTGCGAAATTCTTCCAGAAAATCGTTCCACAGTGGAAACCCATTAGGGTGTGTTGAAAACACGCCTAAAAACCATCTCAGAGCGTCACCCTCTAGGTGAAGAGAAAAGATTTGGATCTTAGTCTGATCATTGTCAACATGACTAAGTTTCATAAGGACCTCAAAACCGTTCAGAAAGGCTTCCAGAGTATCCACATCTCGCCGCCCATCATATTTCTTAAGAGGGRGAGGTTTGAAAGAGAAACCATGGTCTAACGAAAAGGAAGAGGGTTCCATGATRGGATTAACTTCAGTAGTGGGAGCCGCAGAAGTAGTGGGTAGAGCAGAAGTAGGAGATGAAGGAGCTGACTCCAAACCAAATATCATATGCTATGTTCGATACTAAAGCTAACAAAAGTTAAGGCCGCAAAAAACTATGATTAATAGTCTCTGAAAAATGCTCTTTAATATCGTATATGAACGTGCAATGAAATGGAGAGGAACCACGAATTCCACAATAGTAGGACTTCAGCAAAAAATTCAAGACAGGACCAGTTATGGATACCCAACAACTAGCACCAAAACAAGACGATAACACCAGGGGTAATAAACAAGAACTAAGACTAACCAAAAGACATCCCACACAATAATTCACACCAGATACCAGGGATAATTTGGATTCGATACAATAAGCTTCACGAGGGGGTAGACCAAATGATATCTAACTTATACCAGATGTCTACTGAAAACAAGACTTAAGCAAATTGCCTAACAAACGAAGTATATGTTAACACCAAGATATACTTTTAACAAACAACGGATGAACATACTATCCGAAGTTCAATTAACACCAGTGTATTCAACGAAACACTTTATCAGATGGACAATATGTGCGTGAAACGATAAAAAAAAACAGGAACAGATCGTTTCGCGCCACTACCAAATGTCACGACACAACACAGGAAACAAAGAAAAGTGTATTAAATCTTAATTAAAGAATCCTTTTTAAAAGAACAGGAAAAGCGAGGGATTATATAGTCAGCTATATAGAGATCACACCATATACATGTACTTGCAATTGTAGTCTCGATGATGTGTATAATCATGAGACATAATTAATATTAAGAATAAGAAACCATAAGAAAGAAGAAAGTTTTACAAATAAAATCCCAGCGGACTTAGCTCAGTTGGGAGAGCGTCAGACTGAAGATCTGAAGGTCCTGTGTTCGATCCACAGAGTTCGCATATTTTTGATTTTTGTGTTCGAAACTCACCTCACAGGAAATTTAATGGTTAAAAAGATAAAATCAAGATTGGTATACCTATTTCACCATTATAACAATATAAAAACGAGGAGTATCATAGTAAACATTTACGTTATGACCAAGGCACTTTTTCTTATGGAATTTATTCCACCCCCAAAAAGTATCTTAAACGTCATTATGAAAATAATTAAAAATAATATCGATACATATAAGTATCGCTCAAAGTGTTGATGACTCCTGCTAAGAGAGGAGGCTATGGACTAATAGACCTCATGGTCCAACAGAAAGGCCGTCATTCATATCATTTATCATCATTACTAACCAATGACGATGATGATCCCCAAATCACAATCAGGGAACAACTGGTTTTTCATGGGGTAAGAGCTTCAATATTAGCAAATAAAATTATGGAAAAAGAAAAAAAAAGCTAAAAACGACAATTAGACCCGGATTGGGATCAGATTTTATTAATAAAATAATAAATATACAAGACAATTTTTCAACAGACAAGGTAGAATACCTCCAATGCTTTTAAGCAAAAGGTCAAAATAATCCAGCCGTGGGATACATATATAGCCCATTTCTGGGACACTACAAAAGTTGGCGATATAAACCCACAATATATTAAAATTAAAAGTTTCAGGGCAATGAAAGAAATTACTCAATCCATGGACGTAATAGCTAAATCAGCATAAATTTAAAATATCAAAATAGAGGACTTTATTGGTCTCCAAAACGAAGTGCTTGACAAATTCAGTTGGAGGGGTATTTGTAAAACATTTTTCAAAGCAAACCATAAAGTATTGGTACCAAAAGAAATGGAGAAAATATACAAAATTGGAGTCAATAGATGGGGGTTGCTATGGAAAGCAATCCACAAAAATAATTTTTATTTATCCAAAGTGATAGACGAATACCAGATATTTTGCAGCGGTTCATATTTACATTTCTATAACAATATTAAAGACAAAAGATGTCCTAGCTGTGAAAATTTGGAATTATCCTTTGAACATGTTTTTCTCTACATGTGAGATTACAAAGAAAATATGGTCCAATAACCTAAAGGTGATAGAACTAAAAGAAGAGGAAATTAAAGTGAAATCACTTCTTAACTTTAATCATAAGGAAAGAAAACAATTAATATTAAGAGCGGTAACAGTTTTTTTGGTTAGAAAATATCACAGAAGATATTACCAACAGGAGATAAGTTCATCAGAGTCATAGTGGTCCAAAATGATTGAAAGGGACTCCATAAAGCTTTGCTCTGAATCACTTCGATGCTACGGAAATAAAAAGAAAAAGAGGAAAAATGCATACATAAGATATCTAATATTAGTATTGACTGAGTAAAAGGTTGAGAATGGAGGCAATAATACTATAGAAAGTAACAACATTACTCAAAAAAAGAGTGAACCTATAACATTTGTAATAGGAATTTTTGCCTAGTATTAGGTCTTTTTATTTTCACAATTTTTTTGGTTGTTATGAAGATAGTATTTAGAGGTATAGTAGAGTTAATGGCCACCTGAAAAAAAAAAAGCAGAATTCAAATAAAGTGGATCATATTAGAAATGATCTCAAACTTGGGTTACCACACAGGTATTTAAACCGTTATTATATAAAACTATTCAATAATTCTTTTTATCCTCTTATAGATTAGCTAGTATAATCTACAATAAAATGATTAGGCATAAAAAAAGAAAGCATTTGAATGGTTCAATGAATAAGTGCATACTATGCTACTCTGAACAACATTTGATATATCCGGATCCCAATTTACAGAATCCTACAACCTTTAAAATCGAAAAACAGTGGAATCCAATTAGATGCCACTTCTCATAAATCCAATAATAACAATGATAGGGCATCTTTTGAAAAGATATTAGTTTCTCTGTTGATTAAATTCGTTCTTCTCTTAACTTTTGAACTTCTCACTGTCAAGTACAGCAGTATCAGTGTCAATACAGATTCTTAATTAAAATAAGAGCTCGCTTGATTTTCTAAAAATGCACGCTAGCTAAGAGCAATGATATGAATCTGACCAGGTTGTGCAATTTTAGCAAGAAACCACCAACCACACGAACAATCAATTATGCATATGTATGCACGAAAACAAACGAGAACTCCAAAATGGGTCCTGCAGCTGCATATTTCCAAAACACGCTAGAAAGTTCCATGACTCTTGTAAAGTGATGTTCTAGCATTATCTGGAAGCATATCTACAAACTTGTTTATTGATAGCATTACTAAACAATATATCACTTTTGCCACCATATTACCATATAAAATGAAGCTGATTTGTCCCCGTTTCTGTTTTCGATTAAATAATTTCTTAATTATAAATATCTTCCAAACAATCTTATAAATCTAATTCAATAAATTCAAGTTAAATACAATAAATATATTTAAAGATGACTACATTTCAAATCCCTTTTGATGAATTCTTATCTTCTGCTGCTGGATGCAGGCAATTCCCATCTCAACAAAGACAACGACTATCCCAAGAAGATTTAGAGTCCATCTTATCTGGATTATTTGGTCAAGCTTCTAATGATCATGCCTACGATCAAGGCTGCCACACATCATTCTCTCCACTTAATCTATTGCTTGATAACATTAATGGTCCTCAGTATAAGGCTAACAAATGTGGAGAACAAAAAGCTTCAACAACTGAGTCTACATCCAAGCCTAAACATGATGTCTATAATGCTACTCCAAATAATTTTAATGTTAAGAGTAACATCCCAACCAAAACATTTTCTCCCCCATTGGATCTCTATGAAACTGAATCATCATATTATATTTATATTTCCTTACCAGGTATATCTCAAAGTGATATAAATATTGATTATGAACCTTCTTTACATTCCTTAACAATATCTGGTGTTGTTCCAAGATCATCTTCAGATTCAAATGCAATCGTAAAAGTTTCAGAAATATCTTATGGTAAATTTGAAAGGATTGTTAAATTTTCAAAGGATATCAAGATTAATGATGAAGAGGTTACAGCTAAATTTAACAATGGACTATTAATAATAAATTTCCCAAAAATAAAAGAAATTAAAACTCAGAAACGACGTATTATTGTTGGATCAGGATCTACGGCTACATATCCAGCTACTACTATAATGCAACAGGATAAAAGCCAAGTTGAAGAGCAAAAAGATGCAAAAATGACAGATTCAACCTCAGAAGATAACGATAATGATATTTACCAAACAGAATCATCTCAAGAAAGTCATAATAATAGTCTAAATTTAGAAAAAGATCCGAAGGATCCAGAAGATAACTGGGACATTGTTGATGCCACTTCTAATGGCGCCGAAACCATATCCATTTCAGGTGATGATTCTGGTAAAAAACTTAGTAGAGAACCTTCTGTTGAAAATGTTCAAGATGAGGAATTCTTTAATAAATCAGTTTAAACGTTTACCTTTGGTTTCATGTTATGGCCTAATAATAATATTTCACTGTAATGGTAGTTTAATATATATGATTTAATTTTTTATTCCATTAATATAATAATCTGAACTTTTTTATAAAAACCCTTATTCGAAAAGAACTCTAAAGAATCAAAATTTCACGCTAAAGGTCAAAACTCTAGCGGTTTTTTCCAAGTTTTCTAAATTCAAACCCCCATTACAATCATCATAAAATCTTCCCTTGTAATGTATTTCACCAACAGTAAAACCCATTTCTTTGCATCATCATTTAATGTGATATCCGTATGATTTTAATTTGTGAATTGTATTCCTACTCCTAAGTTATCAAAACCTAAATCATTTATAGTCCTCGTAAAGTCTGGGATCATCATGGTTATCGATCTTGTATGGTACTTGTAAACGATCAGGATTCAGTACCACTATTCTAAATGTCCACATTGATGTGAAATTCATAATACACGTAATGAAAAGATTGTCTCCTTTGTGCCGAACATATAATATAAAACTCAAATACTACTCATTGTGATTATAATACTTTAATATACGAATCCATTTATCGTATTCTATGCCTTCTAGAGGCTGATTTTTTTGAATCATTGTTGGATCATTATTTAAAGGAATAAATGGTTCTTTCAAGAAACTTGTCAGCTTTTCCATCAACGTTAATTGTTCTGGTGGTACAATAGAATATTTTTCTATATCCAATTGAGCCCATTTATTACAATATTCTGTAAGATCGCTAAGTATATTTGAGAAATTTCTGATCCGATTTTCTTTTTCTCTCATTTGATTCATCTCTGCTATTAAATCTTGATCGATATTTTCATCAACAATATCATTAGCAGCTATATTTTCAACGTCATTGTCAATCTCAGTAAGTTTATTGGACTCATGAATCTTTGGTGGAGGTATTAAAGGATGTGATAAAGAATGTGAAAAGTTTACAATGATAAAATTGAAGTCAAATATATATTGAATCTTGAGTTCTGATTGACAGTCATATGATTTTAACCTGTATGGATCATGAATTGTTTTGGGATTCTCCTTCTTACGATGCCATTTTTTATCCTGTGTACAATTGTAACAACGTACAAGTGAAGTTTTATTCTTTCTTTTTTCATTTTTAAACATTCGTAAACCCGTCTTTTCCTCAAAGCGTTTCATAAATTCTTCAAAATATGCTTCTACATTATCAATAAAGGATGATTCTTCTTCAACACCACCTTCATTTCTATTTGGTAACGATGAATCTTCAATTGTAGCCATACGTTTTATCTGAAAGTTTGATGATTTTATTTTTTCAAATAGGTCAGATTCTTCGTGAATATTCGTTTTATTAAATAAAATGTTTTTTTTATTATCAAAATATTTTTGCTTTCTTTCAATTTTTCTTCTTTTACAATCATTACAATATTTTTCATTTGAATCTGAATAGAATTGTTTTGATCTTCTATGATTACTTGAATTTTGACATTTATTTAATACCTTATTGTCATGATTAGATTGGGAAAAATTGAGAGTTATTTCGCCAGGTAATGCCATTTCTATAAAGTCAAACAAGTTCAAATGTTAGTAAAAATTCTATAGTTAAATAGATAATATATATTGAAATGAGTTTCTTACATGAAATTAAAACGAAACGACGTGTTGACATACATACGATAGTAACTTTATAAGAATTGTGCACACTAGTTTTATTATAAGCATCACGTGGTCGAATATTTTATTCAAGAAATGGTCGAACTTTCACCCATGATGTGGCCTAATTTTTAATTCAAAATATGGCCGAATGGTTTGTGCATCATATGGTTGAATTTGTAACATTGACATATGACCTAATTATTTTCTCAAATGTGGGCGAATATTATGCGAAAGAAACTTGCCTCTGGATCGATCACCCTTGGCACTTCGAGTGGTCATTCTACTTGACATTTCAAAGGGTTGAGCCCAGTCTTAGAAGACTTCTTGGTAGCAGGTGGGGTTGATAACAAACTTAACTTATTTTAAAATTATAAGTCTTTGTATTGAAAAATATACTGTTAAATACAGAACGGAAACCGAGGGCTTAATACTAATAGCCTAATGATGTGTTAATGAGATGATGAAGAACCTAGACATTATATACTCTAGGATAGTCATGTGATATGATCACACACGGATCCGTCTGACATGTGACTGTGGTACGCTATGGAGCTGCTGTTGCAGGCTGCCCAACCCACAAAATCTGCCCTAATTTAGAATAACAATAATTCAATATTACAAGTTTAACCTTTAAATTTATAATATAATAAGGATTTTATTCACCCATTAATTGCTTTAATTTATATGTATATTGTTTTTATCATCCCTCTTCAGATAATTCTAATTCTCAACAAAGTAATTATTTAATCTATTCAACACCATACAATTTAGCTTCTTCTCTTAATGCACTTTCAGCAAATTGTATTTCACATCTTTTTCTACCTTCTATAATCCAATCTCTAGCCAAAACTTTTGGCCAACCTTTTAATTTATTAATTTCTTCAACAGCATCAATAACTCTACTTTCTTGTAAAGCAGTTTCAGTTCTTGCAATTATTGATTCAAAATCAGAACCTAAAGGTAAACCTTTTTTAGAAAATAATAATTTACTAAAAATCCATGAACCAATATGACCAGCAATACCAGCATCTTGTGGTAATAAAGAAGCATCACGTAAAGAAGGTAATAATTGTTGAAATCTTGAATGTAATTGAGATGGAGTTAAAATACCTTGTTCTAAAATATTTTCAGGAATATTTTCAATAATTAAATCAATTAATTCATCATGTTTCTCGGATGAATCAGATTTATTAATTTTATTTAATTCATTAATAATTGGTTTTAATGGTTTTGGTTCAACATCATTTATAGCAGTTGTTAATTTATTAACAGTTAAATTTAATTGTGATGATTTAAAAGATTTATTTATTAAATCATCAACTTTAACGGCTAATTTTGAAATTTCATCTAAATTTTGAGATAATTCATTTAATTTTGATAATCTGCCATCTCTTTCATTTTCAACTAATTCATTAATTTGTTTTGAAAATTCTTTATATTGTTCAATTCTTGAAGCAGTTATAACATTATTTGTTGCATTTATAAAATTTTCTTTATTTGATTGTAATTCTAAATTTAATCTTTTTTTATATAAATTTGAAATTTCTTCTCTTTCTTTTAAAAATTCATTTGACCAATGTTCTTGTTGTTTTGATAAAGCTTCTTTAATTTCTAAATCCCTATTTTGATTTTCTAATTGAAATTTCATTGTTTGTTGTTCTGATTGATTCTTTAATTCTTCTTTATGTTGTTTACGTAATGAAGAAAGTTCAATTGATAACCTATTAATTTTTTCAGTAACAGTTGAAATATCATTATCAGAAACATGTGAACCATTTATTGCGATAATCAGTTTATTTAATGCTTCAACAGTTGATTGAATTAATGGATCAGTTTCTTTTACCAAAATAACAGGTAATGAAGATGCTTTTCCAGAATTATAAGGAGCTAAAGCAAGAGCTTTTGATTTCTGTTCAGTTGGAGTATGAGGTGGAGTTGGAGGAGTAACTAAAGAAGAAGTATGTGGACCTGGTTTTGTGATGTCTATAGCACTTGGATCATCTAATGGAAGATCCAAACCTTTAGGAACAACACCTGCATTTGGAATGATTACTCTTTCATCGTTATCATGGGTTTGTCTAGTCGAAGTATATTTTGATAAATCCAAGTTTTTAAACTTTTGTTGGAATTTCTGATCTTCGGCAAAGAAAACCAGTTGTTCTGCAAAAGGAACATATTCGGTAAACAAATCATTAACGTAATCATATTCCAAGGAAAGATAAGTTCCAACGGCGTAAAACCCCGCTGCTAAAAGAAAAGTTTCAATAAGAAATCTTCGGAATTTGTGGGTTTTTTTAGGAGCGGGCGCAACTTGGGGGGCCGGGGGTGTCGTCAGGGGGGTCTTCACGGGTGCAATTGGGGCCGCCCGCACTTTGGAAACGGAAAAGGCTGGGGGGTCTGGGGGTGGAGGGAACACGCGAGGTTTGCCGGATTGGGAGCCCGCGCGGAGAGCACCAGAGGCAGCGAAGGATCGGCCAATCACAGGCACAGCAATGCATTGACGGGGTGGAACAGCCCGACGGGACACTATATTACGCAGCATTGCAGGAGGGTTCGGGTTCGGGTGAAGGTGAAGGAGTGCAATTGGAGAGAGAAGTGCGATTGGGTTGCTTCGAATAGGAAGGGAAATTGGAGGCAGGCTATTGGAGGATTCGCCCGGAATATTTCACAGGAAACTCTAGGGATGTGGATTCAGTGTAAGACACAGCATGACGAGGTTTATTTGGTCACGGGTGTAACTAACCTCCTTGCTTGTTCTCTTGAAGTCCCAAACAAGTGAAATTTGAATGAAATGTCTGCTCTCTATGGTGGAGACGAGGTTGCTGCTGTTGTGGTGGATCCAGGTTCCTTGTGGACTCGAATAGGCTCTTCTGGTGAAGATACCCCAAAACTCATCCTACCTTCACATGTCGGTGTTCCTGCTTCAAATGGAGATGGAGATGGAGATGGAGACGTTGAAATGACTGATACAACTAAATCAACAAATCAAAAAAAGGTATATATTGGTGATAATAGTATCAATTTAACACGCCCCAATACAGAACTAAAACCAACAATGGTCAATGGAAATATAACTGATTGGGATTCAACTATTCAATTGTGGGATCATTCATTTAATCGATTATCAATTAATTTAAAAGAACAACCATTTTTGTTAGTTGAATCAATTTTAAATTCAATTGAAAATAAAAAGAAATCTCTGGAATATGCATTTGAATATTATCAATCTCCTGCTTTTTTCATGATTAAAAATTCTGTTTGTAATTCTTTT
Organism: Alloascoidea hylecoeti; assembly: GCA_001600815.1. NCBI lineage: Eukaryota > Fungi > Ascomycota > Alloascoideomycetes > Alloascoideales > Alloascoideaceae > Alloascoidea > Alloascoidea hylecoeti. The sequence goes on along the minus strand of BCKZ01000027.1, from coordinate 176,890 downwards.
ACAGCTGGTAAAGCAACATCATTAGTTGTTGATGTTGGTCATGATGTTATTAGTGTCACACCAGTAATTGATGGAATTTCATTAATTAGAAACACAAGATATTCAAATTATGCAGGAAGTTTTTTAAATCAATCAATTAAAAAATCTTTATTATTAAATAATCCGTCAATTGAAATTATACCAAGATATTTTATTAAATCAAAAGAAAAAGTTGATATAGGTAATGATGCAATTTATAAATTAAAAACATTTCCATGGAAAAACGATTTTAAACCATCATCAATAATTAATATAAATCCATTAGATTATAATATAACCCAATCATATCATGATTTTCAAATAAACAGAGTTATAACAGAATTCAAAGAGTCTACTTGTCAAGTTTTATCAACTCCTTTTAATGATCCTAAAAATGGTAATAATAATGATAATATAGTTGTTGATTACGATAAAAGGAAATTTGAATTCCCAACTGGTTATATTGGTGAATTTGGTGAATTAAGATATAAAACTAGTGAATGTTTATTTGAGCCAAAATTGTTTGATGCAAATTTAGAAGTTAAATCTGAACAAAATGGTAAAACAAATGGAACTACAAATGGTGATAAAGAAAAAGAAAAAGAAAAAGAAAAAGAAAAAGAAAAAGACAAAGAAAAAGAAAAAGCAAATTATGTTTATGATACAGAAGTTCCACAACCAACATATTCACCAATTGGTATATCATCATTAATTCTAGAAACCCTTAATGCATGTGATGTTGACATTAGATCAAATTTAGCAAATAATATAGTTATAACAGGTTCTGGTTCTTTATTACAAGGTTTAAATGATCGTATTAATTCAGATTTAATTAAATCATTACCAAATTTAAAAATTAGAATTTATTCTTCAGGTAATATAATTGAAAGAAGATTTTCAAGTTGGATTGGTGGTAGTATTGTTTCAAGTTTAGGTACTTTTCATCAATTATGGATAAGTAAAAAGGAATACCAAGAAATTGGTATTGATAAATTAATTGAAAAAAGATTAAGATAAGATAAGATGAAATTTTTTTTTTCATAATATTGTTATTTATGTAATTATAGGTTTGTGATTTTGAATTATGGTATCAATATTTATACTGTATTATTTTAATGTCACATTTTTTAATTTATTCATGTCGTCGTCTGATTTGCCGATGATATATCGTTACACTTACCAATCAGTCTTCTCAACAATTGCAAAAAAGTTTTATATAATGAGTCCAGCTATTAATAAGTTGGTACATTATATATTATAAGTTATATGTAATACGGCGCTTATTTATTAAACCTCCAAATTTTTTCCCATAACGTTACACAAAATAGATGTTAACACCAACACTTGTCTATTTGTATAAGATAAGATGAGTCTCAGAAGATGTTTGTGATAGATTCTAGAATATTAGACTATATTTGAGTTCTATCTATCTGTAAAAGACTAAACTATAAAGAAACTATGAAGAAGAAGAAGAAGAAGAAGAAGAAGCCATTAAGAGACGAATGTGGGACCATTTAAAGGCTTCTTTTTTTTTTCGTTCAGGGTTACCCACCAACTTTACTCGTCCGAAGTTGATTTTTATTTGGTCAGATATTTTTTTTGTTTGTGGTCTTGTGATTACCGAGGCTAATTAATCAACGAGTAATCAACGAGTGTGATCATAGAATCAAAAGGTCCTGCTAATTATAAGAAAAAAGAAATATATAATTATATGTGGGAAAGAAGATACAGACTTTGGCAAAATGTCATAGCATACCCATATGAAGACTTAATAAGCTTTTTTTTCCCAATCGCAAGTTTACGTAGTATGTCTAACACGTGAAACACCTAACAACATACATCCTAATAAGAGACATTGTTTTATTCATGCCACACATATAGAAGTTTCAACAAATGAGTCTTTTAATAGATCCCTAACTTAATAGTAAATAGACTATATAAAGACTACATATTCTCCTTTAAATAAACAGTTTTAATTTCTATACTTTATTGTATTCATTAATATTATTACAACAACTCTAACTCATACTTCATTACTACCGTTTTTATTTTTATCTTATCTGATTGCGTGACAAAGTTTAAATACCCCCATAAATGCACATGTTCACCAGATTGCGTTGAGGTGATGTTGAACTTGAATATGGACCCTTTTCCATCTCATACATTACAAAGTGATATGGCATGAAACACATCACGTAGGTAAAAATTTAGATCTGCAGTGATCTATAACTTACAGATTAATACGTGTATATGGATTATCACTTATATGTATATATGAATAAATTGAATTGTTATATCAAAGGTTTATGGGTACAGTTATGTACCTAGATTATCATAACATGCACCATTTTTAACAATAAATTATATATAAATATATTGTTCCCTTAGTTTGATATCAATATTGATATCATAACTAACATTTACCTTCTTCTTACCTTTCAATTAACTTAATTATAGTAATAATAAAAAATATAAAAAATATAAAAAAGATCATATCATATCATATCATATCATATCATACCATATATTATTTCATTCCATTATGTATTATTATTATTCATTTGTTATCGTTAAAATTAAACAATTTGTATTTTTACAATTTTAGTTCTTGCTTTGAAAGAAAGGCAGAAAGAAAAAAAATCAAGATATAAATAAAAATAAAAATAATTTGATAATAATAAAAAAAATATAATAATAAAAATGATAGTTTCATTTTTTCATTTTTTCATTTTTTCATTTTTTTTTTTTTGCAACTTAACTTAACTCCTTTAGAAATCAAACTTAAAGAATAATAATAATATATAGATTTTTTTCCCCATATTTTATTTTTTTGGTACTGATAAATAATCGTAAAAAAGAAAAGCAATGAAAATTAATTAATTGATCAATTGAAAAAAACGGTTAATCAACATATCTTGCCTTTTTCCTTTCAACTTTTTCCTTTTGTTTTAATAAATCATTCCTTACCGAATCTAAAGTCTCATGCCCACCAATACTACTTCTTCTTCTTCGAACTGAAGGTATCGTCATACTTGTTGGTCTTTCATGTCTTACATTTGAATCATCAATAATTAAAGCTGATTCATTATCATGATTATTTTGATTATTCATCAATGTTGATGATACAAAATTCTTACCACCTGATAATCCTAATTGCATTGGTAAAATTTGTAATTCATCAAGTTTCCTCCTCATTAAATATTCACGTTCTCTTGCTGCTAATTCTAAAGCTTCTAATTCTGTAATTTTTGTTTTATAAAGATCATTAACAAGTTCTAATTCTGAAATTCTAGTTTTTAATAATGAAACTTCTTCTGTATCATTAAATGATGATAATGTAGATAATCTAGATGAATCTCGTAATTTCATTGTTGTAATAGTTTTTGATTGAGGATTTAATAAATTATTGTTACCTGAATGGGATAATAATGAAGATATTGAATTTGATTTAGAAGCTAAGGTTGAAACAGATGATAAAGGTGGTAGTTGAGGTTGAGATGATGATAATTTTGATAAATGATGTGGAGGGCTTAGATTTACAGGTTTTGTTGTTGTTGTAATTTCATTATTATTAGTACTAATAGTTGTTGGTTTATTCAGGCTAAAAGAAGTTGGATTTGATAAGGAATATTGAGGACCAAAAGATGGAGATGAAGCAATAACATGAGGATTCTGACCACTAAGTGCTCTTAAAGCAGGAGAAGCAACACCGTTTAAAGCATTTGATGGTGAAAATGGAGGAATTACTGATTTTTTAGAATTATTGTTACTATTACTGCTAAGTGTTGAAGAGGAAGATCTTAATGGAGGTACAGCATGTGGTTGTTGTCTTGTATCCGATTGTTGTTGATATCCACTTAAATATGGAGAAGCAGGGGAATCAACTGAATGTAACTGATCTAGAACAGTTGGTATAACACTTCTTGAATTCAATTGTGGTACATTTAAACTTGTAGCAGATGATGTTGAAACCCTTGGAGTTGAAGATAATAATAATGGAGAAGTTATACTTTGTAAAACTGGAGATTGAAATTCACCCCCAGTACCAGGAATATTTTGATGATTATTATTGTTGTTAATGTTATTCCCACTGGAAAGTAAAGGTGTTGGAAAAGAATTTGTAACTGCCCAACTTAACGCTTTTAAACTATTATTATTACCATTATTACAAGAATTTGAAGGAGATGAAGGATCAACCATTGGAGAAGGTCTTGTCATATTTTTATGATTATCATGGATTGAAGGCAATAAATAAGGAGATGGAACGTTTCCAATTCCATTATTCACAATACTTGGCGCATTTGGTCCACCATTAGGTCCAAAATATGGGGTTTCATGAATCGATGGAGAAGTGTCTAAACCACTGGAATTTGTAGAAGCAGGAGAATAAGTTCTTAAAGATGTTGAGTCTCTTTTACTAATATTGCGAGATTGCACGAGACGACCATTTTCTGAAATGTTCAACGTCGACATGTCGTTTCCACTTGCAATTACATTTGAATTTCCTTCTTTATCCATAATTATATTCCTATTTCCATTTTCAGAACCTTTATGATTGTGATTACTACTATTATGATTATGATTATGATTATGATTATGATTGCTAGATCTCTTTGAATGTGGTTTCTTTTTATCCTTATCTTTATCACTTGAATTATGTTTTACGCGATTTCTGCTTTTGATGACATTTGTTTTCAAGCTGATTGGCCGCGGACGACCATGAAGTTTTAGAAATAAGCCACAGGCATTACAAAGGACATTTCCATGTTCATCCCGCCTCCAAAGAGGAGTTGTACCGGTTGTACAATTTTTACAGATAGGTTGAGAACCATCGGCCGGATTAGTACCACCTTTTGCAGCCGGTGTCGAAACTGAAGCCGTGGATGACGAAGAAGATCCTGTGGGGTTTACTGACGATAACTTTTTATTTGATTGTGTTGGGGTCGGAGGGTTTGATAAAGGACGGGGTTGTTGTTGTTGTTGTTGATGTTGGTGAAGTTCATTAATACTCATTTTATTCATTTTGGCATCAAGGGCAGGAGTAGTTGGAGCGGAAGCCGAGATAAGATTATCAATATTTATAGCGACGAAATCTTTTGGTATCTGCGGAGTAAAATTTGAATTATTTGAAACCTGTTCATTTTTAATCCTGTGTTCGATTTTGATTTTTTCACTATCTGTTGAGGATGCAGGCGACATTTTATAGATATTTTATTAGATATATACGAAGTCTGACGACAAACAAAAAACAGGTGACAGATTTGATCAGAAAAGATCCAAAGTAAAAGGTTGAATTTTGCAGAAGGAGAAAAGTGAAAAAAGTGGTAGCAAAATAACAAAATAATTAAAATTTGCCAATTGGAAAAAGAGATAAAAGTTGAAAAAAGCTTGCAAAAAAAAGTTTGAAAAAAAAAAAGTTGAGGTGAAAAATTTTGTTTGTGTTGGTTTTTTTGATAAGCTTTTTTTTGGTTTTTTTTTCGTGACGTTATCTTATCAATGAAATATTCGTCAAAAAAAAACAATATATTTAAACAATGGTACAATAGAATTAAAAAAAATGTTATCTGTTATCTTACTAGTTAATATTATGATCATAGATCCTCGTTGATTCTCACTCCCTCGCATGCCTATTCGGGGGATCCTCGTATCCTCCTGTTCCCCATAATAATAGTACCCCCCACTAACATATTAGTAAGGCCACATTTATAATCGTCGGCAAAAAAAATTAAACCCCTCGGGTATCTACATTTACGATTACCATACATATTGATACAAAACCAAATTTAAAACACAAAACCAAAAACATCAAATTTAAACACTTTTATAAACGTCATCATATTCATACACATAATCATGTCCTTTATCAATACTTTCCCTTCTTTCTTTAATTGCTTTCTTCCTATTTATCATCAATTTATAATATCTTAAATAATCAAATACAAAAACTGAAAAAATAATAACAACAATTCCAAAAGTTAATAAAATAACAATAAATGGTCCAAAGCTTAATAAAATTGTAGCAACTGAAGAAGGTAATCCAATTTCATTTGTTAAAAATTCAAATAAAAAAAAATGTGATCCATTTGAGTCTCTTAAATTTTCATTTAATATTAATATTGAACTTGATGTTGAATTCCTTAATTTTTGTAATTGATGATAATAATTATGACAGTTAATATTTAATTGAGTATTTATAAAATCTTTTAGATTTGTTTTACAATTATATATATTTTTGTTATTAATTGTCTTTGCAACTGATAATGGGAATGATCCTTCATATATAGCCAAAGGAAATTGAATTCCCAAATTTATAAGTTGTTCATTTTCAATATCATTTTCAATATCATTATTAATTGTTTTAAGATTAACCGTAATTGTTCCATGTCTAGAAATATACTTTGTCTTAATTGGATCTATACCTATTTTTAATGATATAATATTGTCATTCTCATTCTTAAGCTCATCATCATCATTTAAAGTTGAACTAAATTTTGATAAAAGTAATAGATCTTTTGAATTTATATCCGATTCTTCTATATTTAAATCATCAACTGATGATATTATTTTAGTATTTGATGTTATTAATTTTGGTTTTAATTCAATAAACATTGATGGATCTGTATATGGTATTTTTCGAGTTAAGTCCAAATCAAATGAATATTCCTTTATAAATCATCAGTTAGTTTTTCAGGATTTCAATTTATAAATTCAATCTTTCATAGTTATATTTACTTACAGAATCAACCTCTATTCGCCCAACCCTATTCACGCTAGTGTTCATATGCATATTTTTAAATTTCTCATGATTAATGTCATGATCATGATCGTATTTATTAATAGTCAAAGTTCGAGAAACATAGACTAACAACTCTTCAGGATCATTATTCGTTTCAATTGAGTTTAATTGATTATATTTTACATCAATATCCTAAAAAAACATAAAATTAAATAATGAAACATAAAAATTAATTATTAAATTCAAATTAATTAAATATATAAGCATTTTACTTACCATTGAATATGAAAGACAATAACTACCAAGAGCTTTATGTATCTGACCAGATAGAAATCCAGTTAACTTGAAATCATTCAACACATCTTCAATATTATCATCATTATGATCATTATCATTTAATAATTGTGTCTGTAGTCGGGATTGTAATTGATCGTATTCTCCATCGGGTATAACCAAAGCAGAAGTATTATATATGCAGATACCTATTGTTAATAACACCGCGACCACAATTCTCGGCCTTAGAATATTAAAGAACATAGATCTATAAATCTTTCTTATTTCCTATTGTCGTGAAGATGGTGAAGTTTAAAAAATCCCGAGAAAATCGAGAAAGATATGGAGTTAAATAACGTCTCTTGGGCGGGAAAGACGGATTAACGTTATTATTAATATCTGTTTTTAATTTCCTTTTTCTGGTTTTCTTTGAATTTTAAACTTTTCAAATGACCCTCGGTTCACAACAATAGCAACCGACATGTTCGAAATGTAATTTATTTCATTCATTTTTCATTTTCGTTATACATCATTAATACACATCATTAATACACACCGTCATCTTTTTCTTCAACCACAAAAAAATATATTCGAAAATGGTTACAAATCTTTATTAATTCACGTAAGGTTCTTGTTCTTAAAATACTTTAAAAGTTAAAACCATTACTAATAGAAAATCCCTGCTTCTTAACACATAATTACTCATTTCTTATAATTCCTTTCAGGAACCATATACGGCCATGAGGTTCTCCATTAAAGGTCCTTTGGAGAAGTCATTTCCAAATCCCTGTAAACCATCCTGATGCGCTTCACGAATCATGATTAATGGCTAATTAGTAATTATGGGGTTTCTACTACCTATTTTATCAAACCCAGCAATGCTTTTGATTCCTTGTATAGTTTGTTTTATTTTGCGTAAACAAGAAGAATCCTAATATAATTACCCTATATTCTTTGTTCAAACTTTGTTGGTTATGATTCACAAGCATAAGGCTACTCTTATGTAATAATGACAGTCCCTTCATGCTTTATTTTGATTCTTTTTGAGGGGTAATTGAGAACATCCTAAAGAAAATCAAAAAACAAAGTTGTTATCGTGCCAAATTCCAGAATGAAAAATGCAAGGGACTAAAGGTATAAATAAAGCATTACGAATTTACGATCTCTCAGAATAAATCATGCTTGATTAGACGGGAGATTCATAAAAAAGTGCCAAGAGCCAGCTATGTAAGGATCTACCCTAAAGATTATTAATAGCTTCAGCCTTCTGTGGTGGTTCTTGAAGGTCCAGAGGTGGATTGAGGGTAATAAAGGTTTTCGGTGTTAATATGATCATCTGTTTAAGTTGCAATCAATAATAGATTTAATACTGGTGATCACTTTGGTATCGAACCTTTAATTTTACACACTCACTGATTAATCCCTCTGGAAGCTGAATTGACAATACTTGTATCGTGTGATTTTCGACAGGTGCGTGTAGTTACTGTCGTATAGGTAAAACTTATAGAATCATTAGAAGGCTCAACACCGGGTGAAAATATAAAAAACTTCCGGAAGTTATCGATATCGGAGATTCGAAGGATTTTAGGCTTCTACAAGTGAAAATCTTTTTTTATAAAAAAGCTATTATTTGAGAGAGTTCTTCATTTTTGATTAAGTTATTGATTATTGTAATTGTGTTTTCGATCCCTCAGACATTCTTGATCATTGCCCTTGTATCATTCTGTTTACTTATTTCTATTAACATTCATGACAGGGGTTGCTTATAGCTTAAGGAATCTATCACCAAGGGGTTCTAAATTGCTTATAAGATCTTTTTGATTGAGTTACACGCTACGACGAACTAATGTCAATTAATTTCTGA
>BCKZ01000027.1:124614-159799 GCA_001600815.1 Alloascoidea hylecoeti | reverse complement strand
GAATACTTTTCTAACTTTGACTAAATTTCGGCCAATATAAATTATAAATTCGTGGAACTGTTGAGAATCTGTTTTTCTGATTTACTTCTCATACATATAGTTTATTGAAATTGTATAGTAATTGGCAATAATTATAATTAACAATTTCGATCCTTCCTTTAATACTGAAACTGTAAGTTAGTCAGTAACTATAGCTGAACCATTATAAGTTTATGTCGACACCAATATTAGTCTTGCAGCAGAATACTGATAATAGCTTCAATTACAGTCTATCCATAAGGTTCTGTGTCCTACCTTACTTATATCAAAGAGATAGATAAATACATTAGGGAGTAAACATTAATATTAGCTTCTATTCAGATTTTAAAGTTTGACATATCGATAGTATATATACGTATACGTAAGTCCTTATTGCAATGCCTTCTTTAATTTTTCCTTATCAGTTGGAATGTTTATTTTCATATAAGGCTTATATATATATGTGTGTATATTCATTACTATATTCTGGTATATTATGGGAAATTCCACTGTTACTTAGTTTTCGGGGACTAGAATGAATATAATGATAAACCTGCAACTAATTAATCAAAGCAAAGAAATTGACATCTCCAACACATGTTTAAAGAAGCTCTCTCTTGATTATTTTTCTGGTTATATAAACAAAAGATCTTTTTAGTGTGATATGTGTATCAATTCAACGGTTTTCTTTAGCTATAACTTGATGGATCATGAGCCTTAATTATGGAACCTATTAACTTCAGGTCAGAAATACTGGTACGTACACCTTTAAACTATCTGGAAAAAAGAAATAAGAAAGTTAAAGTAGGAATTAAAAGTAGGAATTAAAATCTGAGATCATTAAAAAAGAAGACTTAGAAGCCGCTACTTATTTGTTTTATTTTAAATACTATTAATATTAAAATATTTGAAAGTGGCCCATTAGAACGGGACACATCGGAGAACTCGACCACCACGTCTACCCGTTTTCATGTTTACCACTATAACCACCAACAATGGCAAAATCCAAAAAATCTCCCCATCCACCAAAGATAACTAAATCCAAAGAGTCTCTCAAAGCACTTGCATCAAGAGACAAGGAAGCTAGGATACTGAAAGCCATGGCAAGAAGGCGTCTTGAGCCCAATACGTCAATCAGACAGATTGCAAAGGATGCTGGGTTGGCCCATTCAACTCTTGCTGTTCGAATAAAAGGTGGACGATCCGCATCAGCAGCTAATGAGGTATATCAAACTTTGACAAACGCTGATGAGAATCGGCTAACTAATGTGCTACTTTACCAAGCAAAGACGGGGGCGCCAGTCAACAAAGAACAGCTTTATTGTTTAGTGGATGAGATGATTGACCAAAGATATCCAGGAGATGAAGGGAACCCTGTAGCAACCACCAAAAAACCAACCAAGAACCCCCTCACTGGCCATTATGTGAGTACTAATTGGGTGGTTGGTTTTCTCAAGAGGAATCCGAGGATTTCTTTCAAAAATATGAAGGGTTTAAATACATATCGGTTTATTAGTAGTAAGAGAGATACACCACCACCAAAAGACAATCTGCTTAGGCTTGATGAAGAATTTGAAAAGGGATTTTCCAATAAAGATGCTGTGAGAGAATTTTATAGGAAACTAGGTCTTCTAGCGACGAAAATGGCTAAGAACCCACAATATGCGGAGACCCATGCTAGATGTCTAATTCTTATGGAACAAGCAGCAATCAGTTCAATTACCACAATCAAACACTCAGAGCTATTTGAAAAGAAAATGGAACAATTAAGCAAGGGTAAAAAAGGGAAGACAAACAGCCCAGGAGAAAACTCAGTAGTTAGTGATATGCAGGTAAGAGGTAAAATTTCTTGAAGAACAGATGTATACCATAAAACCAGGGTGAAAAAGCTCTCCAACTTGGAATTGGAAACAAAACAACGCGCCAGAAATTTTCAGTAGAATCTATTAGGATATGTAGTTTATCTGTTCAACATATCTAGTGAAGCCATATTTATGGGTGATTTTGGTTTGCTAACACTTGCTTTGGGGTGATCGGTTCATCCGATGTCAGTTGCAATGGGCCAACCCTAATGAAATGTTATATGCATATGAATGAATAAGACTTTATCTAGAGACCGTTCGATATTTATTAAACTTTCAAATGCAGCAACAATAATATTGGATGATTTCTTTAAAATATATAATATCTATGGCTATAGATTTGTTCGCTATTGAACTGAATAATAATGGCTGATTACGGAAATAAAATTAATAATGGAAATGAAAATGATATTGATAAGATGATTAAATTTATAAGAATGATAGTAATAATAAAAATTATTTCCTGGATACTAAATTTCTACTTCATTTTTGTAACTTTTTATGTTTAAAATGCCATCTCTGGATGTTGTTCTTGTAAAGTATTTCCATTCCTAATTCGCCATATTGGAGGGAGGTTCATCACTTTAGTGTGTACATTTTCAGCATATTGGATAATAAAAATTCGTTGTCCAGGTGACAACATCTTTCGTTGTTTGGATCTAATTGCTTTCGTCATACATGTATGCTTGACATTTCGTCCCCACATTAGGAATATGTGTGAATATAGTTTTAACATTGTGGAGTCAATAGTGACAAAGGGTTTATTATTTTGTTATTTATACTGTGAAATCTGGTTTGACGTACATTTCGTCAGTAAATTCTGCTTATCTGTAGATGTGTGTATTTTTTAACTTTTTTTTTTCAAGTGGCCATTAAGGCTCTATATTATACTTATAACTTGTATCTTTAAATACTATATTCTTAACAACCAAAAAATTATGAAAATATAAAAGATCTAATACTAGGCAAAAATTCTTATTACTAATATTATAGGTTCACTCTTTTTTGAGTAATGTTGTTTTGTATTATAGCATTATTAATTGAGTGGCCATCTCAATAGGATTAATATTTAGATCGTGTCTATACGGGGTCCATTAAAGTTTTGGTTTTAATGATCTTATTGTTCTTATGAATAGGTGAATTATACGATACTATATGACAACCGTCGTGAATAATGCCGGCTGTATCTTCAACATATATATGATATTCTGGTTGTTCAAAAAAATTATTTAACACCACATTCTTTTTATCTTCTTTCTTTCGTTCGTTGCTAGCTATATATATTCTGCAACTTTACCGGTATATCAAACACAAATTGACAATTGGCCTAATATTGTTGTGGCTGTCATGCAGGTTATTGAACATTTGAGAACAGCAAATCACAAAATAGAAATTGGCCAATTATTATGCTTCCAGGTCACGAAGTTTAGTTTTCCAAATGGTGAAATGTACAAATTTACTCCCATCCACATTGAAACGGAGTAATGCATGCCACAGTGTCAATGAACGTTTCGTTACACAAAGTGGTCGAAATACGTCCTCACATGTGCCGAATTTAATGACGAAATGTTTTGCAGATGACGATAAACTTAACAAAATAACGAACTCATGGCCACCCGAACAAAGCACTATTTACTCCACATAATGGTGATTCTGTGTTTACACATATGCCGAATATTGAAACAGCGGAAATTTTATAAGAGTCGACCCATTGCAACGGAACACATCGGAGTACCCGACCACCACTCTCCAAAACGTCTACCCCGTTTTCTTCTTCTTCACTACAAACCCACCGACAATGGCAAAACCCAAAAAATCATCCAAGGCTCCAACAACAGCAAAGCCCAAAAAATCACACAATGCTCCAAAAATAGAAAAACCTAAAAAATCACCCAAGGCAGCAGCAATAGAAGCCCCCAAAAGATCTCTCAGTGCACTTATATCGATAGACAGGGAAGAGAGAATACTGAGGGCCATGGCAAGAAGTCGTGTTGAGCCGAAAACATCATTACGCCAGATTTCCAAGGAAGCTGGGTTGGCACATTTAACTCTTGTGGGTAGATTGCATGGTTCACAATCTAGATCAGCAGCTATGGAAAAACACCAAACTCTATCTAAGGACGAAGAGAGTCGGCTAGCTAGTGTGCTACTTTTCCAAGCGAAGATGGGGGTGGCTGCCAACAAAGAACAGCTTTATTGTTTCGTGGATCAATTGATTGACCAAAGATATTCAGGAGATGAAGGTAACCCTGTTACCACTACGAAAAAACCAACGAAGAACGCCATTACTGGTCATTATGTGAGTAAGAATTGGGTGGTTGGTTTTCTTAAGAGGAATCCGAGTATAATGATGAAGTCTGCTTCTAAGGATGCACCACCACCAAAAGACAACCTGCTTGAGCTTGATAAAGAATTTGAAAGAGGGTTTTCCGATAAAGAAGAAGTAAGAGAATTTTATAGGAAACTAGCTATTTTGACGACTAAAAAGTCCGAAACCCCACAATATGCGGAGATACATGCTAAATGTCTGATTCTTATGGAGCGAGCAACAATCAGGTCAATTGCAACCATCAGACATCCGGAGCTCTTTGAAAAGAAAATGGAACAATTAAGCGAGGGCAGAAAACGCAAGGCAAATGAATCAGAGAAAACTCAGTAGTTAGTGATGTCCAGGTAGGAGGTAAGAATGAAGAAGAAACTCCCACATTGAGTTGAAAAGAAAAGAACACGTAGAAAATTTTCAGGAGAATCTATTAGGATGAGTAGTTTTTCTAAACAAAATATCTAGTGAACTTTGGTGACACTGGTGATTAATTTAGTAAACGGTTTGATTGTGGGATGTCTGTTGCAATGGGTTGGCGCTTATAAAATGTTAGAGTTATAACGGTCATAGATTTGTTCGCTACTGTACTATTGAATAATAATAAATTAAAATGATTTTGATTTTGATAAAAATGATAATGATAGTGATAATGATAATGATAGTGATAATGATAAAAATGATCTTTTAAATAATAATAAAAATAATAATTCCCAGGATTCCTGCTGGATATGTATCCCTATTTATATTTATCTGAACTTCTACTTCTTTTTATATAACTAATTATGTTTAAAATATCATTTCTTTTTATCGTAAAATTATTTATAATTTGGCTATTCGTTTATCGTTCGAATTTCTCCGAATAGTCCATATCACCGATGTGGTTTCGAGCTGAATTACAATAATCCAACACCACACTGCAGCCCATCAATCAATACTGTATTGGAAACTTCTTTTTAGTACACATATACTAAAGTTGGAATTCAAAATGTTCAATGATATTTTGGAGTTTTGCGGTACCCTAACTTTAAGTTTCTTTTTAATTAGCTAGGGAAATACTGAAGTTTGACTTTTGGGATTCTTATAATAAAAGTCTCTCTCAAATTATTTTGAATTGAAACTTGTGATTATGTGTTTACCATATTTGGATCACGGCTTAATTTATCATAAACCTTTTTCAACGCCTCTGTACTTCTAGCACAAAACTGAAGACAAGGCCTGTTGAAAACGATCATCTTGATATGTTAATATATTTTCTATTAACTCGATTTTTTATCATTAGAAGTTTTGCTATTAATATAATAATATTTGTCGTATAATAAACCTTTGAGAACCTTTTTACCTGTTTCTTGGGTAATAGGATCTTTTTCACCTTTTATATGTTTCTTAAGACGTTGGAAAAGTGTTGATGTGTACGATGTTTTAACGACAGGGCTCATAACCTAAAAGATTTAAAATTATAAACACTATTTATTCAAGATATCCCTTTGTTTTTCTCACAAAACTATTCAGCTATTGATGTATATATATAAGCGAATGATCAGTATGATACTCAAATCTCTGCGAACTTTTATGACACCATCAGGGGAGTCGAAGGATAAATTCCATTTGTTGTAAAATCCAATCGATTTTTGAGGGTTATTGCTTTAGCGCTTTCCGTTTGGTTTATTGTAATGAAATCCTTTTTTTGAGGTCGGTGGTTGATGGAATTTGTCGCAAGCTTCTTGTGATCTCTCTTTTTAATATTTTCTTAAAGTGGACCTTGAAATATTCAAAACTTGAGTTTCCGGACAAGTATTAGCGGGCTGAATAAATATTCCAACACAATTCTTAATAGATTCTGTTGTAAATTAAGAGGAAATATGGCTGAATTGGTCATCAAGTAATATATAATGAGCCCCTTTTCATGTTTGATATAAGGAAGAAACAACCCTCAACCAGATAGTAATACTAAAAACTGGCATAAAAATCCGTACAGTGTCTGATTCCCTTATAGGGTGCGTATAGAGTATCTTTCAGGGACCGGTGTATAATATTTTTGGGAAAAATAACGCTTTCTTGTCGTTTTCCTCATTAGAAATTTTGAGACGGATCTTTTTCAGGCATTCCAGAATCGATCATCTCATCAACCAGATCATGAAAAAGATTAGCGGTAAAACCTTTTTAAGCCAAAAGTTGCCGAATAAAATATTGGTCTTCAAGAGTAGTTGAAAGTTTTGGTATTGGTGGGGTGTCTTGATAATTTTGCTGTGGAAGTGAACAGCTGATTCTGAGATTCCAAATTTGCTGGTTACATATACCTCTCACCTCCTACATCTTTATGCCATGTGTTGTCTCTTATATTCAACAGCTAAAGATATGAGGCTATTATTATAATTGTTATAATTAATTAGAGCTCCTGTAGATGCCATTTGAGGTTCTGGTGGTGATTTAGTGGTTGTTTCAAACATAAATCTTTTGAGTTACAGTGATTTGTGAGCTTTTTTTTCTTCCTATTTTGGGGGTCATCCAAAATTTATAGATCTTCTCAATTATCACACAACACTACGATAACCGCTTTAGTAAAACACAATTCTTTGATCATAGAGACATCATATAATATCAATATGGTAGTTGCAAACTAATTGTGACATAATGAAAATATTCGTTTTATGAATATTAATACTGAGCTGATTTCTCAAACTACTAAAAAAATACAAAGAGATAATATTGAGCAAATATTAACAAAATAATGAAATTAAGTAGATTTTAGTGGTAGAATCTATAATACTTTATCCTTATTGTTTGTTCTGTAATTCGTGGCTGCAACATAACAATGTTGTGGCATCTATTATGCTAACTTATCCAAGTAATATGCTGTCCACGATACTTTGAATCAAATATAGAGGATTATGGTATACTTACCTTGCTTTACGCAAAGGTCGCACAGGTGAAACTTGACTACTCCATTGTGATCCATCAGTTTTATGTTGAAATATTGTTGTTTTTTGGAGTTTAAATATTAAGATTATAACCTAAAGTTGCAGTCTGGTAAACTTTGGACACCTTTTTTGGGCATCGCCACAACAATAATTCCATTTTTTTAAATGTATTATAAAATTGCCCCTAGGATTCCTTTAGGCGGAGTATCAGATAATTTTAATTCAAAAAAGCATCAAAGACCAAGTAAGCCTATTAAGGTTTGGAATATGAGTAAAAATGGTTTTACAATTGCTGAAATAATAAGGCTTAATACTGTGCAGTTCACTGTAAATAAATACACCGACAACTCTTTTAGAATAACACTTCCTCAATTAATAGAGTTTAAAACGCTTTCTTAAAGGGCAGTGAATCAAATTCTAAGGGTTGTGAAATATTCCCCTACGAATATATTTGAGGAATTGGCTTCAAAGTTCAATTGGAAAATCAAAGACCGCCTAAGAACTCTTCTGTAAAGCCATGAATATGGAATATTTTCAGCACAGAAGGCCTGCTATGAATAAGAAGGAAAAACGGAATAGAGTGATGTATTCTAAAGATTGAAATGTTCTCATGAAATTTGGGACAGTGTGGTATTTAGCGACGAATGTTCAGCCGTTACACGGATATGGAAATGTATAAATATATACTCCAAGATAGTTACTTCAATCCTTTGGATCAAAAAATATTTATAATTTATGGAAAGTTGAGTTGGTGAGTTTCATGTAATGAGTAGAAATTTGTAAAGGAGATCGATGCTTTACAGTATAGAGTGGCCGGGAATCTTAATATCAGAAGAAAAGAGCTACTCTAGGTTCCTAAATAGAACCTTTAAGTAGCCTTTGATGAGATTATGTTGTTGCCATATTTAAGCTGGATAACAGAGCTATCCATGGAGCTGTAATCACTATTAATTGGTTTCGTGAGAAAAAGATAAGTTAGATGTGTTTTAGCGGCGTCCTTTTTAACCCTATTTGAAACCAATTGAGGACATGTAGAATCTTCGTAGGGTGTCAGCCATCTATGGTGTTGAAGGGGCCAAAATTAGTAGATCAAATTTCATTTTATGTAAGCTAATACAGTCTCTAGTATCTACGGAACATTATGAACTTAACTTTTTTTTACTTTAAGAACAGTTTAAGTCCTTGTAGAGTAAATAATCTATTTTTGGAGGGTATCAGGAAAAAGATGCAACATTTGGTTTTCCCCGACTGTAGTTAGAAAATAAATCCGATAGAAAGGGATTTGAAAGTAACTATAAAATATAGCACCCTTTCACGCTACTGTATATACTGCAACTATATAACCATGAGCTTGAAATTGGCAGTAATTATTGCAGCTGTTTCTCGTATATGTCCACCTGAAATAAAATAACTATATCCAATTGATATGCATAAATCTATTTAACACATATGGTATTTTTTTTACATTACATATAAAGTATAAAGGAAGAAGCTAACAACGAGCGTCATTACTACCTATTATGCGAGTTCTAAATGGATGTCTTTCTCAAAAGGCATCTGATGATTTATATCGAAAAAGAAGGGATTAGACGCGTGTCGGTCTCGTAGTAGTGATGCTTCCTGTTTTGGTCTGTTGATAATATCGTTTCACAAGCCCAACAAAAAGATCCTTTACGCATCAGAATAGCGCCGCCGGCCGAAAAAAAAAAATTATATTAGCGATGATCTATGTAAAGAGAAAAAAAATTAACATCTTCTAATCTCATCTAGGGGTTCGGGAAGACTGGAATTGGGCCGTTTAATACGACTCTACTGGCGAAGTCTAATTGTATGTATACACAACACCCGGAGCTCTTCAAAAACAAATTAAAACAATTAAGCTATGGTAGCAGATGTCAGGTTTAAATGCCCAATAAAAATCCACTAGTTGGTGATGATACAGAAAGAAGACAATTTCGAAATAAATATGATCAAAAATATGATAAAAAAGAAAAAGAAACTCTCAAACTTTGAATTAAAAACAAAGAAACGCCTAGTAAAATGTCAGCGGGATATATTAGGATAAGTAGTTTATGTATACAAAATATTAGTCAACTCATATTCTTTAGTGGTGTTGGTGGTTGATTTAGTAAACATATTTTTGGGTGGTCCCTAATACTTCCCTTTTTAATTAAGAATCAGATTTTAATGGTACTTCTGAAGTAATATAGTGTGGTCAATTTCAATTTCAGTTCTGATTACAACATAATTCTAGCTAACTATAAACTCATTATAACAAAAATATATTATCTACTGATTAATGTCGTTTTATAAAATATTCATAACTATAAGATCTTACAACAAATAATTTAGGATCGATAATGCATATGTATGCAGGGATAATTCGCGTAAACTTTATATCACTACTATTTAACTTAAAAAAATTGAAGGGAGCCGACTCAGGAGGATATGAAATATTATAAACTTATTATAAAGTAATTTAGGTACCAACTGTTCAGAAAATTATCTCTGCTGAACAACAGCAAATCCTTGTACAATCTTTAAAAAAAAACTATCAGATGCTCCTGCGCCTCACCTGAGATGAGTATCTTTTATGTAGGCAATTGTTAAATTTTAAAAAATGTTTTAGTTCTGTGCTTGATTTTGTGATGAAGCTTATACTACTTACTTTACAGGCTGGTCGAGTCTAAGGTCACGTTCTTATGTTGTGTCTCCACTCCAAAGACCCCTCTAAAACCCCTTCTGAAAAAACATGGATATGGAATATACTCGGTACATAAAAAGCCTTTTATGAATTAGCAAAACCGACGTAACAGAATCGAATTAGATCGGAGTGGTCTCAGAGCGTTTGGGACGGGTTGTAGTATTAGGTGATGAATGTTCGATTGGATCCAGATCCAAAACAGTATTTAGTATATGGTATATGCTTGGCAACGTTATAACACTCACGCCATCCCATTGAACTTAAAAATATTTATAGTATATGGAAATTTGGTACTGTAAGGCTTACTATATGGGCTGAAAATTAGAAGGTGGTAGAACTTCATATTACAGACTCCAGAGTGGTTGGGGATTCTTGTAGTACCGTTTATGATACATCTAAAATCAAACTTCAAATGTCTTTTATACAAGCCAGTAGAATCTCCAGAAGTAACAAAACATTATGCACCATTCTGTGAACAATCTAAGACGTATAGAGTACTGATCATCATCTGAATACCAGACTGCCAATGGGTATAGTATTGCCATTTGTATTGGGGGTGGTCCAAAAACACATGTGCAACTTTAGACTTTCCCCGACAGCGAATATTTCTTAGAAACTGATTCTTAAGTTCGGCCATTCTGATTATCGATTATTAGCCAGCTTTATATCTAAGTTTCGGCCGCATTATTACCAGTATAATACATGTAAAGACTCTATACGAGTATATATGGAATATAAACTATCCATATGGATTCCTATGGATCAACCTCGAGCGACAAATCCGGTCGAAGTTTTGATTATGTCCAATAATTAGTAATCAGCGTGGCCGAAATTAAGTCGAATAAATGTAACTCAGAGTTCAAATGAGTGAATAGTTATAGCTAGTACATGTAACCTAGTAATATATATATATATACCGGTATAGGAGTATTCGTCAGTTCAAATGTGCTATCATAATCCTTATTTATTAGTTACACCTATTAACACCTTACTGAATTTCTTTGAATTTGGTGTATATGATCATATATAATTATTCGAACAATAAATGCTATAAGATGAACAAATATTAATTATAACTTATGTGTAGGAAATGAAAAAAAAAAAAACATAATAACAAATCATTTCAAATGACTGTAAAAGTTTAAAAAAATATATATAAAAATGTAGGGGTATATGCATTCTCTATAGGTGTTTATGATGCAAAAATTAAAAAGAAAATAATCCAAAAGCCAAAAGAAACATATAGACACAAATCGTGTATAAAAAAAATTAACAATTAAGTAATAATAAATAAAAAATAAATTGATAAAAAATGACTTATGATCATGATGAGAATGCATTTTTGTTTATGAGATTTCTTAAAAAAATGAATGATCATATAGTATAAGATAAAAATAATATAGCATCTAGATCTTGTTTTTGTAACTTCTAGAATTTTCAGTTTAAATTTCAATAATATTCATCTTCCAATTCATCAATATATTGCACTTGATGATTAGAATTATATGCATTTGAATCATTACTTGAATTCGTATTCGTAAACATATCTGAATTAGTATTCAAATAAAATTTTTGATAGGGATCATTTGAATTTAAATACGACTGATGGTAATCAACTTGTTGTTGTAAATTAAGATTATCAGGAACATAATTATTTGCGTGATCTATTAAATTTTTTAAATCACGAGGTGTAAATGGTGTTGAATCCATATCCATATCAATTGTTGTTGATGAAGTTGTTGCACTTGAAAAATAAGTAGCATTGGAAAGATCTATGGCGGAAATAGGCGTTCTTGGTCCAAAAGAAGATTCCGAATCCTGATACAATTGTGATGATACATTAGGAGTAAATGATGCATACTCATAATTAGATCCAGACATGGATTGATCATGCGGATTAATTTCTTGATCATCTGAAGTTACAGGACTTGAATAATATTGATTTTCATCTCTTTTTTGATCTAAAAGACGTTGGAAATACTTTTCAACAATACTAGCAACAGGAAAATTAGAATCAGAAGAATATTTTGCTCTTAAATAATTTGATGGAGTTTCTGCTAGTGTTAGAAGTTCATTTAAACAAGAATTTTCAATCATGGTGGGTAACGGTAACAACGGTGAAATTTCGGTTGAACATGACAAGATAAGCATTGATAAAACACTTGCACAGGAGGCAATTATGGACAAGGAGTATTTTAAAAAAGATCTATGCAACATAAATGTCTCACATAGATAATATGCTATACTCCTTAACATTTGATGATTTGAAATGAAGAAATCATCACAGGCATTTCTAGCTTGTAAGCCTTGTACATGTCGTCTTGATTGACTAATTGAGTAGTCTAAAAAGATATCCACAGTCGGACAGCCAACATCCCAGTTCAAGGCTTCCAACAATTGTATCTCTAGATCAAAGAATTTTTCTTTTGGATAAAAATTGTTACATAATTGTTGAAGATCTTTGACGGAAGGTTGATTGATTTTCATATCGTAGAATTTAGACGCCAACCACAGGGCACAACATCCCACAAGTTGGTAAAGTGATGGTGCCACAACACGACGGGAGCAGTATCGATCAATAATGCTGATCGTCAGGAAAAACGACTCACTGGACAAATGGAGTTGGGAATGAGCTACCATTATGAAATCCGCCAGACAAGTTCTCATCTGCCACGTTATTTCTGGTTGACGATCCATATTTTGGAGGTTTGGCATCCGATTGGACTGTTCCATTTTTAACTGATGTAGTAAAATATCATCACCATATTCTGCTTCAACATAAAGAACCATGGACTCTTCCATACTCGTAAGGCCTGGAGCAGGTTTGTTGCGCCAATATTTTCTGGCATTTTCAAATTCACGGGAAGAGA
Source organism: Alloascoidea hylecoeti (assembly GCA_001600815.1). NCBI lineage: Eukaryota > Fungi > Ascomycota > Alloascoideomycetes > Alloascoideales > Alloascoideaceae > Alloascoidea > Alloascoidea hylecoeti. The sequence goes on along the minus strand of BCKZ01000027.1, from coordinate 147,104 downwards.
GATAGTTTGGCATCACACCCAGATCAAGAGACATGAAGAGACCGAATTGAGTTGAGAAGAAAAGAAGTATATTTATAAATATAAATCTAGAAACCCAAATCTCTAAAATTAAAAAAGACCGTAGTAGCTTGTGAAAAAAGAACGAGGGTTCTGCAACGAAGTTTTCTAATTTTCGGTTGTGATGTTCTCCTGCTGATTTAAGCCTTCAGTGAATTTAATTTAAACCCAAACGAAAATAAAAAAACATAGCATGCAATGCACAGCGTGGCATTTGGACAACATAACATAATAATATTTGCACAACATATTAAATCGCATCTTGCTCAACACATTCAACACCTTTTTTTTTTCATTTTTCATATTGGTCGAGTTTAGTCGGAGTAGAAAATGCACACTTTCATCAAATATGCTGTAATAATAATAATATGTCTATAAAGAGAGAGTTACCGTTGCAACCCGTACATGCATAAACTATGTAACACAAAGATGTATAAACCTCGGTAGCCATAAAGTTTATACCAATATAAGATCTTATATTAAAGTCCTTACAATTGAAGAACCTAGTTAATTCCGTGCTGTAAAATAACTACATCATTCTATTAGTAATATGTTGTATTACAGAGAAGAACACTCGATATATAGAGTAATCTCAATTGTAACCGTTGAATCTAAACTCAAAAACAACGTTAATTACATCAAAGTTTTCACACAAGTAACTTTAAAGTTCATATTAGTTGGTGCACTTTAATATTCAAATCTTATTCTTCACCTATTACACTGAAATATAATGATCATAAGCAGTTGTAGTCATTGTATACAAGACTGACTTCTTAGCCCTAGCCCCGAATATTTTACTCTGTGACCAACAACCCTTCTTGTCAATACTCAAATGCAGAATTTTGCTGCCATCCTTTACTTGCTCACTCTCTATTCCCGAGCATATGATTATGTGACGTTGAAAACTTGCAATTACGTGAATACATTCCACCATCTGATAATCGATGTTTAAGCTTATACTTCAGTTTATTGTTGGGTTTATTTATTATGTTATAATAAGTTTTTAATGACCATTAATAACGGTTTCTAATATAAATTGCATAAAGTCACATCACATATTTCCTTGCATTTTCTATAAAAAAATTACTCGCACCCTTTCATCAATAAGGCAATACTCTACATACATCGAATTTGTTTTTGTACCTCATTTTTTAAAAAATTATTTAACTTCTTCCGATAGAAATAGAATCTGAAGGAGATTGGTCATTCCCTCAGATGTATGGGTAGGGATGCACCATCTTACAGTGCCAAATAGAGTAGTTGATGCCTAGTGTGCCCCCTAGAAGGTTATAAGATAAAGTTTATTAATTAGTTCATAAATTAAATGTCTTAATATAAGTACATTTATAAAAGTTTAAGTAATTTCAATTTCAAATATAATCTCAATATTGAAATATTCTATAAATTAAAGAAAAAAAAAAAGATGGTTTCAGAGCTCGAATTAATGCCTTATCCGTATATGTATATTTATATAACTACATGTGCCGTCAGGTACGTAGATACCGCCAGGTGCAAGGATACCGGATGGAACATAATTGATATTTTTAACCACCATTTTCTTAACCGACAACCCATATAAATTAAATTTAATATTATCACTAAAATCTAATTAATCTCGTAATTCTGATAATGATTTTTTAATATACAATTTTTGTGTTTTCTGTTGTGGAGTGAGATTTTTTCTCCAACTTCGAGTATTTATAATTAATAGCTCAGCACAGTATTAGTTGGAAATTTTATATTCGGGTATCATCAGATGCGCCGAATATATATATATATAGTAGAATTATTTTCATGGAATACACTGTCGTAAAGTGTGAGAAATAGGGTATGACCAGCCATCCCAAAACGCGATAATTGGAAGCATATAAATACTTTGTCTTTCAGTCACTACTGAACCTCCATCATAACTCCAAATGGTTCGAACAAGATCTGTGCAGAAGGATAAATAGTGTAAGAATATGCTAATCAATACCGCTGTCAATTACAAGCGAAAACACAAGAAACAGTCGTTCCTAAAGGTTTCTAAAAAATTCTATGTTCCAAGATCAACTTTACACGATCGCCTCAATGGTTCATCACACAAAGATTCCCATATTTCTCAAATGGTTCTAACCCTCCTTGAGGAGCAAGAGCTTTCTTGGAGCTCTTGTTTTTCTCGAAAAATGGGTGTGCCGCTAATTTAAAATGGTTTCGTGTGATGGTAGATGATCTGGTATACGTGCCTCCTTCTTTAAAATTACCAACCAAAAACAAGACAACGTCGCATTTCTGTTCGCGTAATTATCATATGGCTTCTATGTCCCGACATACCATCTTGTCATACAAAAAAACTCGTAAATTAAATGTCTATAGGTTCTTGAGCTAAGACCCTAAGTATATCCGCGAGTGATACACACTGCTCAATCAGGCTGTCAAAACAGCACTAGCATCATATATTTGGAATTTGGATGAAACTGGTACCCAGCTCGGAGCCACTGATGAAGGGGGAAAGCGATTTGTGTCCTCTACTCAAAAGAAGTTTGCTCAAATTGAATTTCCAAGAGGTGAGCTCATCTCGTCTGCTGAATGCATGTGCGCCGATGGTTCCAGGACTCCATCACTCATTATATTTAAAAAAGGAGGATGATGATGTCTCACCTGCTTGGGTACCAGATAATCAATATAGGGCATTAAATAACTGGGTATTTACATGCTCCGATTCTGGGTATATAAATGGAGATTTAATGTTGAGGTGGTTACATGAATCGTTTTTACCCCATATTGCGTACGAATAAGGACACATTATTTTATTAGACTGACATTCTAGTCATATTTCATTTAACCTAGTGATGGAATGTATTAAATATAATGTTCGACTCTTTATATCGCCCGCACACACGAGTCAATCGACGCAGGTCTTAGATGTCTCTTGCTTTGGTCCTCTTAAAAAAAGGTTGAAAAACATCTATGACGAAATACTAGTAGATAAACCCAACAATCATAGAGCACAGAAAGGAGAATTCGTTGAAATATATAAGAAGGCCAGATCTGATGCAATAACAGCTAGAAATATTTGTTCTGGTTATAAGGCAACAGGAATATACCCATTTGACTCAGAGAAGATTTTATCGAAATTTGGAGAAGTTTGGGTGGCAGAAAACGAAGAACAAACGAAAAATCTGAGAGAAATTTCATTTTATATGAAAATTTTGAGGGAGAATTAAAATCCGAAACGTTTGTGAACGAAGCTTATGAAACGATGTTGGGAAGGCTGAAAACATGAATTTCGTATTTCTTGAGTTGGCTTGGGGGGTTCAAACAGGCTTTATTATCAAATACACCCACCAAAATTCTTGAAGATCCCTTAAAAACTATCCGAAGTGGACTTAAGACTTCTAAGAGGGGGAAAGCAATCGTAACACATAATTCCCCTGAGATAACGAAAAGAAATGCTTGTCGTGAGATTGGTACTGCTGAGCTCAATACACTAATTCGGAGAAAAAATCTCACTCCACAACAGAAAACACAAAAATTGCATATTAAAAAATCATTATCAGAATTACGAGACTAATTATATTTTAGTGATAGTATTAAATTTAATTTATATGAGTTGGTTAAGAAAATAGTGGTTGAAAATATCAATTATGTTCCGGTATCCTTGTACCATCCGGTATCTACGTACAGTATAACCAAGTGATGAGGATCAATATACAGAAAAAAATGGCAATTTAATGAATCACATAAGCTAATATTTATATAAATTCGAAAACGGGTGAATCTGCTCCCATTTTTTCGATTTATAATCAATAAAATACTAATATTAGATTATAACTGAAATTCAATGCAAACATGGTCGCATATATTCAAGACTTTTAAAATTCATTAATTGATTCAATTTGATTGCAATTCCTCAGAACATAGAGAGTAAGCATAAAGTTTTATAGCAACCTATGATTAGGTCTTCAAACATCATATACTTAACACGTACTTTACTTTGGTGCCCGTGCCTTAAAACATCCGTTAATGCATCACCAACAATATTAATTATAATGAAAGTTTCCCGTGTTATAGTTACATGCAAAAATTATTGAATCTATACTGATTGATACAAAAAAAAAATGAATTTGAAAGCCATCAAATTCAAAAAAGAAGGGTTAATTAAAATTAATTACTTAGGTATTTCCAATTGATCTTTTCTAGCTATAATAGTCTATATGCATGGATTTCTTTAAGTAGCAATTAATTTTCTGCATATACAGCAGGGCGCTAAGGTGGTGGTGGTGCGTTTACTTCCTGAACACCCCCTAAAATTACACATCTGTTTAAATATGCCATAGAATGATTTCCAGAATTACGTAAAACGAGATTTCAATTAATTCTAAATATGAAAAGGATTTTCAGCCAGCAAAGCGAATTGAAATTTGAACTCTGAATAAAAATGGCTTGATATTGCACCTTCAACTGTACAGTTCAAACCAACAACTTTTCTAACATACCACCTCCTCGAACAAAAAGACCAAAAGACTTTCTGAAAAGGCCTTTAATCCAATCATAAGGATTTCAAAAACTTTATCCTTGAATACTTTTGATGACCTGAGCTCAAATTTTAACATTAGAATATCAAAGAACGTCTAAAAACCCTTGTGTAAAAGCATGAATATGGAATTTCTCAACATGTGAAATGTCTTATCTGAATGAAAAGAACCCAATTATGAGAATAGTATTGTTTGAATATATATATTGGAGTAGTCTCATGACATTTGGGGTGGTGTTATATTTAGTGACGAATGTTCAATCGTTACAGGATCCTGATCGGAAAAAAGTATATGCTCCACAACATTCACATTAAGGATATTTATATTATAGAGAAGTCTGAGTCTGCGAGTCTTATGGAATGGAATAAAAATTAGAAAGGAGGTTATTATATACTTTATAGAGGGGTTGGGGTTCCTTATATCCATATGCCTTATAGAGAGCCAACACTAAATACTAGATTTAAAATATCATTTTATATAGTCTAATAGAATCTTTAGTATCTACGTGATACTATATACTACTTTAGGAACAGTTTAAGGTGTTTTCGAGTATTTATTGGCTGGTCATAATACTATCTTTTTTTTTTTTGGAGGTATAAATACTATAAAACACAAACGGACGGACTTCAGGCAGACTTCAGGCAGACTTCAGGATGGCCAACAAAAAAAATTACCAGCGGTACAAACCAAAAATTGTGATTATAATATTAATCTTCAATACCAAATCCAATCGCCACTTTATAAAATTCACAGTAAACATAAGGTAAATGAAAAGTTAATTAATTACCTAATGATTATCATATTTATAAAATAACCAAATATAAAGTAGCTATATTATTAGAAGAAATATTTAAAACTTCTTTCTTGAATTTGCTATTTACAAAGCAAGACACATGCAAAATTTAAAACATGTGCCCCAATTAATATTCAGCTTTATCTTTCCTTTCCTTTTGTGTATACTATATACAAGGTTAACTATAAGGAATTGAGTTAATTCATCATCAAGTTACTTATGCTATACACCAAAAAATATCATGAACGATATCGACTGTTAGTTGGAAAACGAGCCGAAAATCCAGTAGCGTCTTTAATAAGGAATTTAATACTTCGATCTTCTATTTGAGCAGCTTTAATATATAAATCTCTTAAATGAGTAAATCTCCATGGGAATTGTTTTTTTGTTGATTTTAATAAAGATACAGCATCTTGAATTAAATTACATTCTGTGAAAAATTTAATCATAACAATTGTAAAATCAAAATCTAATTTATCTTTTTCTTTTTTATCTTTATTTTTAAAATGCGATGTTCTTCTCATTTGTCCTCTTTCTATCCAAATATCTTTTGCAAATTTAATATCATGACTTTTTGAACATGCAAGAATTGCAGAAATGTAGATTTTATCATTCCTTCGGAATTTTCTTTTAAGAGCACTTGAGCTCGGCGTAGTAAGTAATTTATTTGTTTCACTGATTCCCAAATTACTATTTTCGAGATCCGGTTCATTAACTTTTGGTTCATTCTCCGGTGGAATGATTTCAACAGTTCCCTTTTCATCACTGTCAAGATATGTAAGGGCTTCATAACGTCTTTTAAATTCTTCAATATCTCCAAATTGTGCTGGGATTTGAAGATATGACCCAACAATAATTTCATTTATCATATTTGGTTTCCTTTCCTGTATAAATTCAAAAATTGCTCTTGATTCTGCTAATATTTGTTGTTGTGTTGATAACATTTTTAAAGGAAGAAATGGTGGCATATTATTATTACCAAATTCTAAATCCAATTCAAAAGTACTATCAAGAAGGAAATTTGTTTTTAATCTTTGACCAATTTCAGTCCCCATAATCGGTGATATTGATATTGTTGAATTTTCTTTATCGTTATTTAATTTTTTAAAATTTGAATATGAAACTAATAATGATGAAAATGATTTTGAATCAGGCCATGTTAATTGATTTTCACACATTTTTCTAAATATAATTCTTGAAAATGTAATTTCACCAGTTTCTGCACATAAAAACATTATAACTTCAAAAGTTTCTTTTGTAATTTCTAATCCATTTTCATGAATTTGTAAAATTATTTGCCATGCCATTTGTTGAAATTTAAAATCTGGAATTTTTGAAAGTGAATAAATTAATGCATGATAAACTTCAATATTTGGTGATAATGGATTTAAACTTCTATTTGCCATTTCTTTAAAAAGATCTAATGCTCTTTCTGCTTGATAATTTTCACCTGCTGCATATATCATTGATGTATAAGTTTTTGTATCTGGAGCATCATCTAAAGATAAAAATTTCATCATATCAAAAATTTTATTTGCTTGTTTATAATCACCAACTACTGAACATGTTTGTAAAAGTTCCGTATAAATATGTTTATTTGGTTTTATCCCCATTGTTTTCATTTTATTTAATGCTTTTGATGCTGATTCTAAATCACGAGTTTTTAAATATGATTTAATTAAATGACCAAATGTATGAACCGTTGGTTTAAAATTCATTGGATTTGTTAACATTTTTTCAAAATATTCTTCAACTTTTTGTGAATTACCTATTTCAGCATAAGTACTCATTGCCATATCATAATATATTTTTGAACATTTTATTCCTGCTTCTTCCCTCATTTTATCTATTAGTGGGAAACATTTATAACGATCTGCTAAAGGAATATTTTGAATCAAAAATGAAATTGATTCAATATTGATACCAGTTAATCCACCATTTTTATAAATTGCATTTGTTACTAAGAACCAATCTTGATTATTTGTGGTGCTTATATATTTGACAGCATCTCCAATTCTATCCAAAATATTTAGATCAAGCGTGATCCCTTTTGCAGGTCTGTCAAATAATTGAATATGATTAGATGAGGGTTCTTCTGGTATATTATTATTGTCATTTAATAGTAATCGTTGATTCTTCTTTTCTTTTTCTTTTTCAGGAAGCATTAAGCTTTCGTATAGTTGATCTAGTTCTTCTTCTGGAATATCAGCATCTTTAATGACCTATTGAAATGTGAGAAATAAATTATATTAGTTATCTCATATTATCTCATATTGAAATGATTAAAATAATACAAATGGAAATTGAAGAATTTAAATTGAAATATAAATATCATTACTTACATCTTTTTCTAGATCTTTTCGTGCTTGATCTTCTTGTGCTTTTCTAATCTTTTTCCGTAATTCTGTTGTATATGACTGTATCTCATTCGATATACTTTTCAAATCTTCAATTTCTCTCCGACTGTCTACATATTCTAGTGATTCTTTTTTTAAAACATGTCTTGGTTTCCTAGTCCTTGATACAGATTTTCTAGGTGGTAAATAAACCGGTCGTATAAATGATGTTTTAACAACCGGTAGTAATCTCCCCCTTGGTAATCCTGATATTATATTATTATTTCTGGATTTCAGTAGCCGAATCATCTCACTTTGGGGGATTTAATTATAAATTGAAATTTTATGAATATTGTTTCTTTAATTTTAACTTCATAGAAAAAAATAATTGGAGATGAAGTTACCCGGAATTTTCAGACCTTACATGAAGCATTGAGGACTGAAGATATTCGTAAATTTGGAACTTTCAATTGGCGTATTAAAAGGGTTTACTATTGGTAGAAATTTGGTTTGGTGAAGAAGATCAATTTATGAATCATTACAATATAAATCGCTCTAATTTGCTATTTGTTAGTCATCAGCCTATCACACATACTTTAGACTGTACTCTCTAAGGATTTATTAAAAAAGAAGACTCATATATCATCTGTAACTTGTACATAATAGCTCATGCCAGATGTCAAATTTGTGTTTGACACAAATCGTTCATGATAGGTAACTGTTTTAACTTTTTTCCGCTTCATACTGCACCAACCATAATTATCTAATGCTGAGATATAATTTCTCTTGCCCCCAGATGACGATTCTGTCTTGTGTTTTTCATGGTACTGGTACTTTGGACTTCACATTATAACAAATCTGAATTTAAAAATAACTAATATTCTATACTGTTTATAATAGCTCAGAGCATATGCATTGTAATATATTACCATACACTTAAAGGAAAAAATCTAGAAAGTAATGATATCAATGATTTTAGAGGATATATTTAGGCATATATTTTACTATCAGCACTGTTATAATTTAGTAAAAATCATAGATTAGATCAGAGAGACATTAAGTATATTATTTTCAAACACACAAATTTATATATATATATTTATATTTATAGCAACAGCAAAGTATCTTTAAACGTTCATTATAGTCAATTATTAATTAACATCATCGCCCTTTCTACCTAGTGCTTTATCCCATATAGGTTTACTCCAATGAATAATACGGTCAGAAGCATTACCAATATTATCAAGAGCAGGTCTAACATCCAAAAAGAAAGTCGGCATTCCATGTTCATCATCAGGTCCAGCATAATAATCTATTACGTATCGAACTTCTTTCCATTGTTCCGGATCTTTCGTTGGTCGTAATACAGTCCAATCATGTCTGTCAAATGGAGGAAGCGTACCGAATTTTTCTGGAAACCATTCACCAAGTTGTTTATATATTCTAGCTTTTGGCGACATATCATCTGGCCTTCCAGTAAATTTTAATAATCGAGGCATTGTTTTATACTTTAAAACGTATGGTGTTTCCCATCGCAAAATCTCATCCCATGCTCCTTCATTTAAAAAATTATGAACATCTACCATCGGTTCAACGGCATCTTCTGGAACAGCTCCTTTTCCTTTTCTAATCATTGCATTATACATTTGCTGGGGTGAGGGGTATTCCCATACACCTTCATCTTCTTTTTCACCCCTTGGAATTGATGATATTGATTTAGTTCTTGATAAAGAAACTTTCTGACCTGGCGCTCTTTCGGATGATAGATAGGGCATATTATTCAAAGTATTAAAACCTTCTTCATGATTAACCGGACAAACTAAAACGTCGTCAGATTTTTTATGATTTACTGGGCAAACAGCTGTTGGATCGTCATTACGTTTCGATAATTTCGCCAATTTCGTATGATCAATAGGACACTTTCCCTATTACAATACCAACAACAACAAAAAGAAATTAGTACATCGTTAGTTTACCTAAAACAAGTAATCTTCCAAAACTTTTAACAAAAAAAATTCTACTTTTTTTCGTTTTACAGTTGTAAAAGAAAAGATCTCAATCATGATAAGAAGACCGATCTTTTTTGCCGATACATACAGATGATATTTGTCCACGAGGAGTTGTATTTACCTCATCAGCCCAAAACCAACCCATATTTATAACTGCAAGTGAGAAATTTAAAAGATGAGAGTAAGAAGTTTTACAAAAAATACAAAGAGAATTTAATTGCTAAAAAGCAAAAGGAGGTTTTCTCCATATCACATGATCATTGCCGAAAGGAAAAAGATTATATCGATCATGTAGAATTACGCTATTCAATTGCTAATAAAAGTATTACTATCTAATCCCAATACTAATTGTTTAGTTATCCAGGTTTTATACCTGTTCTAATATTCATATATATGACTTAAAACTGAGTCCTACATCGCTGAACAAATGCAAGTCTTCATCCATAATCGGATTTCTGTCCCATAACCTGATCAAGTAAAAAAATCTCTTTGACTTTCCATCTCCATCTTCTTTTTAGCTGATCTCTGTTGGAAATAGTCCGGAACACAAGGCTAATAGTGGTTATGACCCTGATCAAACAGTATAGTAGTCTTTAATATTGGAATTTATTGATTCATTAGTCCAGTTTGTTTATAAACAATTTAATATAGTTAGATATTTTCCAATTAAATTATATAACTAGAAACTATGTAAATTCTGAGGAAATCTCTACTATATATAGTGAAATACAAACCTCTCTTTCTATTCTTCTTATTTTTGTGTATTCTTGACACTCTTCTTTCTTCCCTTCTTATGTACCTAGTTTTACCAAACGCTATATTCAAACTTGTAGTTCACGTGAGTAAGGCACGTGTATATCTCTGGGCGTGTGGCGCAGTTGGTAGCGCGTTAGATTTGCATTCTAAAGGTCTCTGGTTCGATCCCTGACTCGTCCAAAGTATTTTTTTTCCCCCTCACTAGATTATTAGGGTCCGTGGATTTTTTAAATTTTTGCTGAAAAGGTGTTTTGTATCACAGATTTTTAGTTATTAACTATATATTACTCAAGTAGAAATAAATAGTTTAATTTAGAGTCTCTGTGGCCACTTGAAAAAAAATAATACATCCTATCAAATAAAGTAGATGATCATGTTTAATATGATCTCAGACTTGATTTTACCGCACAGATATTTAAACTATTATTTTATAAACATTCAATAGTTCTTTTTATCCTCTTATAGATTAGCTAGTATAATTTATAATAAAATGATCAGGTAAAAAAAAAAAAAAATAAAAAAAGAGTAGTATTGTAAATTTTCACAATCGACAAGATGCATTGGGTGCTCAAGGCATATCCCCATCTAGAAGGTATTATATCGTTGTCTTTATCATCTTGGACGAGGTCATTCCTTGAATTAAGCATAGTTTACATTTGGTATGGCGGAATCGACCGTACGACAAAACAATACTCAATATGCGACAATATTATCAATTTATATGATTCCAGATACGCAAACCGATCCCAACTAAAATGATTGATATAATTTCAACAAATGAATTCCGTGGGATGCCAGGAGACTCTTGACTGTTCCCATGTCCCGTGGAATAATTGTTCTTATGTAATAATAAGATGCATCCTTAATATCTATACCATTGATATATAGAGTATAGGACAGCGTCATTGATATTGATAATTTCAAAATCAAGTCACAGATATAACTATATCTTATGGGGGTTTGTACCAATAAATTCGTTTATACCATCACCACAAAACAATTGTGAGCTAAACTAACCAACTGATATATATAAAGTACCTCTATCTTGCCGTTGCACCAAAAAGCCGATTTACTCTCAGTTTATAATTACTTTTATCTTTCTATTTTTATTTATTATTACTTAATGAATTCGAAAATGGCCGGAAAACAATTTGATCACACTTACAGCATTTGAAATACCATTTCATATATGCTTTAAATTTGTTGCAGATGGCCTCCTTAATTAGGCAAAGCCAAAAAACTTTTGGAGGTTATGCAGGGAAACGACTGTAAACTAATCATAATTAATAATCGACACGAAATACGGAATCTATAAATGTTTTTGCTCCATGTTGAGCTTGGAAGTTCAGGTTTGTCAACATTCCCTCAAATGCCCACTTCAGATTTCTCTGGTGAGCTCTACTTTTATAAACTTGAACTTAACTCTGTATGCATATGTATGCAGAACAGCAGATTCGTATTATATTTGCACGTGATATTACCGTTAGGTTTGTGAGGAGGTAATGAGTGGGGTAACAAAAAATAGTACGCATGTTGAAAATGTTTTGGGGATATCTTTTGAAATAACTGAATCTTGAAGGTTTGTAGAATGAAATAAAAAATTCCATCTCTGTTAGATAAATTCCAAGAATTCAAGTTTTTAAAAATATGTTATTTCTGTTTGTTTGACCTAATGAAAAGTAAAAAACTTTGACGTTTAAGATAAAGCTTTTGATTTTTTAGGCTCTACTTGAGTTAAAATCAATTATTAGAATAGTGTTTCAATCGACTATATTAGGAATTGAATAATAAAATTGTTGAGATTTGATTCTCTTGGGGTATATCTTAGAGCGCGTAACTAATAAAGGGGTATGAAATAAAATAGATAATGCTATCATTTTAGTGGGCTTTTATATATGTATGCACAATTGAGAAAACTTTCAAATTCCTTTATATAAGTTACTTAATATGGTAAATTATGGCTGGTATAATTGGAGCGGATACATTGGCATGCAGGTGGTGGGTATAATAGTGCATCACTAGGGACTAGAGACCAACTAAGTTACTGTATGACGTCATAATTTGGCACGTGAGGAGCTGGATTGAAAATCATCTGTCAAACATTCAGTGAAGAGAGGCGGGTAATTAAGCGATCTAAACGACGTATCTAGATCTACTACATGTAGTCTTCATATTAAATTGTTCATTGTTCCGATATTCCTGAAAATAATGACACTCCACCGCTAATTATAATTATAAAATTGTAGAAAATCCGGGAGGAAGAAGTAAGATTGATTTCTAATTAAATGTGAGGATGAGGAGTTGTAATATTGCATATATTTGCTAGCCTATGTTTCATTTCCAAAAGGAAAACAAAGCTTAATTAAAATCAGAAAATACAAGAAATATTTATATAATTTTAATTGTTTTGTGAAGTACGCAGACACATACAATATCAGTTATATAAGAAACCGCCTTCTCTTATATAAAAATCATGATCCAGGATCCATGATCTCTAGTCTGTATGTGCCGTCCATGCTTATCAGTACTAGTATAGTGCGAAGAAACTTAAATTTGTGGATCATATCGGCCTAAAGTGATTCTGCCGGATTTTAGTTCCGAGCGTATTAGTTTCAGTAGGTAAGTAAAGTTCCTTAACGTTGGGTATACTGCGGTTGGATTATGTAAAATTGGATTAACATTTATTAAAATTCTGATGCATTGATGGAGGTAGTTGCATAAATGTTAAATTTTACATTTAGCATAACTTTTATATCCATAATTTCTTTGTATCTAATAATTTGTTGTATTCCTTTTTTCTTTTCCCCTACATTTTAACCATGAAGTGGAACCTTCATCATAGAACTAAATCTGAAAAGAGCATTAACACCAGTACTAGTGCTGCTGCTCGTGTAAGTACTTATTATATTAATCTCCCATAACTTATACATAATAACTAACTTTTTATGTGAATAGTCTTCTTCAACTCTTGCTGGGTTTTTAAAATCGATCGCCTCTTATAATGGTGACTTATCCTCATTAACTGCCCCTCCATTTATCTTATCGCCTGTTTCTTTGACTGAATATTCAAAATATTGGGGTGAACATCAGGATCTACTACTTGCTCCAAACTTCATTAAAAGCACTTGCACAGCCGAACCTAAAACTTCTGATCATTCAGAAGAAACAGTTTTAGATGATGATGAACAATCAGAAGAAAAAATTCATATTGAAAGAATAATTGCAGTTACAAAATGGTTTATATCAACATTAAAATCTCAATATTGTTCAAGAAATGAATCTATGGGTTATGAGAAAAAACCATTGAATCCATTTTTAGGTGAATTGTTTATTGGTAAATGGAAGGATGATACCGAAAATTCAAAACTTGGTGATAGCATTTTAATCAGTGAACAAGTATCTCATCATCCACCAGAAACGGCATATTCAATAATAAATGATAAGAATAAAACGGTATTACAAGGTTATAATGGTATAAGAGCTTCTATTAGTATGACAACTATGTCTGTTAGACAATTTGGTCATGCTATATTATCATTTGAAAATCTTGGCGAAAAATATTTAATAACTTTACCTCCTTTGCATATTGAAGGAATATTATCTGGATCACCTTTTGTTGAATTAGATGGAAATTCTTATATTCAATCATCAACTGGGTTTGTTTCAATTATAAATTATGCGGGGAAAGGTTTCTTTTCAGGTAAAAAACATTCTTTTAAAGCAACGATTACAAAAAGTGGTCCATTCTCTCGGATTCATGATCAAAATTTAATCGATCCTTTATATACAATTAAAGGACAATGGTCTGATATTTCATATATAAAATCTGGAGATTCAAAGGATTCAAAAGAAGAGATATTTTATGATGCTAATAATCCCGCACATCATTTAATTGTTAAACCAATTGATCAACAACATCATTTAGAAAGTAGAAAAGCATGGTTAAAAGTATCAGCAGCAATTGAAACTGGAAATTATGATTTAATTCATCAAGAAAAATCAAAAATTGAACAAGAACAAAGAGAAATGAGAAAAGAAGAAGATAAAAATAGTATTACTTGGCAACAAAGATTTTTCAATTCAGAAACATTATATTCAAATTCTGATGATGATCAACAATATAATGAAGATAAACATGGTTTTGTTAAATTATCAGATATGTTAGATTTATCGGTTAAAAATGTTACAAGTGGAACTATGAAAGGAGATGAAAAGAATCCTCCTAAAGACGTTAGACATTGGAGATTTGATAGAGAGAAATGGGATGATGAGACTATAATCAAACCATAATAATTTGTCTTTAAATATACTCATTTAATTTATAACTTTATAATAATACATTAATACAATACCTACATCTTAAGAAGATGATAAAAAGAAAACTAAAAACGCTACAAAAAGTCATCTAATTTAAAACCTGTCAGACTACCATTCATACCCACCCAGATCAACTCCTCCGAAGAGGCTCATGAAAAGGGCCGAGATCATCGCGCCTTTATAAAAAAACAAAGTTCTTAAAAGGAAAAATTCAGATGTCATAACCGCAAAGTATTAGACAAACTAAAAAAATTCTCACTCTAGGGCATGAAGGAAATATATCATCAACCAGGTTGGATTCGATGGCTCTTTTGAAGAGTCAAAGAGAGACGTAAACTATAGAAATGATCCTACTATAGAATTTGTTAGTAAAATCTATTACTTTATATCATTTAATTGTAAACCATTAGGGTAGATACATACTGAAGTACGTCGACAAAGAAAAAAGAAGAAGAAGGGAAACTTTTCACGCTTTATACTTCCCAGGAAGCATGCAATGCTGTGTAATAGCCCTAGTTTAATTCCGAATTAAAATTTCCTGATTTAGATTTTCACAGTCACATGAGTATATTACAGCATGGGTTTGACCTTGTATCATCAACCAAACACGAAATTCAAACACATTGAAATTAGAGCACCAATTATTAAAATGACAGAATCACATAGACGTAAGTTATTATTATAAGGAGAAATTAGTTATCGATATAATTTGAATGGGTTTCATGTTGGGGTTTGTGAATTTTCACAACTATAGAAACCGAAGCGATGAAGTTATGTTCAAAACGTTGGATAGACATTGTTGTATCTATTTTCAACATTATAATCGATGCCTGATCACCCTTAACAAATTTAATGTTGATCAATATGTACTAACAGCTAATTTTAATTAGTATACGTTAAAGGAAAGCATATCTCTTACCAACGAAGCAAAAGCGTCAACAACCCAAACATCTCTTTGATTCAAATTGAGGGTGTTACTTCACCACAAGACGCTCAATTTTACCTTGGAAAAAGAATTGCTTACGTTTACCGTGCTTCTAAGGAAATCAGAGGTTCAAAAATACGAGTCATTTGGGGTAAAGTTACTCGTCCACATGGAAACTCTGGTCTTGTTCGTGCTAATTTCAAAAAGAATTTACCAGCAAAGACATTCGGTGCCTCTGTTAGAGTCTTCCTTTACCCATCAAACATCTAAATTAAATCAATAAACAAAACAACAACTAACTACATAAAAAAATCAAAATCATCTCTCCCAAATTAAAAAAATAATTGAAAATAATGAATATGAAGCTAGGTTTTTATCTATAATAGTCAAGTGGAATCTTTGGCATTTTTAATCTTTTATCTATGATTGTTTCTTGGTCTTTATAAATTATTGGTGGTGTATATAATATGTATATTTGTATAGACTATCCATTATCATCAAAGATGGCAAGAAATATACCTAATGTACAATTCACTCTGTTCAAGTTTGTATTCTATAATTTAAAATAATCATTGTTATTTTATCCAATTGCAAACTATTATCGTTGTAAGCTTGTAATGTAGATCGGCTTGATATTAGAGGATTCAACTCTTTAGCTAGAGTAGCTATAATTATGCATTGATATCATACCTATCACCTACTGATATTAAGATCTCCAATGAAGATGCAATTTCAATACTTTGCTATATTATAATTATATAATTGTTCTAACAACCTCTATTTTATATTAGTTTATTTAATTTATAATATAAATAAACTAGAAAGAATTTCAAAATCCAAAAACTCTTTTAAGAAAACATTAAGCTTCAAAAGAAAGTGATAGACCTAATTTATGAACAGGTTCTTGTGGACGTAAAGCATCAATCAAAGTTCCAAGACCAATTTTAACACCTGGTTTTAAAACTTGAGAATAAGCTAGTGATGCAATACCATTATCATCAATCTTAACCTTAACAAAAGCACCTGGATCAAGTTTATGTTTGGAAGCTAATTCAAAGGATACAGGTTTTGTTGAAGTACTGTTTGAATTCCAAATAGCACGCGTTGCAACTTCTGTAAATGGAGTAACTTTATGATAATAACCAAACGTAAATACAGATAAATTATTGTTTGCAATAACAGATGCTGCATAGATAGGAGCACTATAACCAACAGCTGCAGAATATTTAGTAACTTTTGCAGCTGAAATATCATAACCAACTTCAGTTCCTGCAATAAACCCATCATGACCAAGTGTAATATCACCAACGAAAGAAGGTTTGTTTAAAAGATTAAAGAAAGCTCTAGCATTGACTGAAGGTTGAGAGAAATATAGGTTTAATTTAGCACTCTTTGCACCGGTTGGAATAACAGAAGTTGCAAGTTCGGCCTTAAGACCATTTGGCAAAGCATCAGCTTCAATCTTTGTGTTTAAAACATTTGATGTAGTCCAGCCTTGTGTTAAAGTAAGTCCAGAGGCTTTATCTGCAAATTTGGCTTCAAGATTTGCAGCAACAGTACTATCTTTATGAGAAGAATTTCCCTTGACAGCAAAACTAACACCTTTTGGAGCTTTTGTTTTTACATCAATTGAAGCTTTAGATAAATGGTAAAAGTCCCTGGACAGTAAGTCGTTGGAGTTTTTAGGAATGTTAGAATATGCTGGTATTCCCATATTTGCTAGATCTACAGATCGAACATTGTCAGTAAGATTCCACTTCAATGAGGAAAAATTATGGATCTAAAAATAATAAAACAACATACTTTTTTTCTTAAAAGAGAGTCCGGGGCTTTTATGAGGTCAATAAAGGGCCAATATATTCAGAAACATCGTGTTTTTTACTGGATGATGCAATTGCCGGGTAATTATGTATGCTTTAGCTAGTTATTATTATGTTAACGTTCCTTACAATAGTTAAATAGCTACACCAAAATAATACCCCTTACTTTCAATTATGTTGATATAGATATTGATAAACTGGTACTACTAAGAGAAGGTTAAATTATTGTGAAACCCATATATCTTCAAATGGTCAATCTTAAAGAGGTTAGACTTTCCCGGAAATTTTGCTAATTTATGAAGATGTGATATGATGATAGTCTATATATGTTTGACCTGGCTAGATATCTCTAAATATATGAAAGGTTTTTGATAAATTGAGTGTAGCTAGTAGGATTAACTTCTTCTAATATCATCTAGGGGCTCAGGAAGACTGGGATTTTGGTGTTTGATTAGAACATTGAAGTTAAGTCGGTTTCTATGGATACACCACCAGCAGAGGACAACTTGACTAATCCAGATGAAGAATTCAAAAGAGAATATGTCAATAAAGAGAGGACATTACCGAACACAAGATCTTTTGGTGGCTAGAATGGCTGAAAACTCGTAGTATGCAATATTTGGAGACCTATTTTAAAGTTCACAGTGAACGTTCAACAAATATTTAACTATCACCTTTGAACACCCTGAACTCTTGGAAAACAGAGGGAAACGATTAAGCAGAGCTGGGAGACGCAAAGCAAATATGTTCAATAAAAATCCAGCGGTTGATGATAGCATAGAAAGAGAGAATTCTATTGTACTCGAGTTAAATACAATTAAAAACAGGGTTAAAAGTAAAATAGGCTCTCCAACTTTTAACTGAAAACAAAAGAACGGGTACAAATATAAGATGAAAAGGATAAACATTTGATCTATATAGAATATATAGTGAATTGATATTTTTTGGTGAAGTTAGTGGTTGCTTTAGCAAACACTTGAGGTGTAATTCTGGACTTATCAGGAACAGTGGCACAACCCTTATACCATCTATAGTTATTTTTTTTCTTTTATAATATAATGAATCTATATTAGCAGGGTTTTTTACAATCATAACCTAATTAATTTTTAATAGAAAAAATAAAAAAGAATCTTTTGTGAGGTTATGATTGTAAAAGAGTATGTTAATAGAGTTATAGTTATTTTAATAGAAATGAATCTTCTTTCTTATCTTTCATTATTCTAATACCTTTTCAAGGTTATAGTTTTAATTACAAATATTAATGTGCCAGTAAAACCAAATAAACTCCCTTTATATCTTTAGTATACATGTATATACGTGTATCATCATTATATAAAGAGGATTTACTATCAGCAATTTATAACTAGTAGTTAGCAAACTGATAATCAAATATAAATGATTTTAGGATACAACATTTAAGTGATAAAAAGATGAAATTGGAAAGATAAATGTAGGGAACTTTTATTAATATCAATAACATTTATGTCAGGTTCTCATTTACTTTAAACCATAGCTACCAGGCTCTTAGCGCCTATAAATAGTAAGTAGTTCCCTCTCTTTCTAATATTAATACAAGTTATTCTTCAGCTATAAAACCGCTATATCCTAATGATGAGCTCGGGAGTTCAACTGGAGTATAAGTGTGAGTGAATATGCATAGCTATACCGCTAAACTTTTAAACCAAACTTAATGATAAATACCTTATTCGATATTCAGGTTGCCATGCTGCACTTACCAAATGTAGTAAAATAATTTATGCATATTAATCCTTTGAGATTTCAGCTTTAGTTTATCAGGGTAAGTCTTTTTTGGTTAAATACTTTTCTTTCCTTTCTTTCTTTTGTTCAAGTTTTTGGTTTATAATTTAGTAGCTATCTTTCATATTACCTTAAGATCATCAATGTTTAAATTTACAATAGTATTGAATAGAGTGTTAACAATCATTAAACTGGATATTTATAACTCTTATAATATTCCTTCACTTTCAATTTACAATTGCTTAAAATACAATACAAACTTACGATGTCAAAGCATGAATATACATATTGAACCTTTGAGAGATCTCACTTACGTTAATTCGAAGTGACATAGTATTTAACTATACCCTAAATGTCAACAATTAAACCCTTACATATTCGTTTACAATACCAAATACCTTTACAACAATACATTATCAAAATTTAAAATTGGATATTATTTCACCTTATATTTACCATTGTTGGAAACACATGTGGTGATATTGCGCAGGAACACCTGCATACTCGTCTCTTTATAATTAGAAATTCAGATGGAAGATACCTTCCATTATCCATATTTGAAAACCTAATTGCATACCTAATTTTCTTTGATATAGAGCATATTAATTGTAGACATCCTTAGTAATCTTTTTGAATATAATATATCTCACTTCCATGTCTATAATAATAGAGATTTCTTCTTGTAACCAAAACTGCATACCTGCAAGCTTCATTAGTTCCTCATGACATCTAGGATATCCATTATTTAAAGAGCCACTTACACCAACTCGCAAATATGTATCTCTGTATTCTTCATTTTGCGTATTTCTAAGCAATGATTGAGATATCACTCCCTCTAATAAGTTTGTTCCGTTGACTTTCCCCAAGCTTTCTTCTGTATCACCCTTCCTGTAGCTGTACCCCTTTGTTTCATCCTCCACACGAACCGACCAACATCCATATTGTAATCTTCCATGTATATAACAAAATTATTCCCATCCAAGAATTTAAAGTACCAAGTTAAAGAAGTAGAGTGACTATTATCTTTGCATTGTGATGTTTTTGTATAAACTTCTAAGGTACCATTTGTATAAGATTAACTCCCCTAATTAAATCAACAAACTTTGATGAGCCAATATTAGATTTTTGTACTTAAATTTGAGGATTGACTTTGATAAATGATTGAAATGTTTTTGTTTGAGTTATGAGTGGTATGCTGAATGGCTATTTACTTAAATATAGAAACATTGCTGGTATGAGATATACCAACAACAATATTTAAACCATCTCATCTCATCACATCTTTTTATCATCACAACTTCTATCATCACGACTTTATTATTGAAGTATGCCAACTTCTGAGAGCTCCCCTATAAATAACAATCAGACATCTCAATCTGAATCGTCTGGTTCACACTCAGAATTAGATCTTAGGGTAGTTAGTGGATATGTAATAGCATATTGTCTCATTTATTTAGGATTGGCGATAAACCCCTTGATGAGTCTTATTATATCTTTTACATTTGCAATTGTCCTTGTTGCCCTTTACATGTTATTTACTTGGAACTTGTTGCCTGATATTATTGGCCGTCAAGTATTAGCTTTAGTGAGAAAGATCAAGATTGACAATAATTTTAAAACCGCTATGTCCATTATCATTGAGGCACGTTGCATATCTAACCTCGCATGGGATATGAATATACTTGAAACCCAAATAACCGATTATTTTGGTCCTAATAACCAATATTCATGAAATGCAAAGATTAATGGTGGAGATTTCCCTCAAATTATTTATTATGCATCCACTTTATTTCTTGGCTACTATTTGCAATTAAAAATGTCCTGGTCTAACACATCACGCAAATGCTGTCCCCTTTTGTTTCTATTTGGCTAATACTGAGGATGAGAATATAGCTACTCTTTGCAATTGAACATATAAATATGGTAATGGCTTGGACCTACAGATTATAAGTTTACGTACGTGTATACTTCCTATTTTTGGAGAAGGACTAGCGCTTATATATTTGTCATGAAAAAAAAAATGGTTTGGTTCCAATGTCTCAATATTGTCGACTCATATACATTTACTTTACGATTATCATAACATCACACCTGCTAGCATACCTAATATTAATACCATTTCTATTGTCATGTTAATTGTAGATTTTAGTAATATCTCAACTGCCATCATCTACGTTAGTTCAAAGTAGCATTTAAATATACCCCAACTGTCAACAATTAAACCCTCACATATTCGTTCAATCTCAATAATTATACCTTTTGCCTTTACAACAATACATTATTAAAAATTGGACTTAGAATTTTTGTCTTTTAGGTATCTATTATATTTAATATAATATTGGAAACAATTATAGCTGTCATTTTTTTGATACTGCATACTCATCTCTTTAGAAAGTCTGGAGTACCTTCTACTATCTATATTTGGGAGATTTTCAGGCTTAATATTTTTTGTTGATATAGACCATATTATTTGTACACATCTTTAGTATTAATAATATTTTAGAATAGATTTCTTCTTGAAATCCAAACTGCATACCTGCTTCAATAGTTTCTCACTTTTCATTGTTCATCGATCTTAATATTATCATCATCATTCAAAGATGAAGTTACTTACGCCAACTCGCAAAAGTTTTATTTCTGTATTCTTTATTTTGCATATTTCCAAGCAATGCTTTGGAGACCACTTCCTCTATCACGCTTGTTCCGTTATTGATGTTAACAAATTAAGAGAACAGATTGATATCTACAAATTGATAATTAATTCTGGAAGTTTTGAGCCTAAAGTTGATAAATTTCATGAAAAGTACATCTGGAACAATGATATTTATCAATCACAATTGTGTAGGTTGGTATTCCAAAAAGCAAAGTATCATTACAAAGTCAAGTACTGAAAGCGAACTCATCGGACTTGAATTAGGTACTAATAAATTAGAATTACTATAAGCCAACATAGTAGCGGCGCTGTACCAGAGACAAGTAAGGGTAATAGGATCGTTGTCACGGGAAAACAAACAGACGACAATCAATTCGGTAGAATTATCAATGCTACCAAAATTAACAATTGATTGTTCCCCCCAATCATTCAAAACTTGGGAATATCTGATAAAATCAACATTAAGAAGACTGAACTTATCAGAATACATCTTGGACGCAACAATATATGATGATCTTCCAACTGAAGATGTACTTAACGATACTCAGT
>BCKZ01000027.1:0-111519 GCA_001600815.1 Alloascoidea hylecoeti | reverse complement strand
CTCTGTACCAAAATTGGTTGATTTTCCTTACTAGAGCTAATGGCCCATTTTGGTTTTTTTACTTCTTGTGGAAATTAGGTTTAGTAGTTTTTATTGTTTCTATTTCAGCTTCGTTAATTACAGAGTTTGGATTATTTTGTGATCCAACCAATATTATTACTATTATAAATGTTTGGATTTTCAGCTTTGGTGAGTTTTGTGTGATGAGTAGTGTGTATTACTTGTTTGAGAGGGTCTGGAATTTTTGATGCTGGAAGGCTTAATAATAGTCAGGTAAAAGACACAAGAAAACCTGAAGATTTTATGATTCTAATGGATAAGTTGCACACTCAACATGCACATAAGAGGAGGAGCAATACACTATAGCTACGGTTATACCGGTAATGATAATCTACACATGCAATGTCCTATGTATAAATCAAGTTATAAGTATAACTTACATACATGTCTTGTGATGATTAAAGTTTTTTAATATATTGAAACCTGATAATAATAAAAGCTGTTTATTAAGGTGGAATACAAAAACATAACATATTTAAATATTTATGCAAATGAAAACTTCCAGAGGGTATTCTTACTTGATTGGGATGGGACTAGGGTATAATTTCAGGAATAGTTCCTTATGGAGAGGTAGAGCAGCTTTTGAACATTGGAATATATATTTCCAAGCCATATTTATCACTGAATCATATTTGGATTGTAACGACCATTTTCATGATTAATATATTTATATGTTTGGTTACAGGATACACTGAATATTAAAAATATTCTGACTAATCTAAAAGGTTTAAATTAAATTTCATTGACATAAAATTTATACATACAAATTAATCATACGGGAACAGTTAAAATGTTAATCTAGCATATCATCCATTACTGAATCATAATGAAGACTCTCATATAATAAATCATCTGCATATAAATCCGGTAGTCGTGATATCACCTTATCCATTAATTCGTCCATTGAAACTGCCCATGGCCGATTTTTAAATGCATTCTGATTGTAGCTATGATTTAGATTCTCATTTGGGGGATTAAAAGTATTGTTAATAATAATATTGCCATTTTCATTTTCATTTTCCGTTGGTATTAAATTATTATTGATTATATCATTGGAAGTACCAATACTTTTTGTTAAAGTTCAAAGTGCCTGTTCTCCCTGTTGCGCCAAAAATCCAATCGACTCTTTAGTGAACTGTTCCAAGAGTGTAGTATATCCAACACTTTTTTCACCTTCATGATTAAATGGGATTGGAATGTCAGGTATGTTAATCCCTGATCCATTATCATTTTTTTTATAAATTCCACACTGTATAAATATCATTAGAATTCTGTACAATTCTTTCAGGACATTGAAGAAGCAATTTATAATAATCCTTAAAATATTCAATCAAAGGCTTTTTTAAACATTCGGTTACTTCTTTGGTGAATRTGAATATATATTAGTAGAATCACAATTGGGTTGGTTATCGTTTAATATATCAGACATCACCGTTATAGAAGATATAGAAGGTGGTGATTAAAATAAATTGCACAACTTTAATCGCGATTGAAATTCTTTAGTTCGACTTCTCAATATCATTGAGATTATAAATGGAACAAGCTGATATAAATATTTCTCAATTTGAGGTAACATTAAATGTCTAGCCTCTACACCCATTCCAAAATTATCGTCATCATTATTTGATTCATCATAATTGGTATAAACTAAGTTATAGAAACCAAGACAACAATAAAATAATAAACATGCAGAAATTTCCGATTGTAAAAGATAATATTGACACATATTAGGTTCAGTTTTTAAATCGCTATTTAAAAATAATAAATAGAAATGAATATGAAGTTGTGATAACAAAATGCATTTTAATTCAAGTTGTATTATAATGTGAGTATTTGATAAAACCTTCATTTTAAAATCCTCATTATCAATCAAATTTTTATTTGAAATTGGTTTATCAATATATACATCATTTATATTATATTTTTGAGGAATTTTGTAAGAATTCTTAAATGTTTCTGAAAACCTTGGGAATTTATTCTTCAATGACTCTAGTAGATTAACAATAATACTTTCAACTGATGACCTTCGTGGTTTTTCTTTTAAATTCATCCAAGTGCAAACTCCAATAGCCATATTCTTACTATGATCATATATGAGCATATCAGCGCTATTTTGAAGTTTCTTAATATTGAAAGCTACAGATGATGAAGGGATATTTTTATAAAATGATGAATCAAGAATGTGAAATTGTTGTATTTGTTTTGTGTCCATATAATCTTTATTTAAAAGAAGTGGCCTACCCAAGTTTGAAGCGTGCATAACATCAATTGCAACTACGAAACACCATGTTTTTCTCCATCTATATTTGAAGTCTTCATCAAATATTTTTCTAGTTGGATCATAAATATCAGGGTCTCGATTAATGCCCATGTCAATAGCTAAATGAGTCGTGTGACTAACCAAAATAGCACTTTCCTTAGCATCGTCACCCACCATCCCCATCTTCAGGGGCAAATACACGATAGAATCGTATACTAATATAATATTGTAGTAACAATAGACTGAAATGTTTTGTTGTCGTTGTATCAATAAAAGGTAAAAGATTTAGTGATAGTGTTATAAATTYGGGCCCAATTGAAAMATTATTTTCTATTAATGGTTCAAAAAATTCATCTAAACAACTATTACTGTTTTCTTTTTGATATGCAATTGGCATTGTCAAATATCCAATTCTTAATATAACCATAAAAGTTGCTAGACTGATTAACTCACAATCTTTAAATTGAGATTCTAAAAATCCGAACTTATACCGTGAAATTCCATTATCATCTGTTATTATTGGACTAATATTCTTCAATACGGTAGTAAAAGGTTCATAATCAATGGCATTCCATAGACTATCAAAATAAAGCCAATAATATTTGACAATAATATTGCAATGATCTACCGAAGAAATAATATGATTTATTCGATTTAAAATCGATTGTAATTCAACAGTTGGACCATAAATAGGGTCAGGCTCAGTTTTCTTTTTTTTTATAATTAGATGATACATTATTGATATTGGAATCCATTGAAGAATAAATCTGTGTCAAAATAGGATCCTTTGTTATAATACTCAATCTACTCGTTGCACCAAAGTGTGAAGTATAATCTTTTTCAATATTTAAAGAATTAATTCTTTCGGTTAAATCCATTATAGGGTCATAATTTTCGGGATTGCTATCATAGTTCCCATATTTGAAATTTGTTTGGTTGATATCATTTGAATTCTTATTCTTTCTAGACCTCTTCATACGTCTTAACTCTTTTCTTTTACTCTCAATTTATTCTTCAGTATTGCATTTTGGGCGTATAATTCCATTTCTAACGGATTTAAATGGTACAATTTTGTTTCCCCGGGGTTTATTTCTTTTGACTGTTTGTTACGGTATATGCAAAGATGAGAGACCTGAAGCTTTATACATTGTAAACAGTGTGGTTTCTGTTTATTGCACTATATTTCAGATTATTAGTACCTGCTTCTATCAGAAAACTATCACAGAGAAACATACTTTTTCTCGCCGTCTTCTACAAATAACACATRCATATTGCCTTTTTGAAGGTTGTGTTGTCATGATAGTTATAATTGAAAACTTGAAATATGTCTGTGTTGTGAGTAGGCTAGATGTGTTTATAATGCTTTGAATTCCTAATCTAGAAGCCYGACATTTCCGCATTTGGCACTGCCTGCAAATAAAATCAGTGTTTATTATTATAAGAAGTCAAAGACCACTGGTATACCAATATTGATGATAATACCATGTTGCTTGATCTAAAATAGGACCATGAGATTTTCACTATATTGCCTAACTAGTATAAGAAATCAACTCTACAAATCCATTTTTCCCCACTTTCAACTCTCAGCCTCTTTTAAAAATTTACAACCACAATCCTCTTACTTCAATCTTTCTTATTTTCAATTTTCATATGGTATTCCCTCTCGTATTTCAGAGAAATTCATGTTTTAATATTTATTTTTTTGTATTCACCCGGAAGGAAACATGTAAACTTCCGGATAGTACGTATAATTCCAGGTTAGTACCCTTATTTATGTTAAATCAAATGTGTGGTTCAACATTTAACCCAAATGTCAATAGTTAAACTTTAACCCTTACATATTCGTTTAATCTCGATAATTATACCCTATTCACCTTAATACATTATCAAAACTTTGACTTGGGTTTTTTTTCATTTGGGAACCTATTATATTTACCATATGCATACAAAATAGCAGTATTATTTCTATCCAAGAGCTTAAAGTACCAAGTTAAAGAAGTAAAGTGATCATTATTTTCGTATTACAAAAGGAACGGTTCATATGTGAAATCCCAAAATGGATATATATAATTTTAGAATGCAGACGAAGTTTCTTAAATATTAGCACACCCAAATTTATTTTAAGTAAAGATGAAGAATTAGTAAAGAATAACTCAAACTCCAAGCCAAATCAAGACCATTGGAAATCCCCCTTTTCAAAAGAGTGAGGTTCACTTGATTAAATATCTTTCATAGTTTTTATCTTTCCTTTTCCTTTTTTTTCATTATTCAAATTCATGTAATTTAATTTAAATAACTAATTTAAGGAAATACTGACTGCATATTCTTATAGAATAGAGAAAATAAATCATTACACTTTGCAAAATTAGATTATATAGCTTATACACTGTCTATCTAGTATATGTAAATGTCTCATAGCTTCACTTTTAAGTACTAGTAAGTCAAACTCTATCGGGTTGGATATTTCCCAATTGCAACATTGAAGAAGTATCCCATTAATCATGATCTATTGGTTAATCAAAAATATCAATAACATTTGTACGCCAATTTTTATTTGAAACGTTTATATTTAGTATCAATATCATCAGTATTCATCCTGATTTGGTATAAACTTTTAATACACCATTTTCATAAGGTTAGCTATCCTAATTAAATCAACAAAATTTGATGAACCAAAGTCAAATATTGTACTTAATTTTGAGGATTGACTTTGTTAACTGATTAAAATGTTTTTGTTTGAGTTATGAATGGCTATTTACTTAAATTAAACAAGACTGGTATGAGATATACTAACAACAATATTTAAACCATCTCATCTCATCTCATCTCATCTTTTATTATTCCAATATGCCAACTTCTGAGAGCTCCCCTTCAAATAATTCTGAGACCTCTCAATCTGAATCATCTCCCTTACTCTCAGCGTCGGAAATGGATATTATGATAGTTTTTGGATATTTATTAAAATTACTTCTCCTTTCTTACGGGTCGATATACCCCTTGATTACTACTACTTTCTACTCAACATCTGCAATTTTCTATTTGACACTTTACATTCTCACTACTTGGAGGTTGTTTCCTGATAGTATTCACCATAATATAGTGGCATTTTTGAGAAAGGTGAGGTTTGACTATAAGTTTTCAGCCGCTATGTTGGTTAGTGTAGCAAAGTGGTATTTGAGGTGAATAGGCTAGCCTAATTGGTACATGGCGGCAAGTGCCATCATTCATGAGATGCCAACGATTTATACATAGTACAGATATCCCGCAAATTATTTACTATTCAACTCCACTTTTTTTTTTTTTTCTTGGCTACTTTTCACAAGCAAAAATATCGTATGCATGGTAATATATGATATAATTTGGACCTGATATATACAAAACCATTTTTAGTTCTTTTTGGCGAATACTAAAGATGAAAATATTGCTACTTTTTGCAATTGAACATAAGAATGGTAATGGTTTGGATCTACAGATTTTACGCATATACTCCCTATTTTTAGAGAAAGGATGGCTGCTTCTTTTCATTAAAAATATGGTTCTAGTGTCTCAATACAGTGTATTGTCGACATATATATTTTCTTCACTATCATTATAACATTCGGCTTGTTAGCATACCTAATATTAATACCATGCCCATTATCATGTTAAAATTGTAGATTGTATATTTCAACAGCCCTCATTTATGTCAATTCAAACATTTAAATATACCCAAAATGTCAACAATTAAACCCTTACAATGGCTTACATATTGGTTAATTTCGAGTTTTATTATTATACCCTTTGCCTTTACAACGATACATTATTAAAGCTTTGACTTGAATTTTTTTCATAGTTATAGTTAATATTAATGTTTGTCAGGATCGTGCATACTCATCTCTTTAAAGTACCTTCTATTATCTATATTTGAAAACCTAATTGCAAACCTAATTTCCTTTGATATAGAGCACATTAATTGTAGACATCCTTAGTAATCTTTTTGAATATAATATATCTCACTTCCATGTCTATAATAATAGAGATTTCTTCTTGTAACCAAAACTGCATACCTGCAAGCTTCATTAGTTCCTCATGACATCTAGGATATCCATTATTTAAAGAGCCACTTACACCAACTCGCAAATATGTATCTCTGTATTCTTCATTTTGCGTATTTCTAAGCAATGATTGAGATATCACTCCCTCTAATAAGTTTGTTCCGTTGACTTTCCCCAAGCTTTCTTCTGTATCACCCTTCCTGTAGCTGTACCCCTTTGTTTCATCCTCCACACGAACCGACCAGCATCCATATTTTAATCTTCCATGTATATAACAAAATTATTCCCATCCAAGAATTTAAAGTACCAAGTTAAAGAAGTAGAGTGACTATTATCTTTGCATTGTGATGTTTTTGTATAAACTTCTAAGGTACCATTTGTATAAGATTAACTCCCCTAATTAAATCAACAAACTTTGATGAGCCAATATTAGATTTTTGTACTTAAATTTGAGGATTGACTTTGATAAATGATTGAAATGTTTTTGTTTGAGTTATGAGTGGTATGCTGAATGGCTATTTACTTAAATATAGAAACATTGCTGGTATGAGATACCAACAACAATATTTAAACCATCTCATCTCATCTTTTAATATTCCAATATGTCAACTTCTGAGAGCTCCCCTATAAATAACAATCAGACATCTCAATCTGAATCGTCTGGTTCACACTCAGAATTAGATCTTAGGGTAGTTAGTGGATATGTAATAGCATATTGTCTCATTTGTTTAGGATTGGCGATAAACCCCTTGACTCTAACTATATATTTTTTTATTTTCAATACACCTTTGGATCCTTCACATCTTAACTGTTTGTAACTTGTTACCAGATGTTATTGGCCATCGAGTATTGGATTTTATGAGAAAGTTGAAACTTGACGATAATCTTGAAGCCGCTATGTTGATTATCATGGAGGCATATGCCACTAGATACCTACTATGGAATATGCATATGCTGGAACGCGAAATAGCCTATTATTTTGGTCCTAATAACCACGATTCATGAAATGCGAAAGATTAATGGTACAAATATCCCTCAAATTGTGCTTTTTGCAATTGGACTTATAAATACGGTATGGTGAATCTACAAATTATAAGTTATATGATACGCTTTTATTATTACCCTTTAATTTTGGAGAAAGATGGCTACTTTTAGATTTTGTCATGAAGAAAAGGTTTGGTTTAAATGTCTCAATACTGTCAACATATATATTCCTTTTACGATAATCATACCATCCCCTTTTTGCATACCTAATATTAATACCATAGCCATTATTATGTTAAAATTGTAGATTTTAGTAACATTTCAACTGTCCTCATTTACGTTAATTCAAAGTGGACCCAAATGTCAACAATTAAACCCTGATGTATTCGTTTAATCCCAATAATTATACCCTATGTCTTTACCCTAATACATTGTCAAAACTTTGGCCTGGGTGTTTTTTCATTTGAGCACCTATTATAACCATATTGTTGGAGACAATTATGGTTGTCATTAGATCCTGCAGTAACAAAAAAATTTAAAATGAGGAAGTCGCAAAGGTATCTTCTATTGTTTATATTAGTAGGAGTTGCTAGCCATTTTTTTATTGATAGTACAATGATTGCGTAAACATATCTTTTAAATAAGAATTCATGTCCATGCCAATACTGTAATAATGGAGATTTCTTCTTCCAACTAAAACTGCATACCTGCATGAATTGTTCATCAACGGCATCATTATTATATTAAAAGCTTAAGATGTTCATGAACTAACGAGCCACTTACGCCAACTCGCAATTAGTACTAGAATCGTCTCTAGTGATCTATATTTTGTTTAGTAATATTTCCCTGAGAATTGGTCCTCTAATAGAGGTTTTATGTTTATATTTTACATGTTTTTCATAGTGAAAACAAATTTATAAGTTGTAGTAGCATCTAGTCACACATGTAAATCTCATTTTTAATTTCTACATGAAGCTTAGGAATAATCTAACATATTGTTTGAGGTTTGAGGCAGAGATAATTATCTTATTTATATATACTTGAAGGTTTCATATTATGGCATTATTCTAGCTATAATTATAACCTTGTACTTGGACAATATCTTTATGTTTCCAAACTTCGTTTCTGTTTACGTTCATTTATACCTTTTCATTTTGAATTTACAAGAATATTTGACAGTTCAGTATTTGGAGGTGATAAATTAGAATCAAAAAAATATTAAATTACCATGTTACCCGGCCCAACATTCTGAAAAGTTTCAACTTCCAATCAAAATCTTTTAATAATTAAAGAAATATATGTTTTAGGACAAACCCTCCAAAAGCATTGCATTTGATTTTTTCATTCAGAATATAATGAATCGTATAGTTAGAGATCGGGGTTTGATAGCATCTTTTAAAAATGGGCTACAAATTAATAGAAGCAGACTAATACATAATTCTTTATTACATCTCCATTCAAAAACTCATCATATTTATGTATGTGAAGCTAAACAGATAAGGTCATATTCGTGGTCTCCCAGATCTATTTTTAGAAAGCCAATTGAGATTGTAGAGAATGAGATTGATACTAAAAATATCAGTGATATCGAAATCGACCGTGAAGGAGAGGATGACATAAGAATTGAACTGAATCGGAATATTCAAATTAATGGAAAACTTGATGATACTAAAAAATTATTACTCGATCTGGTTTTTGCTTCACCAAACAATGCATTGGATCCAAATTTATATCCTTTAGTTCAAAAAGCTGTTAGACGTTTAATACCAACTAATGAATTAACAAGTCAAGAATTATATTTAATATTTAAATCAATAATGAATGGTTCAACAAAAGAAGATGTACAAAATTATTCTTTTATCGGTGATATATATGAAGCATTGCTTAAATGGTCATTATCTGATGGAATAGCTATTGATTCTTTTGTATTATTTATAAAATATTCTTTATTATCTTCAAAGCCATCAAAAAAAATCATTGATGATATTAATTTATTTATTTCCGAAAGTCCACAAATTTCAAAAGAAGCAATAGAATCAATTATTAATGTTATACCATCAAATCCAAGAATGTCATTAATAACTTATTTATTCAATTTAACATCAGAAAAAGGATATATAATGTCCAAAAATTTCTATTCAAAATTGATCAATATTTTAATCTCAAAATTAGGTAGTGGTAAATTAGAAACAATTGATAAAGGAACGACGGACTTTGATTTATCAAAAATAATAGAAGATATAGTATCAAATTCTAAAAATCAAATTCATAATGCCAATGACATTGAAAATTTAAATTTAAATAAAGATACAATAATTGATTTAATTGATTTTACAATTAATTATAATATGAAAATAACAGGTGAAACAATTTTAAGATTAATTATAACACCAATCTTAAAATCTGATTTATCATTAAATCTAATTCCTGAAGATATATTAAGAGTATCAATTTTATTATATATTAAATTTGGTGTATCATTAACTTTAGGTAAAGAATTATTAGAAAAATTATCAAAGTATATTAATCAACTTACAAATAATTCACAAGATTTATGGGATACTTTAGGTCAATTAACTGTTCATGTTGTTCCTGAATATGAAGGTGTAAACCAATTTCTACAAAAAATGGATGATACTGAATTAATCATTGATCTTTTCACTTATAATCGATTATTAGATACAGCATGTACTAGTAATAAACCTCCATCATATATTGAAAAATTAAGTGGTAGAGCGAAATTTTATTGTATTGATAGAGATGATGAATCTTTTAACATTTTAATAAAGTATGCTTTATCACATAATGATTTTAAATTAGCTAAAGATTTAGTTAATGAAAGTATTCAAGAAGGAGTTGATTGGAATGATTCAAATATGAATATTTTACGTGATTTTTACGTTTCATTATGTTCAGATGGAAGAATAGATGCAAATGAAGCTCAAGAATGGTATAATAAATTAAAAATGTTTACTGAATCAACTGGTGATAATGTCACTGCTTCTTATGCAAAATTATTAGTTGAAGATGAAAGATATCTTGATCTTCCCGATCTTCTCAAAGAAGAAATGAAAGAAAGGGTTGATTGGCGTGATTATCCAAAAACATTTAAAGTTTATTTCGATAGTATTTTAACAATGAAAATTTTTGATGAATTTTGGGCTGTTTATGTTGATGTTATAAATCATTTTGAAGTTGTTCCATATGAATCATTTTTACCAATTATGAAACAATGTTGTCGATTTGGAAAACCTGAAGCAGCAATGGTCACATTTGAAAGAGTTCGAGAACTTTATACAGATTGGGGCCAATCAGCTCCTGATGAAAAAATGTATACCTTTTTATTTCAAGAATTTGGAAAACAAGAATTTCATATGGGTGTCTATGCCTTACATCATCAGTTTAAAGTTGATGTAGCTGTTGAGGAAACTTCGGAAGTAATGAATGCTATTCTTTCTGCATACTGTGATCTTAAAGAGGTTTGGAATATGGAACATTTATTTGATAAAATGGCGGTTAGTAATCTTGTGAATAACGAAAGCATTACATTAATGTTAAAAGCACGAACCAGAGTATCCCTTAGCCGCCTTCATACTATGTGGGAAACCATACCTATATATGATATTACTCCTGATATTGACAATTATCGTCAATTAATCGTTGGACAATGCTACCATGGTGAATACTTGGGTGCACTTATAACAGCTAGAGAAATGGAAGAAGAAAACGGAATCAAACCAGACTCAAGGATAATTGAAGCATTATATAACTGGACAATGACAAAAACTGAAAAGTTATTAGTTGAAGATTGGGCAACAACGAATTATCCTCAGATTTGGGACCAACTAAAAGAAGGTGGCAAGCTTAAAGAATTTGTCATTGATGAAACAGATACATGGTCTGAACCACGGACGTTAAGATTGGAGTGTGCAGAAAAGATTGAAGGTAAAGGTGATTTACAGCTGCTTGCACTTTAGTAAATTTTGTATTATAGCCAACTAGTTTGTGGGCGGTTTACTTTTCAATTCACATATTACCATCTGCATTAAATTTTATACTATATATAGCCATATAAAATAAATCGAAAACATACGAGTTATTTATTGTAATATTAATGTCACCCAGAAGCAAGAAAATAGCAGGGTATTATGTATTTGTTTCCATGTTCATTAAGTAAGATATCGTCTGGTATGCCATGTCAAGTATAAACTGACTATTCAACATTCATTCTTCTTTGCTGTTCCGATTTTTGTATTATTAACCTATTAAACACTCTGTTAGTTTATATATGTTTATAACTTTTCTTGTGAAAGAACTTACCTTGGTAGCAAATCTAAGAGAGTTTAGAGTTTCATTCAAATGCTGAGCTGAAGGCGATATGTTAACAAACATTAACGTTTTAGAATTTCCTCCCAAAGAATATTGCAACAAATATGTCAGCTTGAATTAATGAAATGTTAGTAAAAAAAACTAGATGATTATGATAAGTCAATGATATACTTACTTTTGAATTTCTGTATGGAACATGCGATAAATCCTTAGATCCAAGGGCATAAATGACATCTCCTAAACAACTTAAACTTTTATTTATTGCTCTTGTTTCTTTTAATCTATCACCTGTAGCTTGTGAATGAGAAAGCCTTTCTGAACCTGCTAAATCAATAAGATTTAACTGTCCTTCACAGACTTCACCTGTTGTACTCTTAGAACCTCTTAGTTTAAGCATAAAAACACTATGTGAACGAGATGATCTTTCATTTGCTTGAGTTGCAGCAACCGATCGATTTTTAGAAGCGTTTGCAAGAAGAGAATCCAACTTCTCTGGTGAATTTAATGGTACTGAAACCAATCCAGTAACAATAGTCTTTTGATCCTTCATGTTATGTTTGATCTCATGCTTTGATTTATCTATTTCATTTGGATTTCCAAGTAAATCATTGATATTTTCATTATAAATCTCTAAAAATTGACCTTCAAATTCATATTTCCACCCTTTTTCTTTTAAATTTTCAGAAGCTTCAAAAATCTGCCTTACAGTTTTTGGAATCATTCCATTATCTGAAGACATTGTATAAGTTTTACCTGAACCTGTTTGACCATATGCAAATATACAAACATTATATCCATCAAGTGCACTTTGAACAAGTTGAGAAATTTCACCAAAAATTTCCTCATTCGTAGAATCCATTGAAAATGCTTTATCGAATGAAAATTTATATAATTTATCAGAAGCTGCATTTTGTCTACCTATTCTTTCTGTTTGTTGTACTTTTATTGATAATTCTTGTCCTTCATCATCTTGATCTGGAAATTCCATTTGAACAACACCACTATTCTTTTCTTCTTCTGATGGTGGTCTAACTCTTGAGAAAACTCGAATATTTCCTTTTAATTCTTGGACTCTATTATGAAGATACCTTCGAACAGTTTCTTCTGAAGATAAATTTGATTTTGTAACTTCTTTCTCTTTTGAAGTTGATATTATATATTTCTCCATCTCTTCAATTTTAGCATCTTTATCTATTATAGATTTTTCAAAACTTTTCATTTTATTTCTTAAATCATCAGATCCAAAATTTATTTGTTCTAAGGTCTTTTCTTTCTCTAATAAAGTTGCTTTTAATGTATCATTTCTTTGATTCTGTTCTCCTATTAACGACAAAAGAAGAGAATTTTCATTTGTTGCTTTAAAAATCTTTTCATCAATTTCATCACATTCTTCTTTTAGTGAAGCTTTATTAGAAGAAAATGATTTTCTTAAATCTGCCATTGATGATTCATGTTCTTGTCTATCAGTTATAAGTTGATTCTCATAATTATCTTTCATCGATAGAAGATTTTCTTGTAATGATCTAAGTTTAGTCTTTAATTTATTTGTATACTCTTCAAGATGTTTTGTACGAGCAGATATAATTGCAGTTTTCTTAGCTTGATGATTTCTAATAGCTTCATCCATTTTTTGTTGATGTTCCCAAGCTATTTCCTGAAGTCTAAGATTATATTCATTTGAAATTTCACCTTCTACATGTTGAGATTTTGTTGTCTCTGATTCAATTGTTGATTTATACGAGCTTAAATCTCTCTTTAGCTTAAACATTTTATCTTCAAGTTGTTGATTCTTAAAATTAAGAGCGGATCTTTCTGTTTCCTCAGTTATTATCTTAGCTTTAAGTTCATGTATTATTTTAGTACCGTCCTCCTCATTTTTCTCCATCTTTGATAATATACTTCTTTGTTCGGATTCCAGTAATGCCATTCTTTCTGTTAATACCACATTGGCTCTACTGTCAGTAGCAGATACAGAACGAGTTTTCGGAATAGAGCGTATCTCTCTAGCCTGTGAAATTGAGCTTGCATTTCTCTTTATAGGAAATCCAGTTTTAATATTAGAATATCTCCTTTCTGTTTGATTGATTTTAATTGGTGAATGTGTCTTAACTGGAGTTGATTGAAGAATCATGTTTTCCTTTTCATTATCAAATGTTTGCATTTTAAAATTTTTAGTTGGTTTTCGTATCCTTGACATTGGAGAATGCGGTTTAATAATTTCTCTATTATTTATAACATCTTTATCAGATAGTATTCTAAAAGTATTGATAGAATTATTATGGCTTAAAATAGGAATTGAAGATTTTCTTGATATCGTTAATGGTGTTGGAATTCTTGAATTAAACTCTTTATTTTCATGATTATTTGAATTATTATCAAATAATGAAGAATGTGAACTAAAGTCTGATTCCATTTGAAGGTTAAATATTGTACTACGTTCCATTAATAAAAGTTGTCAAAAATTTGATATCGACAAATGATTTGAAGAAATAAATTCTTGTGTTTGAATAAATAAAACTGTAAACACAGCAAAATGTCGTCAAGTGGATAGTTGCCATGACAACAAGCATACATTTCATATTTTATATTTCATACTACCAATATTAATATTTACTATGTAAAAAAATGTAAAATGAACAAATTAATTGAAAAATAAATGGGAAAATAAATGGAAAAACAGAAGATCTAAATAACAAAACTAATATCAGATATCAACTTGATCATTAATACTACATTGCAAGTGATTCTTGTAGTTTTCTTAGTTCTTCTTCGTCATCATCTTCTTCTATAGGTTGATTCTTATGTGAAGGTAATCTACTTGGTTCACCAACAGAAGGTAATTTATCAGCAGGAACATGACCTGCGTTTATCATCTTATCATCAAGAGCTTCTTGTTCTAATGCATCCAGTTCATCTTCTAATTCATCTTCATCAACCAAATCAGTACCCAAAGGTCTTGAAATGGCATCAGAAATCTCCTCACTCATCGCCACTTGTTCACGAATATTATCCATTGTTTCATCCACTTTATCAATATTAAGATTACCATGTATTTTCTTTATAGCAGTTGCGCCATCAGTCATGACTTTAACAGTCTCCAGGTTAAGGTTTGCATTTTCAATTGCATTCAATTGTTGTTCTAAAGAATCGATTTGGTCTTGATGTTTATCCAATTGTGTTTGAAGAGTTCGTTTTCTCTTTAATGCTTGTTTGGCAACAGCTTTATTTTTTGTAACATTTGCCCTTGCCTTTGCCTCTGATTCTGCAATTAATGTTTCGAGATGTTTTTCCTTTTTATATAATAGATCAATGTGCGTCCTTAAATTTACAATAGCCTCCTTGGCTGTGTCTTTTTTTGCAGCCCGTCCTCCGAACCAGTTCCACATTGTAGATCAAATGAAGTTAAAGAGATCAGAAAATAGATAGGTGGTTAAAGATAAAGGTAGATCACTACGAAATAACATTAGTCTCACGACTGAACTAAAAGGA
The DNA here is from genome assembly GCA_001600815.1 of Alloascoidea hylecoeti. NCBI lineage: Eukaryota > Fungi > Ascomycota > Alloascoideomycetes > Alloascoideales > Alloascoideaceae > Alloascoidea > Alloascoidea hylecoeti. Next base: position 96,363 of record BCKZ01000027.1, on the reverse strand, counting down.
AGAAAGGAACAAAGGTATCCAAAAGAAGGCAATAGCATTTTACTAAAAATACATACCCAAAATGTAGGAGTGAAAAGCTACAAAGATGTTTGTTAATCAAAGAAGATGGAGGTTTGCGTTTTGTGAGTATTTGTTATGCACACCGACACAACTACAGTTATGCCCATAGTTGATATTTACAATGTTTTTGTCCGGTCGATTACTCCACAACCAACAACACGATCTCCACTATATAACACTATATTTTGTCCTGGGGCAAGGGCTCGTACGGATTCGTCCAAGTAAAAGATTATACTCGTAACCTTTCCGCCGAAATCGTTAATTAAGGAAATTCCTGCTAAATTGTTTGGTGTTTGTAATGCTTTATATTGAATATTCAATTTAGATGGTTCAGGAAGTTGAGATTCTGAAAAGTTCCCTAACCATTTCCAATCTTTTGCAATTACAACATCAGAATATAAAGCTTTATTATCTCTTCCTTTCACAATCACCAATTCGTTAGTGGCAAAGTTTTTGGTAGATATAAACCAAGCTCCGGCTGTTTTGGGATCTCCTTGTGGCATAGAAATACTAGATTTTTGTCCTATTGTAGCATACCATAAACCAGAATGTTTTCCAACAATATCTCCTTTATCTGTCACAATATTTCCGGGTTTTGGTTCAATAAAATCATTCAAAAATTCCCTAAATGATTTTTGTGATTGCATTACAAAACATAAACCTTGTGAATCGGGCTTTTCAGCAGTTGGTAAATCAAATTTACGTGCAATTTCTCTTACCTCTGATTTTGTGTAATTTCCAACTGGAAATATCACTTTATTTAAAGCTTCAGTTGAGATAGTTGATAAAAAATAACTTTGATCTTTTGAAGTACATTTAGCACGTAATAATTGTGATTGATTATTTGATTTCTGAATCAATTTCCTAGCATAATGACCAGTTGCTAACCACCATTTATTATTATTGTCATTTGATTTATATTTTCCAGAAATAAATTCTAATAAACTTCCAAATTTAATGAGTTTATTACATTGGACATCAGGATTCGGAGTATAACCTTTTTCATATTCTTCTAACATTGGTTGAAAAACACTTTGCCAATATTCTTTTTCAAAATCAACTCTTTCACATGAAATATCAAGTACTTTACAAACTTTTTGAACATCATTCCATTCAGATTCAACACATTTAGAAGTTGGAGACCAATTTGCCATATAAATACCATGAACGTTTCTTTTGGAATATTTTTCTGTCATAAGAGCTGCGGTTACTGAAGAATCTACTCCTGATGACATTGCAACAAAAATTTTATCATTTAATGATGGTGTTGGTGGTTCATAATCATTTAATCCTTCTACATTTGATTTTGGAAAACTATGACTTTTAAAAGTTTTATCAACTATATTCGGAGGAGTTGTAGAATTATGCCGTATTAATCTATAATTATTCACGTTATAAATATTCTTTGGAAATCTAAATAATCTGATATTAATGCTTTTGAATCTTATCATTTTTGTTTTTTATTTCATCAATATAAATCTTAAACTAAAATTTTGAAGTACGACTAATACACGTGATGCTATAACTACTAATTTTTCAAATAATTATTAATGATTAAATTTTAAAGAAGCTTAAATTTTAAATTTAAACGAAACGAATATTTTGACAGCAATAAACTTTTACTATTAATATTATTAATAACAGGATTATTAAAATGATTCAGACAATAGGAGTACATTTGAACAAGCAAGTCGTAAGCGTTCTGTGAACCGGAATTGAAGATACAGTGAGTGAATACACCTTTTTAAAAATAACTGATTATTATCATTAACGCAAAAATGTAATGAAGTAATACTTGCTTATAATTGGTGAACCAGCAATAAATAGTAGCATAGGAAGAGATGATCCTATTTGAGCCGGTAAACACGGCCGGTATTGATATTCATACGAGTGATTGCTTGTAATTATTGTTTAATCACTTCTTAAAATATCTTATATAATACCTAGTTACGGTTGTGACCAATTCTCAGCGACAGTGAAAGAAGGTTTACTAAAATAATAAGCTGATGAATAATAGATCATGATAGGTCAAATAAGCGAGAAGACGATGATGAAATACACAGAAAATCGGGTACAATTGTACGGACAAGTATATGCATTATTATATTGTTAGAATTAATGCTATGCAAGTTTGTTCATTAACAATACAAATGATCTGCTAATATAAATATAGACTGTTATAAGCTGATTATAATCTTAATGATATAATAATAATTGACGATCATAAATTTCATAATGATTCTTTCCCACACAATTTGCAATTTAAAGCACTTATCCTACAAAAAGCTTCTCTCTATATCCAGTTATAATTACGTAGCCGAATCTTGCAATTTGGTCATACATAAATAACGGCAATATAACCCAAAATATCTACAAGCTTAAGATCTCAAGAATAAATTTTAAGATAATAGTCTATTTAGCTTAATTTTCAATAGCATGAACGTGTTAAATATTTCATGATTGGTTAGTGTAGCCCAATTCCAAGAACATTAATAGTTATTTATTATTATCGGTTATATGCTTTTTAAAATTTAAAAGATGTAATATCATGATTCATGAACTCGAATACAATATATACACGTGATGATAAGAGCCACAGTTTTTCTTTTGTTTACCCATTTTACCCTAAATGTCTTGAAATCCTTGTTTTTTCGCCTCAATATCATCTCAATTGTTCGTTATGACACTATATCTGACTACTGACTGGCTTTTCAAGATATAAAAATAACTTCTTTCGAGATCGTAAACCACTCATCTCATCAATTATATACTTATTTTGTAAACTTGTATAATATTGATTACAGCTAAATAGAATGATCAAAATTAACAGTTAACTTTTAATTAACTGTTAACTAATGTGTCCACCTTTTATGAAACTTATTAATATATGAATATTAGCTCATTTAACCCATTATAAGATAAATATAACACATGCTTTATTATTATAATGCGCATATATGCATAAGTTTATAAATTAGAAAATCTAACGCTTTACATTAAATGTAACCATTTTTTCTTTAAATTTTCTTTGAATTATTCTTTTGATATAATTTTTAATTACTATATAAATAAATGAATTATAAGCTTAGGACTGATAATCAAGAATCGTGTGAGCTATTGCTCTTAATTACATAAGTAAGTTATATTCACGAGCTATTATATGCAGTTAGTTACATTACAATCATATATTAATAATATTATTATAGTGCGCTAAAGAAATCTCATTTTCAGATTTCATTAAAAATATACGTATACCATATTTCTGAACATTGATTATAATTATGTTTATCCTATATCGATATATCAACAATTCAGTTGATTGATTGTGGTTATGGGTGTTTAATGCAGAAGTACTTTGAAATAATACCAGTTGAAATATATTATGCATGGCCAATTGCAATACAATTCCAATTAATGCAAAAAAAGAAGTGGCTATAGATTTAGATATCAATACATATACCTATAGCTGGTTATATTTATATTTATGAGACATAAGCGGTAATTATAAGTCATATACCCATAGCTACAGTTCTTTACTTGTTAACGTTATTAATTTCAATTTTAAACATTTATTCATGAAGCCTTATAATAAATCAAGTTGAGAAATTATACATTAAAATCAAAAGTAGAAAAAATGAACCACATAGAGCTAACAAATTTAAAATTTAAAATTTAAAGGAGTTATTAATAATAATCTTAAAAACAAAGAAAAAAACAAAAAACTAATCAATTGCTAGAGAAAAGACTTCATACCCAATGGAATCAAAAAATAAACAAATTCCTATATTTAAACTTACCTATATAGAATAATAGTATACATTTCATAGCGCCAATTTAGCGATGATAATATTTGCAATTGCAAATATTTTCTGTGCAAAATTAATATAAGTGTCAATAAAAAATAAAAAATAAAATAAAAAAATAAATAAAAAACCTTAATGACTATTATAATGTTAATTGATAATATAATATAATCAAAAAAAATCTTTATTAATTATATCAATAATTTTATTTAAAGTTTTATCTTCATCTTTTTTAAAATTTGAATATGAACCAGTTACTAATAATTTTGAATCATTTGATAATTTAAAATTTGATATTTCACCTTGAATTAATTTATTAGAACTTAAATAAATTGAAATATCAGGAAATGTAAAACCAGATGTTATTAAAGAAGCTGTTTGAATCCAAGGATGTAATTGTTGTTGTCGTTGATCATTATTATTATTAAATGATTGTAAAATTGATGATGATAATGATGATGATTGGAATGGAATTCCAGTACAATTTGATAATTCATCACACATTCTAATTAAATAACCATTAACAATTATTATATTTTCAAATCGATTATTAATAAAATCTAAAAGTTGTTGATAAGTTTCATGTAATTTCCATAAAGATTGTGAAAAATCTTTTGAAGGTTTATTAAAATTTGTTGTTCTTTTAGAACAAGTTATTGTTGAATTCTTAAAATTCGAATATTCATGATCATTTTTTTCATTTGCATTTTCATTTCTAATTTCATCTTCATTATTATTATTATTTTCATTAATATTAATAAATGGTGTATCAATTAATAAACAATTTTTTAATCTTGATGATAAATGTTTTGAAAAATCATTTGTATTAAGACCTTCGATAGAAATTAATAAAGTTTTTCTAGATTTTTTGGTACAAGATAATGGTTGTAACCCATTAATATTATTATATTTATTCTTCCATGTTGTAATATTTAATGTTTTTGATAGAATATCTGATTTTTCTTTTATTGATAATTCAGGGTATAAATTTATATTTCTATTGTAATTATTTTGATTATTAAATTTATTATTATTTTGAAATTGAATTTCAATTAATTTTTCTTGTTGTAAATTACAATTGATATTTTTATTTTCACCAAGAATATTATGAATACGCATTCTTTTAGTTTGTTGATTATTATCATTATTATTGTTATTTGTAACATAGAGAGATCCTATACTTATTGGAGAATTCGATTCAGATCGCGGAGTTGGAATTATAAAATTCCTCTTTTTACCAAGTATACTTTCAGCATCATCAAGATTAATTAATGAAGTAATTGTTGGGCTTGAAGGAGTTTGAATTGATGACCTTGTACTGGTTGATTTCGATGGTGGTGTGCTTATTGATATTGGAGTTGCGGATCTTGATTTTGGAGAAGGCGAATTTGCAATTGTTGCAGATGAATTATTAAATGAATTATTAATTAAATTTAAATTTAAATTTGAAATTGGAATTGGAGTTGCAATTGGTTTTTGTAATTGGGAATTATTAAAAGGAGGCGTACCACTTAGACCTATAGGGGAGATTTGTGGCTGAAACTGATTACTCAGGGTATTGGTAGGCTGAGATTGGTTATTCATATGATTGAAATTTCGTGAATAGTTAGTTGGTGGATCATTTGAAGGTAGCTGATTTTGATCAACCCTTAAAGAATAAGTAGGAGTGGGAGTGCAATATCGAATGTTTTGCTGGAAACCTCTTCGTTTATCATTATTTGTAACATTATCAGATATATTTGAATTTGATGGTGGTTGAAAGTGTAAAGGTGGAAAATTGGACATATATTGATTGGATTGATCATTTTTTGTATCATGTTTATTAGGAATATAACTAATTTGACTCATAACATATCTATTGTCGTTAATCACAGGATTAGAGCTAGGAGGTTGACTTTGTGGGTGAGATTTATAATTACTATTGATCTCATTAAATGTTGAAGAAGAAGTCATTATAGGTCCAACTGATTTTAAGTGATTGATTTCCATTGGTTTAGTTATTTGAAGTATCTGAGTTATTGTATTCAATGTGTTTGAAGAATTATAAGAGTTTCTGTTTTCTGAATTTCCCTTTGGATTCGGTACCATACACTCCAATATATTAGTGTCACCAGTAGAAGAAGGTTGCTTTTGTTTTATAGATCTTTTTGGTTGATATCTATAATCAGGATATTTCTTACTATGTTCTTTTTTCTCCTCTTCACTTCGTCGTAACCAATAGTTTTTCTCCTCCTGCGGTAAAGCCCTCCATCTCTGACCGATGATCTTAGATATCTCAGGATTTGTTTTTCCTTTAAACTCACCAACTACAGATGCATGGTACTTCTGTCTAAACAAGATAAATGCTATAATGAAATATTAGTGATAGTATATCTATAAGTATAAATACATGGACATACCATTTTTTGGTCTAGGGATTTTTGTTGTGCGCTTGGCGACCGGTGGAGCGGAGGGCCCCGGCGATGGTGATAGTCCCTGTGGGGATTTAGATTTGGAGGTGAGGACGCCGGAGACCTCAGCCAGCTTATACAGATTATAAGCCATGTTATCAGTTTGGGATGACATTTGGGATAAGTAAAAGGGGAAAGAGTAGAAGAATTCAAGATCAGCAGAATTAGAGAATAATATTGATTTCTGCTTGTGTTTTTATATTGTATGCGAATCTCCATGGCCCATTTTCATTCTTCATGTCCTGTGCCTGCGCTGTGCAGAGAAGTTCTTATAATTACTTCCAAACCGGTTAGGAAATTATACCAACTTCGTGTATCAACTTGATGTACCAACTTGGTGTGGTATTATAATAGTTCTTTTTTCGGTAATGCTCCACCAATCGCAATCGAAATCGAAGACGAAAGCGATTATGGAAACAACAAAGAAACGTGGAATCTGACAGGAGACATATTCACACAGCTATTTTGATTTATTTTTCTTCGTAACCTTGAAATATTTTCTCTGTTGTCACTGATATAACAATATCTACTTCATTCGAAAAAATGACCTCGGTTCTTTCTGTTTGTTGTCCTGTTCAACTCCACTCGACGTAGTACTCGTACGTTATTATTTTATAATTTATAGTATAGTACAATAATGAATACCTTCATTGATCGATATCATTGAAATCCCGTCCCCATCACGGATCTCCTTATGCCCATCGCCAGTCGAATCTAAGTTTCTTGAAGAAACTACAGTAACGAAGACTTAAGTGATCACTGATTTAACAGGAAACTCCTAAATTTATGTATTCAATTTACGGAAAAACACAATATAAGTAAGAAGAAGGAGAAGAATATGTACAACGTAATTAAGTTTATCGAAAGAACCTCGCGTCGGAACATATGATTCTATCCTGATGTATTGAATGTAGTAGAAGGAAAAACAGTTGCCTTTAGAAGTTAAGTTACAATTAATGTCTTATCTATACTTCTTCATACTTATCTCCACTTATTCATGTATAACAAAGTTGAACATAGTCGGACTGGAATGCAAACCTCTAATTAAAAATGCCTGCTTCAATAAAAACTCAGAATATTGAATAATATAATCCACAGTATCTTAAACTTAAACCGTAAAGTTGCCATATAACTCTACATAAACTATTTCGCCTTGTAATTAAAAATTGAATGTTACAATAGGGACTTACTTATTCACGATCAATCTCTGTGCGGATCCGTCCATAGCATCAAATTCGATTGAAGGTTTCTTAAGCCAACTAAGCTGAGCGAAAAATTATTTAAAACAAACAGATCATTTTTTATTTTGAAAAATTGGTAACTCAATTCAATGCCTGGCAAACTAACTCATCGTAATAATTGACACGGTTAGATAGTTACATAGTATAGTTAGTGTGATTCTAATAAATGGTGTTAGTGTACAATTTTTAAAAAAAAGATAGAATTCGGTGAAGAAAAACCAGAAAGAGAAAATATACACGCTATTAAAGCTATTAGAGTAAATTAAGCTTAAGTTCCAACATTCTCGTATCTTATTAAAGTAACTCTAAGACACACTAGGTCGGCCTTTCAGCCAATAACAACCGGGGAATTAGAGTTGCTGCGTACAACATTCTTTTAACGTTTTTTACGAGTATGTAGATGATCCACACAAAGCTTTTGGCCGTAAAATCATAAAAACACAGAAATAACCACTTTTTTTTCTTCTTCAATTGTCGCTCTTTTGATAAAATTTGTAACTGTGCTTTCCTTTTGGTCTCAACTCTCACTTTAGTCATTCTTTTAACTGTTTCTTGTGGGTTTCAAATTAACACATAAATACATATCTGCAGATCACATTAATTTTTAAATCAAAATAAAATCAAAACAAATTCTTCTTTATTCAACAATGAAAGCTTCAACTATCTTATTGCCTCTCACTACTTTAGCTGTTTTAGTATCTGCTGACACTGAAGGAACAACAACTTCATACTCAACCATCACTATTACCTATACTTTACCAGGATCTTCTTCCTCATCCTCCAGCTCAGCTTTAGCTTCATCTTCAGCTGCGCCTGTATCATTAACCTCAGTTAATACCGCAGATCTCCTCGGAAAAGCCCAAGGTGTCTATGCTGTTGCAACAGAAAGTGCAGCACCAAATACCACTGTTACTTCTGATTACACCACTATTAGTACTACTGCTTATGTCAATTACACCTCAACATTAGTTGTTACTGACTGTTCTACTTCAGCAACAGCTTCTTCTAATTATACTTTCCATAACACTTCTTCAACCGTCATTTCAACTTCTGCTAAAAAGACTAGCTTGCCTCCTTCATCTTTGGCCCCAACTACTTCTGAGACTTCTCCTGTAAGTTCGGTTATTCCAACTTCAACTGGTTCTCAAAATGGAGCTGGCATTATGAATCCAGCATCTGGCTTATTTACAGCTGGTCTTGTTCTTGCTGCTGGATTCTTTTTGTAAGCCAAGACAAATTTTTGAATCATGTTTCAAAATTTACATTTTATAAATTTGAGTCATTTACAATAGAAAATATATATTTTTTTGTTTGAAAAATAATCTATTAAAATTTAAAAATGAAAGTACCATTAAAAAAGGATTGATTTGATTTGATATCTATATTATGTTTGTTTTCTATTTTATTTTTTAATGTCAAGTTTGTTTTTTAAAGGAAATGATTGTTTTCTGATTGTAATATTGGTCGTTTATTATAATGTAACTTAAGCTTGTTATTTTTTCTTTACTATTAGATTGTTTTTACAATTCTTCTTTTTGTTTGTTTTTTAAAGTTTCTAATTTATCTTTGTTTTTAACAAGCTAGTTCTATCTATTATTTTTTATTGTTTATTATTTTGTAATTCTTTACTTTTTTTTATATAATATTATTTGTTTTCATGAGTTTGAAACTATTGAAAATAAATAATGAAACTCGTTTTTATAGTAATTTTAATGATTATATATGACTTTATATATAATGTATTTCTAAAAATTTTGTTAAATAAATATTTTTGCACGTATATATACGATCATGCGTTTACGTATTTTACATACGTTTCCAGTATGTTTGGAAGCAGTCAAATCAGATTTGGTATAGAATCCATTCAATCCAACTATGGATCCTTGAAAATTTGGACGGCTAACTTCGGCAGTATCAGTACTTGTTTAATTATCCAGGTTTAATAAATATTCTTATTCTTCTTTCTTAAGGTGCGCGCTTACTCTTTATCATTTATAAAATATTTTCTAATGAATTAATGATTACTAGAACATTTAATAGACAATATATTATTATATTATTGGTCAGCAATCGTAATTACCCCTTATTTTAACTTTATCTGATCAAAAATGAAAGCAATCTTTCTTCAAAGTTATCTGCTCCTCAAGAAGAGAGGAGAATTATTGAAATCAATCACATAGATATAAGTTAGTCACCGAGTTTATTAAAATAGTAAATTTCCCATAGTTGCAACTTGCAGGCCTTCAAAAGCTTACTTGTTCGTGTTAAGAAGACAGGTATATCAACACTCATTCTAGAAGAAGTCTTAAAGACGTTCAGGAATGGAGAAAACACAACTAATCGGATTAAAAATAAGTCTATTAGATACAAAATAGAGACTACTAATAAACAAAATATGAAGTGGGTAGCTTATTTGTGGAAGAACATTCGATTTCTGTGCCAAAGTCACACAAAGCATTCTATCCATGGAAAAACTTGAATAAACCGTCTTCTAGGACCCATTCAGGTTTTAAGGGATTTCTAATATATCACCTGTTTTTAACATCTATATCGATGAAACCATGGAAATGGAGATGCGGAGAACATTCTTCTGCCTATTCTTTATTTTCCCTGCTAACGATCCCAAATGCTTTTTGCTTGTACCTTATTTTTTAAAAAAGGTACCAGATTCCCCTGTGTCTCACCAAGAATAAATACGTCACAAATAAACTAAAAGTTTTTAAAATCTTAAAAAATGATTTAGGTTTTGTGCTTTTAAAGTTTTGTACGCGGCGCGCTCATATCTACCTCACCCTACATTTATTACTTTATTACCCGAACAGTTCAATGACTGCATTGTAATAATGCAGGTCTATTTTCTTAAATTAGTACCAATTGTTTAGAACTCTGATGAGTCTGGTCGGATCATGATGACTCCACACAGAKTCCACAGACTGTATTGGCTAGTTATAGGGAATCATGGATATAATCGATATCTTTTAGCTGAAAAGTAGGATTCCAATTATTACACAAGGCTTAATATCGTTACCCATAAATATAAATATAACTCAATTATAATGTTTCTATATATAAAGGTTATACTTGGATATTTCAACACCCATCAAAAATTAAATTTATATTACAAAAAACCATATTCAATGTTATTATTATTCAATAGATATTCATTTTGTTTTTGTGAATAACTGATTCTCACATATTGTAGTGGTATTGTAAAGATTAGTTGGTTGTTACATAATTGATTTGAAAAAAAAAAAAAAAAAATAGAATTTATAATCAGAAAATCTGAATATAGTTGAAGGACGGAAGTAACAGTGATGGATTTATCGCTATAGTACTAATAGTAACAGATTCACATATTAATATTCATATTTTTAGACAAATTTGTGCTCATAAACGATGAAACAAAAGAAATCTAAATTCGTACAAAATTTTTATCCAGTTAAAATGAATGGGGATGTAGATCTAGAAGTTGTTAAAATAGTTTCAACTAAAGAATTACAAGAAAAGAAAATTAGTGGAGTGTTATAAATTATAGTTTACCTAGTGTAAAATTATGTTAGTGTAAAATTATGTTAAGTAGAAAATTAGTGGAGTATAATTTATATTGTATTAGTTTACCTAGTGTAAAATTATGTTAAGTTCTCTTCCATTATGCTCAAAGAGTTTAAATAATTTCATAAATCGCAGCATTTTTTTCCTATAAAGAGTGTTATATTGAAAATTAGTACGACAAATTATCCTAATCCACTGTATTTATGGAAATAGAGAACATATTGTAACTGACCATAATTATAAACCATCAGAAACTTCACTTCACCATGATATAACCGTGTTTAATGAATTTCCTCTTGAACCCTGCAAATGATATTTTGTGAATCGCAATGTTACTGGAATGGAAATAAGCAAAAAATCAGTTTAAAAAAGGGGTAAAGATAATTTATTGAAAAGCTCATCATCTGGTTAATTTTAGTTGAATCGGTTTGAGAAAATCGCAACCCTATTGAATGCGTAAAGTAAAAATAAATCAGCAAAATAATTTTTCATCCAAGAAAAGAGACTTTCAAAGAAGAACTATCTAGTGGCGTTTAAATTTGTATAACTTTCTCGTTTTAATATACCGTACATTTATTATTAATGATGATGAAAAAATGATAGTATTAATTATATCTTATAGATGCCAGTTATCACCTGTAATTGCAAGCTTGAGCTCTAAATGCGAATAAATTTAAATTCATTATAACTTATACCTTAAAACAATTGGATTGATATATCTTTAAATTTGTTTAAAAAGAGCTTGTAATCAATGTAATGGATTGTTGACATCTGATCTCGTCTATTTTTATCTTTAGCATTGTTAAATATTGATTAAGGTTAAAGACACAAGAAGATGTATGGAGAAGATTCAGATTAAGAATTATGCCTTTTTTTGGTAAAGTCTAATACCAAGTGCATCAGCCCAACGCCATACTAATGCTGGATCTTTTAAGAAAACTCGTCCAACTAATATTAAGTCTAAATCTTTCTGAAGTAATGATTCTGCTACCTTTGGATCACTGATACCCCCAACAACCGAAACAAGAAGCTTGTCCCCAACAACTTCCTTAATCGCATGAGAATAAGGTGCTTGATACGCTGGTTCCTTACTAGTTGGAAGTTTCTGGTCAGGATTGTTTCCTAAAGCTGATATATCAATAAGATCAACGTTTCCTTTTTCTGCCAATTTCAATGCTACCTTTTTCGTATCCTCTAATTCCCAAGATTCAGGGTATTTAATTTTATCATGTCCTAAACCTTCTGTGGCCGAGATACGCAAAAACAATGGGGTAGTTTCAGGAATAACACTTCTGATATCATCAACTAACTCAAATAACAATCTGGTTCTATTTTCAAATGGCCCACCATATTTATCAGTTCTTTTGTTGGATACCGGAGATAGAAATTCAGTAAGAAGATAACCATGAGCACCATGAATTTCAATAACATCAAAACCAATATTAATTGCTCTTTTAGCCGCTGAAGTAAAATCATTCCTAATTCTTTCAATCTCTTTCAATGACAATTCTTTGGGAGTTGGAAATCCATCACCATATTTAATAGCAGAYGGTGCCACRACGCCATTAGGCCACCCATCGGCTTCCTCAACTGCAGTATCTTTAAAACTGATAAAAGGAGCAACAGTACTTGCTTTTCTTCCAGCATGTGCCAATTGAATACCAATATGTTGACCTTGAGAATGAACAAAATCAACAATTTTCTTCAATTCTTTTGCCTGTTCATCGTTCCAAATACCAAGATCTTCAGGTGAGATTCTGCCTTCTGGAGAAACTGCCGTAGCCTCAATAATTATAAGTGCAGCGCCATGTGTAGCAAAAGAACCATAATGTTGTAGATGCCAAGCAGTTGCAATACCATTTTTGGCCGAATACTCGCACATTGGTGAAACCTTTTAATATGAATATTTGTTAGATATATTAATAATATCAGATTGGAATTGACCCTCACTTACAGTTATTCTATTATGAAGAGTTAGGCCTCTGATCTTCAAAGGTTTGAAGAGCTTAGGGATTTCAACACCCTCTTCTTGAGTAATGAAAGCAGAGCCAGGAGGTCCAACTATAAAAGTTAATGATGAATCCGTGACAAATATTTCAATTGAGTTAATTACCTACCTTGCTTTGGAGTAAAATAAGGAATCTAAAGTGAAAATTTCGCTGTTAGCAGTTCTTCAAGTTATGGTTAAATCACTAGTGTAGGAACTTACTCCTTCAGCACCTTCGCTGATTAAGACTGGAAGTTCGGTTTGGTTTGTTGACATTGTGAATTGGGATATCTATCTTATATTTCGAGTTATTGATGTTGAGAAAAACAAAGAAAGAGGGATTCTCCCATTTTATATACAAATCAGAAGATTAAATATTATAGGTGGGAGTGGAAAATATCGGTTATCGGCAGATACAATAAATGTATTAGTAATGCACTTTCACAATTCATATTAGTAATTGAAAGTTATCGTTAGCGATATTTTTTTAAATACTATTCATGCTACTAGAAATAAGATCATCAGTTAATTATCTTATTAATCTATAACAATATTTAAGCCTGTGGAGTTATACCACTAATGATGATTTTATGTTATATATTCAAGAATTAATTATAATAATTATTTCCAAATATATATATATATATGAGACTTCAAAATTATTCAATAACACAATCTAAATACCATTATGATTATTATATTCTCAATTACGCAATATTTTATAAAATTTCTACATATGTTAACTCTATATCTTAACTATGTTACATAATTGGATTATATTGTAATTGTAAGTTTTGAGGCATAGCTTTAATTATAAATTTGCTACTTTCCCTTAAAATCCATTAATTTATCAATGAGCATTAGCAGACCAAACAGATGTAGAACAACAATTGAGTCTTGATTCTGAGTGAATACCGGAGCTTTTCAAGTGAATGGCATGAAATAGAATCTCCATCAGCTCTCAAATTTTCAATGGAATATTAATATTAATAATATTAATATTGAGAATATATCACGTGTGTAATATTAATCATCATCCTTATCTTTTGTTTTACTTTTTAATTCTTATTTTCATTTTCATTTTCATTTTCATTATTATGGTTATGATTTTCATCTTCTCTTTTTATATCTTCATTCTTCACATTTTTTGGAAAAATAATTAAATTGTTTTTATAAATAGATGATACAATTTCATTAAAAGAATGAATTTCACCAAAAACATATTTTAAATTATCATCACAATTAAATCTAGGTATTCTACTAATATTTTTATCAACTTTTACTTGAATATCATTCTCTTTCAAATAAGTTGCAACATATTTTAAAACTTGTGTCATTGATCCTATTTCAATACCCATAAATAAAGATAATTTTGATGAAAATTTATAAGTTTTATTAATAGGATTATTCACTTTTGATTTTCTTTTTCTTTCTTTTTTTAAACGTAATTTTTTGTTATATTGTTTATCTCTTATAGTTATTAAATGAAGCCTCGATGCAATTATTTCATCTTGTTTAATGACATCTTTAAAGTTGTCTTTATAGCTTTTAATATTATCAATGAGATTCGTTTCATTTGATTCCATTGCCATTTCCAATTCGTTGTTCTCCATCGTAGTATCACCAGCATTTGAAATTTCTTGTTCTTTCTCAATATCATTATCTGATTCAATTTTTCCTTTTGTTGTTTGTTGTTTTATTAAAATTTCTTTATTTTTCCTTATTTGTATCCTCTCTTCAATTAATGGGTATAATTTATCCTATTATTATTATTAGTATATTATTCTCATAATCAAAAAAGACAATAAAATAAACTCATACTATATCAGTAGCAAAATTAACATATATGACTTCTTGTAATAATTTACGAACCCTATTTGGATTCAAAAGTTCAAGTGCTGTAACTTCTAATATAGCCTGTATAAAGAATAATATGTTAATAAGTACCCGAGAAAAAGAAGAAGAGTCAAGTTCTGCGTACATCTATGGTTGGAATATATTGATTAAGGTCTTGTTTTATTTTGAACATCATATAGTTTCCCTCATTTATATGTGTATTGTTTATTTGAAATTATAGAAATCCTAAATTGATAAAATATAAAAAAAATTTCGAGACAAAAGTCATCACGTGAAGATATGCATTTGCATATGCATGAGAGGGAAAAAACTAAAAACGTAGCTGCAACAAAAAGGAATCAGATAATCCCTTCTTTCTATAATTCCACAAACAATTTCAAATCTTTATTTTATATTTAAAATCCCACACCAAAGACTGTAACACTCTCCAATCCATTTACATTACAAAATCTCTTTAAAACTACATATTATCAAATGCCAAAAGATCAAGATGTTGATACTTCAGATGCTGCGATACAACAATTGAGCCGCTCTGAGTATACCAGGTTAGGTCTAAATCTAAATCTAAGTCTATTTTAGATCAAGCTAATATTATATTAAAAGGTGATTCAAAATTTGGAACAGGTCGAAAAACTTTCAAATAATAGGCGTATAAAAGAAGAAACACCTCAAAATAATATAATACTTAGTAAAAATAAGAATTCAGACAATAATCAATTCAAAGATTTTTTTTTTCTGATATGAATGAGTTGGGTTTAAAATAAAATTTATAAAATCTATAATAGATTCTTATTGTTTAGCCATATATGGAATTTGATTCTACATGATATTCCATTAAAATTCAAGATCCCGAGGAAATTTCAGATAGATTTTTTATCGTTTTTTAGATCAACTGATTATGAACACACAAACATGGCTAGATTTCCATTCAAACGATATGTATGGGATAGGTGAATTCGGTTATATTTTCAATTATACTACCAATGGTGATAGAAACATTATAATAGAAGAGCCGTTACAACAAGATATAATTCGAAAATGTTTTAATTTTCGGCTATAAATTCTGATGAGTGTAGAACAAAAATAAGAGCTTGCTTGGTGAAATGGGCTTTTTTAGGTGGATACTGAAAAATGTTTATTAATGGGATTAATTACTGTTAACTGCAAATCGAGATACTTTTCATTAATTACTTATTGGGATAAGTTAATAATTACACTTCTAAGCTTACACTCTTATAATAGCATACCTTCCCAATATTTCTTATATCAGGTCTTCAGGTCAAATATAGTGTCAATTTTGTGCAATCATCCTTTTCAACTAGTGCTTCTGTCAGTTTGACGAAATATGGTACGGCATACAATTATCCGATTTTTAGCCGGACAAGTATTGGATGTCGTATTTAACGAAAAAAATACATTTACAATAACTTATTGTATGAATTCTATGTAATTTATAATTAGTTTAGGTTTTTGATTAACAATATCGATGTCTAGCATTCAATATATACCAGTTAAAACTATCGATCAACTTTTCATAAGCAACGTTAAATATTAACATGAAAAAATGATGACTGGGATTTAATTAACGTGTGAATAGTACCAAATCTTTTTATTTATATTAAGTAATAGTCTAGATATAATATAAATTAAATTTTCATCGTTTCTTATTGTTACATGAATAATGCTGGTATAAATTATAAAAACTGAGTTTGTATGACACAAGTAACTATACCGTTTTTACCTCCTTTTACTTTTTTCCACCTTCCTAATCGTGGTTCTTTTGATACAGCAGCTACTAGACAAAATCCTGTATGTTTATCTTGATCTAGTTTTTTATCTGGATTAACTTTTTCCATAACTGTAATTTTGTTAATGAAACCTCGGACATTCTTAATTGTTCCAAGAGGTTGAAATTTAGGTAATTTTCCTTCTTGATCTAATTTCCATGCTTTAATTTCACCATTAAAAGAACCACTAAAGAATATATCTGAATATGGTATAGCATAGATTGATGTGATCCAGTATGGTGTTGGCTCAGGGGATTTAACATTACCTGCCTCTGCAGAAGCATTCGATGGATCCAATTTTTGTTCAAGTCCATGTGCTAACCTATAAGTAAATACTGGTTTACTTTTATGAATTGACCAAAGTCGAATATTCCCATTATCACTTCCAGTAACGAATAATTGTTCATCAATCATGGATACACAATCAATACTTCCTTCTTTATGAAATGGTAGGTCTTTATCATCTGTTTTTTTCAATGCATCATTAACAGAATATATTAATTTTTTTTCTTCTGGAATCTTCCAATGAAAGGCTCTTCTATCTCTTGAACCAACTGTGACACATCTTTCTTGATGTAGTGAAGAAATATCAACAATATCATTTTCATGACCAAATAAAGTTTCCATCATACTCATCTGACCAACACTGTATACCCTAACTGTTAAATCTGCACAAGCAGCAAAAAATTGATCAGTACCTTTTCGAAAAGCAATAGATAATACTGTTCCTTGTCTATTTCTAGTACTAATTGCTTTAGCCAGAGATAATGATTCAGTATTCCATATTAAAACATGTTTATCTTTACCACCAGTAACAACATATTTCCCATCAGGACTTATAGAGACGGTTAAAATATCATCAATATGTTCCTTAAACTCAGCTTTATAATCTTGAAATTTTTGAATTTGTTGTTTTTTATTTAAGCGTTTACCTTTTGTGAATTTTACTCTCCTTGGTGTAATATTTTCTTTATCAAAATTTGTAAAATCCCATTTAGCTAATGTTAAATCCTTTGAAGTAGTATAAATATAAGGAAATTTAGCATCAATACAAGTAATGGAAGATTCTCCCAATTTCTTAACTTTTGCAATTGATTCATCAATTAATAAATGATCAGCTAAAAATCGATAAACTTTACCTTTTGATTCTGCAGTATCATCCTTCAACCTTCTTGCGATATTATCTCTATCTAAGTCTGCTGCATCAAAACCATCTTCCAACTCATTTTTGCTTAAACTATCCAAGTAGTTTTTAGCCTTTCTGCGTCTTACGTCTTCTGCGGTTTCGAACTCCATTTCACTTTCGGATTCACTGTCGATTTCATCACCATCCATTCCATTATCTTCGCCCATTGAGATATCTTCAACTGCTATATCACTATCACTACCTGATATTTCTTCATCTTCTACCTGATTTTTTCTTTTACCATTACGTTTTATAGTATTTGTTGTTCTTCTTTGAGTTCTTTTTCTTTTCTTGGAATCATTTTGGAAAAACTGGTCCACCATAATTTAATAATAATGAATTTATAAGTATTTATTAAAAAGTTGGTATAACGTTAACTATTTGTAATGAAATATTTCGATGTATGAAAAACAAAAAAAAAAATCTTTTGTGTGAAAATTCCGGGTAACTTAAACCTGCAAGATGGGCAAAATTATCCTTCAAGCTTAACAATAATTAATGTTTTATATTTATACTGTAACTTATGATTATTCAACTTTAAAAATAATAAAAATAAAAATTGAAAATAAATATTATCGATTTTAATGCTACAAATAGCTCCTCTAAAAAATATTGAATTCAATGTCTATTTTGGTACATGTGTTTACAATTTTTACTTTTCTTTTGTAATTTGAACACCCATATCACAAAATATTTAGATTTGTAGAATTTAAATGATTAATATTATATTTATAACATTATGGCTTTTTTTATATACTGTTCAACAATAACAATTATAAGAAACCATTTATGAACGTGGCTTCTCCTTCTTCTCTTTCCATAAAGCTAAAAGAGAAACACCAGAAACTTTAACGACCTTAAATCTAACACCTGGAATATCACCCTTAGCCTTACCCTTTCTACCGAAACCAGCAATTAAAACTTCATCGTTTTCATCGACATAGTTTAAACAACCATCATTTGGAACAAAAGCAGTAACTCTCTTACCGTTTTTGATAAGTTGAACTCTAACACACTTTCTAATGGCAGAGTTTGGTTGTTTGGCCTCAACACCAATTTTTTCTAACACAATTCCCTTGGCGTGGGAAGAACCTCCAAATGGAGAGGATTTGAAAGCAGTTCCGAGAAGACGCTTCTTGTAGGATTGATCAGCCCATCGACTACAAATTTGTTAGTAAATGATTGAATTCATGATTAAGATTAAGATACTGGTCTGAAGGGGATTGAAATCTTGGATATCAAATGTAATAGTAATTAATCTGATTAGGAGTGCATCTTTTAATGTTGATGTTTTCATAATTTCATATAATATCCTATTGTATTTTGCAATATTTTGGTCGTAAACTTTGATATAAATAATTGTTGATGAACATTGGTGAATATATCATTCTGATACCCTCCAGCCATTATAATATAATGAGTTGCGAAAGAAAAAGAAACATACTTGTTACGACGGTGGACACGGAGCTTTCTAGCAGAGTTAAGTCCTCTTGGTTTTCCTTTTCCCATTTTCGATACTTGAATTAATTGAAGGTCTTTCAGAATTGATCTTCTTTTCTCAAAGAAAGCCCAGCCGTTCTGAGATATACGGTGATCCGCATTGGGAAATACAAGTCACAAATCCTACACGTGATGACGAGTGTGTCAGCATTACATAAGCATGCATACTGAGATTACATTGACCATTTTCGGCTTTCCTGCAAGGACAGTTCGGGAAAATGTATCGACACCAGCTATCACACATCATGGGTGATAATTATGTGTTGCTATCTCACCTGTTTAAACGATCACAATATTATTATTTGTTGATACCTAATGATATTCTTTAAAAATATAAGGAAATCTGGATATTTTACTCGCATTCGATTGTAGCTAAAGCAGTTACATTCAGGATTAAGTAAGAAGTATGATGCTTAATATAATCAACCATAGTTATGTCAATTTTCAGTAAGTTGAGAAGATTATAGACTATGGGTGCACGTGATATTCGAATATTACATAATCCAGATTTCAGATTTAATGAAGTTTGTTTTTTCTACTTTGGCATAATATAATACAGGTTATACATGTATATTAGTTGTTAAATTAAATATCAATGGTCTCTTCTACAAATATCGACCTTCTTGTAGCAAAATATCTCCAAACACATAAATATGAAAAAGTGAGTTTTTCCAACCCTTCAAAAATGTATAATTACATGTACTAACGAGGAAGTTTGGTAGGCGCTAAATGCTTTTCAAGAAGAAATTGGAGACATAAACTTGGATGTTGATAGTAATTATAAATCTTTAGAAGAGTAAGTTTAAAGAATTTTGTTTGGCTTTACTTCTTAATATTAGATACCAATTAAATGTTAATAGAATTGTTGATGAACATGAACGTTTTTTCATTTCTTCATCCCATTCAACAACCATTAAAACAAAATCATCAATATCAGCATCTTTATTAAAGCATAAATGGAATAAAAATCATCCTAAAATTCCAAAAGAATTCCCAATTCCAAATAATATTAAACCATCACTAATAATTACTTTATTTATTGGAGATTTATTAATTGATAATGCATTTATTAAAGTTTTAATTACATCAACATCAGATCAATATTTAAGAATTTATGATTTTGAAGATAATGAATTAATTGTTGAAACAAAAATTTTACATTCATCAGCAATTAGAGTAATTAATATAATTGAAAAAAAATATATTATAACTGGTGGACTTGATGGACAATTAATTTTATCAAAAATTAATACACAAAAAAATGGTTTTAATTTAAAACCAATTATTTTAAAAATTAATAAAATTAAAGCACATTCAAGATTTATTTTAGAAATTGATTATAAAAATGGATTTTTAATATCAATTGGTCATGATAATTATTTATGTTTATTTAAATTTAATGATGATAAATTGAATAATGAAAAATTAAAAAAAATTGCTTCTTATAAATTATTAACAACTCCAACATCAATTAGAATTACTAATTATACAGGTTTTCCAATTATTGTTTTAACAAGAAGTGAATCAACATGTTTATTTTTTTATAAATTATCTCATAATGATAATGATAAAGAAAATGAACAATTTAAAATTATTGAAATAAAGAAAATAAATTTAAATGAATCTCAATATTCAACAACAAATGATTTTACACCAATGAATATTAAACTATGTCCAATAAATAAGAATAATGATAATAATGATTTATTAATTGCTGTTGCAACTTCTCATGTTCCATTTATGAGAATTTTATTGATAAAATTTCCATTTTTAAAATTTGATGAGGAAAATATAATTGAAGATTCAAATTTAAATTCTTTGAATAAAAATGATAATAATAATGATGATGAATATATTTTAGGTAATTTTCAAACAAATTCTCCCCAAGATAATTTTTCAATTCCTAGAATTACTTGGAGAAGTGATGGAAATGTAAGTATCAAAATGAAAATTGATATGAACATAAAATCAAAATTAAAATCAAAAAGCTAAAAAATCTAACTTGTTTTATACATTTAGGGTATTTGGGTAGCTGGAGATGATGGTATAATCCGAGGGATTGACATTTCATCAGATCAGATCTATGAATTGAAAAGTCACACTGATAGAGTAAGTTTCTTAATTTTTTTTTATTCGGATATATATGCATTTGTTAACCATTATTAATTATTAGATTCGAGAAGTATTCACAACATTAGATGAAGAAACTAAGAAAGAGGTCTTAGTTTCGGGAAGTGTTGATAAGAAGATTATTTTTTGGGAATAATAATTTATTCGAATAAATAAGGATAAGGATAAGGGTTAATCTACGGACGGTCCCATTTTCGTATTATGTAAAATTGCGATCGGTTTGGTGTGTTTGATCTAGTATTTAATAGTCATTGCTTATTTTAATAGATCCTTAACTTCCGTTACGCACATGCTCTCACCTATAACTTTATAAGCTTTATAAAGATTATATATTCACCTAAATATAACAGTTAATGACTCTTTCTTTTGGTTGAGTATTCAGTTGAAGAATAGCCGAATACTTAGTATAAGTTATAGCCCTTTGCAGGTATTTTAAAGAATGGCCAAACGTTAGTGCGTCAACGAGTACTCATTATGCGGGCGAAATGAAACGGTCCCTGGAAAAGTATCACCGTCGGTAGAATAATTATAACCCATTAATTAGAAATTTAGGATAAATAGGAACGGACTAGATAGGAACGGACAGAATAGGAACGGATAACTCATTCATGCGCATAAGGCTTTACACCATATTATTCCTTCTCAATGAAACGGTATAAGCCTTATTTAAAATGTGATTTCTTTAGATTATGAGATTAGTGGATGAAGATAATGAGATGAAGTATATTGATCTATTTAATGTCTAGTCTATAGCTAAGTAGTCTTAAGTTAAAGCTTGGAGTTGTTGAACCATGAATTCGAATGAGATGATGTTGAATCGATATCCATTGATGCTTCATTTCCTTGTCTTTTTATATGGATGCATCAATAGGTCTATAGCAGTTGTTTATAAACCAAATTATCATCTATTTGATACAATTGATTTATTATATATTATATATTGCAAGATATGCGTATAAAACAAAAAATATAAAAATATAAAAATTACAAATAATTATAAAAGATTAAAAAAAAAACAAATATGAAAACCAACTGGACAAATAAATGTCTAAATATCTATAGTATCTAATATTGTAAATAAAAAAAAGCATTCCAATATTAAAACAAAAATGTAGCTTGAGTGTCTGATATAAAATTAAGTAAGAGTTTGTATCGTAGAATAATTGTATAATATAATATAACATAACGTATGATTATAAAATAATGATGGTCTTATGAAGTTTTTGATTTCAATAAGATCTTCTTTAAACCAATTAATTTTAAAATTATAAGAATCATGAAAGTTTCAACTTTATCTTTAATCATAAATAATAAACCTTGAACAATAACAGCTTTACCTAATTGTGGACCAATACCTTTAAATAAGCCAGGAATTCCTTCAACTTTATATAAATAGATTAAAGCTTGAGTAAAAGAATTAAATTGTTGATTAGATTGAATTTTCTTTTTGTTTGAAGATTTTAAAGTATTTGTTATAATTGAAGTTTCATTTTTTTCATTCAATTTTTCATTTGTAATAAAAGTATCTCTTGCATCTTCAAAGGAAATATCAGAAGAATTTTCAGATGAAGATTCAATTGATTTTGATCTTTCTTGAGTTGATTGAATCATAACTTTTGAAATAATTAAAGGTTGAGTTGCAAAAGTTGCTAAACTTTTTGAAATTGCACCTAATAAGAAATTTTGACCAGAATTTAATCTTTCAACATTTGGATACAATATAGCTTTTATTCTTTCAAATGAACCATATGTAATTGAAGGATTAATTGAAAGTATAATACTTGGATTTAAACCTTTCCAAAAACCAGTGATTCCATTACTTGTTAAAACATCTTTTGCAGTCTCAAATAAAGATTTCTTATCTTCATGTTTTTGAGTTTGTTGACGAGTTGTAACAACAGCAATAGGTAAAACAAATAAAGTCGCTAAGTTACCAGCAACTGCACCTAATAAAAGTTCAGTTGCAGTTGAGGTTTGTTTAGTCGCAGCTGATCTGATTTTTGAATTATAAATATCACGTACAACAGAGTACCAATAAAAATAAGCAAAATTGGCAGTAGCACAACCTATCAAACAAGCAACCAAACCTCTATATAAGCCACCAAAACCTTCGGTTTTGGCAATTTTTCGTAAGGCGTCCAAAGTACTTTCATAATAATGATCTTCATTAACATTCTCAGGTTTTTGTTTCGGTTGGACCTGAATTTTGGTCTTAACGATGTCCAAAGGATAAACAGCAGCGTTGGCGATGACACCGGCCAGAGCACCAGCCACAGCCTTGTTCCAAGGAGAAAGCTCTAGTTGTTTAGAAGCCACGGACATTTTTCAGGAAAGGTTGGGAAGAGAAGAATTGAAAGATGGAGATTTGGGGAAATGAGGATCTTTATATTCAATTATGGAGAAGCATATCGCACTGGAGTTACGTCAGCACACTCACATCGCTGCACGTGCTTTTTTATGCCGAGCCGCAGCCGAGAATCCCCACTTGTCATGTGACGATGGGTCATGTGACATAGGGCTTGGGTGTTAGGGCTGGCCTACACACCCGCACGTTTCTTTTGTTCCGCTTGCTTCTTTCTCCTATTTAACCAACAATGTCCCAGTACATTGGAAAAACCATCTCTCTCACCTCCAACAAAGGCATTCGCTACGTTGGAATCTTGGATGACATCAATGGTGAAGATGCAACTGTTTCCCTGAGGCAGGTCAGAGCTTTTGGTACCGAGGGCCGCAAGGGAAACCCCTTGTTGGAGATCCCGGCTTCTCCTGCCGTTTTCGAGTGCGTGGTCTTCAGAGGTAATGATGTTCAGGATTTAAGTGTGTTGGATTCTCCTCCCGAGGAATGGCTGGCCACACAAGACCCGGCAATCATTGAGGTATGTCTCTCGCATGTTTATTTAATTGGCAATTGATTTTTATGATGAAAAATTTTCGGATGTAAATTTGTCATTCTGACGCGCAATTCCATGGAGATATCTTCCGTTGCCTTCCTTCTGATCTTAATCTTTTGTCAATTTTTTTGATACTGTTCATTTTTTATATCTTTTTTGCGGAATACTAATGTTATTATGTGTTTAGAGCTCAATTCAACAGAATCCTGTTCCTCAACAACAGCAACAGAAACCATATCCTCCTACTCCTACCAATTATCATCAGAATCAACAACGGGCCCAACCACAGACTTTTGCTGCACCGGTTCCCGTTGTGCCCCAACCTACACAGCAACAGGCTCCCGTAGTAGCTCCACAACCCACTCAAGCAACGGAGGAGCCAAAAAAGCCTGAATATCTTCATTCTGCCAATGAATATCAACATCAACAACAACAGCAGAAACAGCAGCAACAACGTAAGCCACGTTATAACAACACCAATAATCAACATCAATCACATGTATCCCATCGTTCTCAAGCTTCAGTCATTCCAAAAACAGACTTTGATTTTGAATCTGCAAATTCTAAATTTCATAAAGAAGATCTTATAAAAGAAGTTGAACATGAACAAGGTGAAACTCCTACTATTCCACAAAATAATGAAAAAGATATTAATGAAGATGTTATTATTCCACCACATGATCAATTTTATGATAAAAAGTCTTCATTTTTTGATAATATATCAAGTGGTGTAAAAGATCGATTTGAAGGAAATAAACATCATGATGGTCTTAAATGGGATGAGGAAAAATTATTAAACTTGGAAACTTTTGGTCAGACAAGAGTTCCCGGTAGAGGTAATGGACGTGGTAGGGGATTTAGAGGAGGTTATAGAGGTAGGGGTGGTAGAGGAAGAGGTTATAGAGGTAGAGGTTCAGGAAAGTTTAACAACAACAACAACAACAACAATAATAATAACCAAGGTTCGGCACAATCAAGTTAATATATAAAAGGGATTTATTGCTTATTTGTCCTCATTTTTTTTTTAATTTTTTTTTTTTTGTTGAGTATATTAAATTACTTTCCGTGTACACTAGGATGAGTTATGATGATAAAAAAAATATAGCATTAACTTTTTAAAAAAATATTTATGTATATTTCTTTGAACTAATTAAATTTAAGTTTCCATTTCCTCCTTTTAATTGTGTTCCAATATTATCAAATAAATGTTTTAAAAATCCATTACCATTACCATTACTAGATTTTCTAGTTTTTGGTGTTTTAAAAGCTGTCTTTATCCATGGTCTTAACAACATTAATGCACCAGCCATGAAAAAGCCTTGTAAAAAAGGCATCAATATTTGACTTTTAAAAGTAACAATCAAAATAGTTGATAAAGTAATTGGTAAATCATCTTTATCTTTATCATTGATATTTGTTCCTTTTGACTTATTCGCATATTTATGAAGTGCTTTTAAATATGATTCTTCAAATCGAAGATCCGGTAATTGAACAGGTAATGATAATTTTAAATCTTTTTCATTTTGTTTTTTGGAAAATTTATATGGTGTTCCAATATCAATATCATAATTTGAAAAAACTGGATCCGAATCTTCAAAATCTGATGACATTTTATGTTTGATATATCAATATCAATAATATGGAATATCGATATAGTTTAAGTGGATAACAAAGTGTAAAGTTTATACTGTGCTGATATTTACCCTACTGGCTAGATATTTCACCTCACTTACTTTTTGATGATGCCTGATAGACATTGCTTTTTGTTAATTTTATATTTGGTTGAAAATGGAAGAAGAAGGGCCAAAGGTTACAATTAGAGGAAGAGGACAGGATGAAGTTGATATGATTCTTCAAGATGTTGATTTAGCGTATGTTTTATTAAATTAAACGAATCTTTAATGATAATGACAAACTAACCTTTTCTTTCAATGTTAATAGTTTAGCTAATTCATTAAGAAGAGTTATCCTTAGTGAAATTCCAACACTTGGTATGCTTTATTCATTCTACTTTAATGAATTTCAAAACTAATAATGATATAGCTATTGACTTGGTTGAAATCGAATCAAATACATCAGTTTTAGCAGATGAATTCATATCTCATAGATTAGGTTTAATCCCATTAGATTCAACAGATATTGATAAACTTTTATATACAAGAGATTGTACTTGTGATCAATATTGTGAAAAATGTTCAGTTGTTTTAACATTAAATGCTTCATGTTCAAGTGATGGTATAATGGATGTTTATGCTAGAGATTTATATGTTCCAAGGGGTAATTTTCAAGTTGGTAGACCAATTTTTAGAGATTTAGAAGAAAAAGGAGTTTTAATTTGTAAATTAAGAAAACATCAAGATTTAAAATTAAAATGTATTGCTAAAAAAGGTATTGCAAAAGAACATGCAAAATGGTCTCCATGTGCTGCAATTGGTTTTGAATATGATCCATGGAATAAATTAAGACATACAAATTATTGGTATGAAGAAAGTGCTGAGGATGAATGGCCAAAGTCTACAAATTGTGATTGGGAAGAACCACCAAATCCAAATGAACCTTTTGATTATAATGCAAAAGCAAATAAATTTTATATAAATGTTGAAACTGTTGGTTCTTTACCTCCAAATGAAGTTGTTGTTAGAGGTATTGATGTATTAACTGAAAAAGTAGCTGCTGTAATTAGAGCATTAAAAGAAATTGAAAGGCAAGATAATGATGATCCAGGTACAAATTTAGCTTTAGCAAATTCTCCTTTTGTTCCAAGAGATGGTGGTGGTCGTTCTTCTGCTTGGGGTGGTGGAACCACTCCATATGGGAATGGGAATTCTAGTATAAGATATTAATTATCACCATATAGCATCAAATAAGAATAAAAAAGTGTATTATTAATACATGTAAAAAGTAGTACAGGTTAAAATTTATAGCATTGGTGAAAAAAATATACGAAACTTTAATAATACAATATTTAGCTATTCATTAATCTCTCTCTTTTTTTTTTTACCCCCACTCTCTTCATTAGAATTATTAGAATCAGGTATTTTTTACTTCTCAGGACCTGGCTGAGAATAAAACAATCCCATTTGTCCATTAGTCTGATTTTGGTTTGCAAATTGAGAATTAGAATTCATAGGACCACTTCCAGGCATCTGTGTTGGAGGAAGTTGTACATTTTGAGAATAATAACCAGTAGGAGCAGAAGACATAACAGGCGATGATTGATATTGTTGAGAAGTAACGACTACTACCCTAGGATTAATTGATTGACTAGGACTACTCCTAGGTGGCATGGTGGAATTGTGTTTAAAAGGTGGCTTATTTGCCGGGATTGAAGGTGTATTGGAGGGCATACCTGATGCTATAGTATGAGATGTTGGAATTTGTGGTAATGAAGATAGTGATTGATTTTTATTAAGCGCAATTTTTTTTAATTCATCAACTTCATTTTTTAATTTTAAAAATTGACCATTGTTTAGTTTATCAAATTGATTTGAAATTTCATTTGATAAATTTTCAGATAAACCTTTTGATAATTTAATTAAAAAATCACTAATTTGAACCATTTCATTATGACAAGCACAAATCATTGTTTCTAATTGACTTAATCGTATTGACATATCATCAGCATTTGGTTTTAAAATATCTAAATCTTGATCATTAATATCATTTGTTGAATTATTACCATTTTCTTCACCAAAAATATAATTATTAACACTATTCATGAAAAAAGTATATGTTTCACGGATACCATCAAATTGTTTTGGAGTTGTTCTATACCACCTCCCTAAAATATCATTACAATTTGAACAAATTAAATCAAAATATGCTGAACCAAAATCGTTACCAGCAGCTGATGTTCTTAATAAATCACTTTTTATAATTGCTCCTTCTGCAACCGATTTTAATAAAAATGCTTCAAGTTCAACACTTGAATCTATCCAAGATAATGAGTCGCCAAATGAATGAAGACATTTTTTACATTGAAATACAACTATTGGTTGTTCGGATATGTTGGATCTTTCTGTAGAATCGATATCCATTTTAACAATTTTATTTTCCAATAACTATGATGATTTGTTTGTTTGATCGTGTTTAATACCACGATAAATTATATTTTGTTGGTTGAAATCTTAATTTTTGACTTTGAAGGTTTCGCGTGTTCCCGGAAGATTGCTTAGACCTTTCCCGGTACATTTACGGCTTCATGTTTGATAAAACTTACTTGCTCTATTTTAAATTTATTTCTAGTCTGCTTAAGAATTCACAACGACAAAAATGGATTCCCAAAGCTGGCTTTTAAATCTCGATGATGATGGAGTCGGCCATGCTCTGGATTTAACTCCAGCTTCAACCCAAGAATTGCAACAAAATGAGCATTTACAAATCTCAAGTACTATTCCAGATGGGCATCAAGAAATAAATCATGATATGTTAAATATGGATATGGATCACTTAAATTCAATAATAGGAGATGATCTTTTTGAAAATGATTTAAAAACAAGTTTTAAAGATACGATTAAATCAAGTCTTTATGATCCAAATTTATCCTCAAATATAAATGATCATGATAACGATTCTACGATAGAGCAATATCAGTCACGCATTAACCCTTACGACTATACTAGTTTTAATTCTAATGGTGATCAAACAAATCACAATCAGGATCTTAATATGAACGATAATCAACTTAATAACCAGTCACACGAGATATATAACCACCCTGGTATAATTTCATCACACTCTGCTTCGTCCAGGATAAACTTACAAATCCCACCAACACCAAAAACTTCTTCTTCAGTATTCAAATCACCTTTAAATTTATCACATTATCCAAATGAGAATTTTAACATTGATGTTTCATTTACACCATTAATATCTCCAGCAATGACATCAAATATGAATTTAACAGGCCCAGAAATATATTTTTCACCTTTAACTTCACCAGCTTTAGTTCCACAATTGCAGCCTATTCAAAACTCAAAAACTCAACAAGTGCAAGATTCAACTGCTGCACCATTTAAAACTCCGAGAATTAACCCTAATAACAATTATAGTTCTAAACGAAAATCTATCTATGCCGCTAAAAAAGCAAATACACCAAAACCATCAAAATCAAATAATACAACTCCGATACTTGGACCAAAACAATCTAATAAAGTTTCGAAACAATCTCCTTTAATCAGAAATAAAAGGTCTAGTATTCATAGTGAAAGTTTACCAGATATGGAGTTAGGATTACCTGCTCAGCCAGTTACTACTTCAGGTATCGTCAACTATAATACAATTGGAAGTAATAATAATAATAATGTTAGTAATGGTGATCAATCAGCTCCAATGACACCAGCTATATTAATGAAGATCCAAAGAGGCAAATCAAATGATCGTGTTCATGCATTAATCGCTCCTAAGATAAGAAAATCTAGTGATAAATTAAGATTATATTCATCTTCATCTTCATCACCAGAAAATAATTCATCAAGTGTTAGTAATAATAATATTAATAATAGCAATAGTAGCAGTGATAATGATAATGCACTTTTATTAGCATCAAAATCAAATTATCAACATATTTTAGAAGGTAAATATACAGAAGTTGGTTTATCATATCCATCATCAATAAATTATGGTATAACTGCAAAAAAAACAAATCATAAATTAGCTGAACAAGGTAGAAGAAATAGAATGAATAATGCAATTATAAAACTTGGTGAAATAATACCTTCACAAATTTATACAAAAGCTGAAGTTGTACCATCAAAGGCAACAACTATTGAATTATCTATTGAATATATTCAAGATTTATTAAATCAAGTTAATAGATTAAAAGAAAGATTAAAGGAATGTGAAAAATCAGGAAATGATATGCATACAGGTATGGTTAGGGGTATAACGCCAGAGAATCAACAGCATGTTGAAACTAACCAAGAACAAATAAATAGCAGTATATAGTCAAGATGATCACTATTATTAGTAGCTGAATACTCTTCTAGTGATTGAATAGTTGATGTTTTGGACCTTTATCTGAGTTGAAAGAGTCATAATCACAAAACATACTTCGGGGGTTAATATGGGCCCTATATAATAATACACACACAGCATATATTCATCTCTTGTTCCACAAATATATCTTTATTAATTGTCAATGTGATAAAGAATAGTGATCATGACAGGATTTTTAAAGACTTTAATATCATATTTTATCTAATATATTTAAGATTTTTAGAATTAGTGTGATATTATGAAATTTATGATGTCATTATATTAATATTAATTAAATAATTAGAATGTTCGAATTTTTTAGGAGTTTTGAATTACATGATACGAGTTTAATGAAACTAATGTTTATTAGTTATTTATTACGCCCGTTAATGGGATAGGTCTCATAAATGTATTTTTTGCGTTTAATAGGCTCGTATATGGTTATTATAAAAACTATTATTCGACTGAGAGCGGCAACTATGTTAATATTATAATTATAGCCTTAAGTAAAATATATTGTGAAATAATCAAAGACAAAAAAAACAATATTAAAATAGAGGGAAATAGGCCATAGCTTCCTCATGGTAGGTGACCCACGAATAAACTACTGAAAATAAATATAGCATTGAGTAAATTTCCAGCTACGATATGTAGAAAGAAGAATCCCTAGTCTTCCATATAGCCTATAGCTACGGAGCTATCGCGTATCTCATTGTATACAACAAAACCCATGATATTTTTATGTTGCTTCAACCTGCTTGAAAGATTTCCGGGGCAAGCATTTGAAAAATACAAGGTTATTCCCGCACAATCAAAACACCGCGGCCGTTTAAAATGAAAATACAACATCTCGTGATCAAAGGTCGTTTAGATCTCTTATCCTCCCCATAGAAATTGCAGCTTTCACACTTTAGTTAGGAATAACGGATGGTGTGAGATACGTCTTCGAATAATGATCAATATTAATCATACACAGACCGCCCAACAATTGCGAAGCAACAGTGCTAGTCTGTTTTATCTAACTCAATCTTGTACATAATCCAATTAGTTTACAATTGCCAAGTGCAAAATCATATCGTTTCAAGCAATTTTTTTAAGAATTACAGTGCGAAACATTTGTTATATTCAAAACATTGATATATACCAATATAGTCTATCAATAACAGTATATTAGTTCAGCTGTTTGTAGTTTTCAGGCGCCAATTTCCCCGTCGGCTATAACATATATCCTGATCCGGGCTGAGACTCTGCCTGACGAAGGTGATTGTTATAACTTATTGGCTCTTTAGACGTAATCCCAACTGGGCGGAACCAGCACTAAAAAATAGATACTTAATCAGATCACTAGTTTCCTAGGTGAAAGGAATTCGCTGTAAATAATCAATAGAATGTGCAACAAAGTTATGCAATTGGAGGCCGTCTTTTCTCAATCGTTTTAAAACATTGGCGGATTTAGGGTGAAAATTCAGGATGAGACAGTTCTGTAAGTAGCTTATAGAATATGATGGATTAGAATGTTCAGTAAAAGACTCAATAAATAGGTTTTTGAAAGATTCACAATTGATAATAATGTAGTATCATAAATCAGATCAAGAAACATTCTTTCAATATATACTCTTTACTCTCCCTTTCTAGAGCTCTAAGAATTTCATTAATATTGGGATACGTCTATGTTGGATATTATATGGCACTCGTAGAACAGTGCACAAGAGGTCATTATTAATATACAATTGAAATGAAACAAATTTGATGACGATGAAAGTATATTAATATAATAATTTATTAGGTAATATCATAAATATCATATCATTATCATCGTCCCTTATTCAAAGTCTTTAAATGGGAACTTTCATATTATTTCAATTCGGATATTTCACATACATTCATAGTATTATTATCATGACATGATATTTTCATACGTGCTACACTATCGATATATCCTAGAGAAAAGGTTTTTAATCCCTAGGATATGGTCAATAAAAGTTTAATTTTGTTTAAAAAAGTACATATATGGCCTGAAACTTTTAGAAAGAGAAATATATATTAATTCGTAATTAATTAATACTTGAGTAGGAAATCCTGAAGAAACTATTTTTTTACTTTAGGCTTTAAGCTAGGTGTAACTACTGCCAATAAAACCCTAACATTTTAATTAAACCAATTTAACTCAATCGTATGAATGTTCGTATACGTAGATGATGATAACTTGGAGAACTTTATATTATTGAATCAAATTCATATTTTTTTGTATGCTTCTGTTAATTTCTTTTTGCGATCATCTCAAGAAGGTGTAATTGAAAACACAATTTCTAATAGTCATATGAAATAAAAATACCAGGCTGTCACTAGAGAAGGTTTTAAAAGTTTTGATGATTGTTAAAGTTTAAGGACTGACCGAATTGAAATTTAATATAAAATACGTTCGACGCACGATCTCTAGTGGTGCTGATATCCAAAGTTAAACTCAAGAGTATGAATAAGTTCCTGAATAGCAAGAATTCAAACAATCTTTTTTTTTTATATAAGCTTACAAAGAATTGAAACAAACTACACTAATACTCTATAAAATTCAAACTCGGTGTAAGGGCCGTGCAAATGTAATGTGGTAGAGCTATTCGGATAATCGAAATCTAGAGTATAATTTATATATATATATGGTACTACTTAACGTTAACGGTAGTGCCGATACTTCATTGAAGTCTTCCAGAAAATATATGATGATTTCAAGTTATTTATATTTAGTTTTTTCAGTTTTTCCAACGACGTTTCAACTTTTTAAAAATCAGATTTATGGATCAATTTACTCTTTCTGTGCCCCTGCAGGCCCTTACATGAACTCCCTGATACTTAAATTTTAAGTGGGATTAGGAACATTTAAGATAAACAGCTATTTCCAAACGATGCTAAAGATAAAAAAAAAATGAATAAAGAGTATCAGATTTAAAGGTAATCTAGACATACATTTATTTCTTCCTGGAGAGTTTGGGCGCTAGTACTATAGATAACGTTAATCAACAGGATATCCTAGAATAACTAGATACAATTACAAGTTATATTTAGATTTGAAGTTCCCTTAAGTATCTCTGGATAGTAGCAGTTCAGAATACAATATTACATATGTCATAGCTTAATTGATGTTGGAAATGTCTTAAAAGTTAAAGACGTTACGTTGGTTTGAAGTCATTTGATTTTACAACACATGTACACAAGAGCTAAGAAAATAGTTTGATATTGAAATTAATACTTGTGATCATGAAGTGCTATGAAGATGAGATATTACAGGTACCGGTACCTGTAATGAATCCAAACCTCTTTTAAGATAACAAAGAT
Organism: Alloascoidea hylecoeti; assembly: GCA_001600815.1. Taxonomy (NCBI): domain Eukaryota; kingdom Fungi; phylum Ascomycota; class Alloascoideomycetes; order Alloascoideales; family Alloascoideaceae; genus Alloascoidea; species Alloascoidea hylecoeti. The sequence goes on along the minus strand of BCKZ01000027.1, from coordinate 62,613 downwards.
ATGACGCGGGATTTGAATGGGTCTACTATTACATAATTAAGAGTTTTTGATGCGGATGTTGTAAATTGAACAAATGTAGCTAAAACTAGCAATATACGCGTATGAGAGAGAGGATTGAAAAATACATTGGTCATGAGTTATAATAAAGACCCTGTTGAAATAGTCACGCTAAAAAGTCCCACGACCTTGTTACTCAAGAGTGGATACTAATAATTGAAATAGAAAGCTGTATGACTATATTTAGAAATTGAAATAAATGTGTTATGAGATCTTCTGAGTAACTATTTTCCCTTTATAATTAGAACTCTCATGAGTCATGGCCATGTATTATAATTATAGATCTAAATCGCGTTTATTATAGGCTATGCTGTGATGAAAATTTATATTACGTTCAGGAGGTGATTATAAATCAAACAGCTTGAGGTTTCAATTGAATTGCAAGTATATTTTAGAAGTCTCTAGCAAGATTGGATCATGTTGTAGAAGGGAAAGCTGTTGATTCAGATAAAATGATGAAATTTGGAGATTTAAAGGAATCTTGAGAAATTTCTCTTTAAGCTAGATACTAGCTACATGATACCCTTTTGACTTATTTTTTTTGTAATTAAAGTTAAATTGATGATTGAGCTAATATAACTTTTCGCAAGCTGGATCGAACAATGCTAAATACGACACATAAAAGTTAGCCTAAACAGTTGCAGTATCTACTTTGAGGATTTATTTTCACAACATGTACTATAATTGATATAGATATTCCTTTGTACCATTGAGTAACATCACCTTTATTAGTAAATCCTTGACAAACCACGAATGATGGATATTGAAGTTTCACAAAGTTTTGCCATCCAACTGTAAATATAATATAATTGATTTTTAATTTCATAATTATATGAGCTAAAGACGAAATACGCCAAGTAACCTATCGTAAAGCTTAGTGATTAAAAAACAACTTTGGTATCAAAAGTAAGATAATTGAACTCTCATTAAGAATCATCTGTTTTTAAACAAATATTTTGTATAGTTCAACTACCTATCTGAGAATATTGTATAAATTTTATGATTTAAAGGCGAACAGTTTAAAGGATTAATTATAATATGGAGATCGGATAATTTGGGAATAATTTTATGCATACAGCAATCTAAGGGAAAGCTAGCTGAAACTGAAACGCCGAAAACACACAATGGGCTTAGTCCCACAAACCTACTCGTACATAGTAGAGCAATGTTGAGACAGGGGTCTAATTTCACCCATTTTACGTGAGGAAGTATAACTAAAAAAAGAAGCATTTACGCGGAAGAAAGTTGGCCAAAAGTTAGAATTGATAATCTGATACTTTAAATCTACCGAGCTTGGTCTGCGGCTGGAGGTTTGCAACCCTGAGTGTCCTCAGGTTTTTATAGTATCCCTGCGGGTTCAGCATGCATACTTCTAATTTATTAGCGTACAAATCTGTACTGTATTTATAAACCTCCCGCTTCCTTTTGTAACTTTGAATCTTTCCTTCCCCTTATATCCTTTAATTATGTCCAGGCTGCTTGCATCCATCTCTAGGCGTGGGACGCTCATAATACTGTGGCTGGTCTTCGTCCTCGCCGCCATCACCCTCGCCATCATATCCTCTTCCTGTACAAGTTACGTCTCTCTCCTTCAACATCAGCGAGATATCGAAAGCTATGTGTCCCTAAATGAAGAAACCTTGACACAAGAACAGTTCATACCGGTCGTCAACAAAATGGCTCAACGCCAGGACCTGTTTGACCCCTATCTACCCATAGGTGCTTACATCGCCAACCTACGCTCGTTCATCGACTCTCCTGCAGAGGTTAACGAGAACGACCACGAAAACCCCGATAAATTCGGTATAGACTTTCACTGGGATGATTGGAGCGACTTAAGAAATGTCGATGCATTTTTCCGATCATATAGGAAAACAACCAAAAAAAATGCTCTCGCTTACTTCAGTGAAAATGAAGCTGACGCTCTAGATCCAGATCATGATAAAAGTGATAATGATTATGTGACCGATTCGGAACTAGGAAGTTTCATCGAACATGACCCAAGTGACCGTGAACATGCAAAAGTTAAAGCATTAAGAGGCGCTGCTTCATTATACTGTTGTAGACCAATACCTGAAAGAATATTGTATTTAACAGAAGAAAAATTCTTTATATTTCCTGTAAAAGGAAAGAAACTTTTAGGTCGTTCAGGTTTAAAAAAAATTTATGAAAAATCAACTGGTAAAAAATTATCAAAAACTGATCGTATTGATATAAAACAAGAAATATTAGATTTAAAAGAATCATACAGTAAAAAATTTCCAGATTATATATCTGAACTTAAAAAATCTAAAATTGAAACTGATAAAAAAACAATGGTTGAAGTTGATGAATCAAGATTTAGAATGGATCCACAAAAAGAGTTAGATGTACTCTTTGATAGAGAAAAAAAAGGTGAAACATTATCAAAACTTGATTCTGATTTTAAAAATTTTTTAAAATATTCTTTAGCTCATGTTGATAATGCTCCACAATGGTTTAAATTTCCTTTAATTCATGGTGATAATGATGCCCATGCTCATCATTTTGCTTATCCATTTTTTAAAAGAGTTATTTCTAATCGTGAACGTCATCATGTTATTAATAGATTAAGTCGTGCTTGGTTTCAATTTTGTATGGCTTATGATATTGCTACATGGGTTAATTGGGGTTCATTAATTGGCTGGAGTTTTAATGGTTTAAATTTACCTTATGATTCAGATATTGATGTTAACATTCCAATTCAAGATTTAGCATGGTTAGGGCGCCATTTTAATAAAACTATATTAATTGAAGATCCGGCTATTGGAACTTCAAGATTTTATTTTGAAGTTGATCCATGGTATATTACTCAAGGTTCTGGACAAAATTTCATTGATGCAAGAATCATTGATATAAGAACTGGGATTTATATTGATATTTCTGCATTATCTGTATCAAATCGTGATCCTCCGGATAATTTGTATGAAGGTGGTGTTCATAAAAAGGAAAGTTCAGTTGCGGTAAACTGTAAAAATTGGAATTGGTTAATATTAGATGATGTACTTCCATTAAGAAGAACTTTATTTGAAGGTTATAAAGCATTAATACCAAAAGAATATAATCGTATAATGGATAAGAAATATGGTCATGATAGTTATACAAGAACAGGTGAATATAATGGGCATTTATGGGATCCTGATACAAAATTATGGGTTCCAAAACAAATGTGTGAATCAATTCCATCAAATGAAAATAATAAACGTTTTGATTCTGATGGTTATCTTACTTTAGAAGGTGCTTGTGGTTCAAAATTATATCAAGAAGATTATAAAAGATTTAAACCAGCAGTTGATTTACACGAACAAGAATTTAAATTAATTGAAGAAGGTAAAGATACACATGAAATAATTACAAAAACACTTGAACCATTAAGACCAGATGCTTGGGAGATTTATCACGATATTGTGGAAAAGTATGGAGAGGGAAATCATTACTGGTGATATTTATCACTTAAATTTTTTTTTTAATATTATCATTTATCATTTATAATTATCATTTGTCATGTAAAAAAAATAATATAAATAAAAAGGAGGAATATATTTTAAGTTCCGTAATCCGTATATGTGTAATATTCATCACGTGTGTAAATACTCTCACGTGCTATGTTTCCTGTTTTTGCATTAGCATTGAACATACATATTTCCTTTCCCAATCCACCTACAGAATTTTAAAAGTATGTTAGATTTTTTGTGCTACACGATCCAAATGCGGAAGATTGAATATTAAATAACTTATTTTTTGATTTCTTTTCTATTAGATGTCTTCAGCACCTGAAAACCCATCATCCTCAAACTTAGGTGATAATCAACCAAAACTCGAACACACCCCTGAAGATGATGATGAAGAAGAAACTGGAAATAGAATAAGTGGACGTGAAAGAAGAAAAATTGAAATTCGTTTTATTTCTGATAAATCACGTCGTCATATTACATTTTCGAAAAGAAAAGCTGGAATTATGAAAAAAGCTTATGAATTATCTGTTTTAACTGGTACACAAGTTTTATTATTAGTTGTTTCTGAAACTGGTCTTGTTTATACTTTTAGTACTCCAAAATTACAACCTTTGATTACTAAACCTGAGGGCAAAAATCTAATTCAAGCTTGTCTTAATGCTCCTGAAGATCCACTTGATGATGAAAATGGTGAAGAGGAACAATATCGTCAACAACAAGAGCAACAACGTCAACAGCAGCAGCAGCAGCAGCAGCAGCAACAACAGCAACAACAACAGCGTCAACCACCACAAGAATTGCCTCCTGCTCGTAATGGTCAAGCTTATCCAGGTGTAAGTCCTCGACAACAACAACCTGGGATGGAGATGCCTCCTGGTTTTGATCCCAATTATCCTTACTATGGAAATCCACCCCCTCAAGGATTTTATCAACAACAACCCCATTAAATTAAATATTAGTACTTTTTATCATATTTGTTAATTGATGTTGATTTAAAACCAATAATGTCTTGCTATTTATATTCCAATTAAAAAGATTTAAAAAAACTATGATTTAATGTGATAATTTAATAGTTTATGTTAAATCACTTATTTAAACTCATTTTATTTTTTTCTGACCTCTTTTATTTATGTTACTTGCGTTTACAAACTTGATTATCTATTTTATAATTTCTTCTATCGAGTGAAGTATCTTTCCTTCAAAATTTTCAATCCTTACAATACTTTTTTTTTAAAAAAATTCTAATTCTTGGTTCTTTTTTTAACGGTTGGTTGGTTATATATATCATATCTTATTATTTATTAATATTTATTTATTAATGATATGATATGATAGGTGAATATAATTATTTTATGTTTATTCATGTTAATATTTACTTGTGTCTCTTTATAGCTTATAGCGTATAACTTATTACTTTTTATATATTTTTTCTAATATATATAGAAATGTATATATTAGTTTAACCATCTAATGAAATTTAATATTATAATGATATTTTTTCAATTATTTATATTATGGTGATTGTATTTGTAATAGAAGTATCTATTCACTGTGTATTCTATTTGTGTATTTTTATATAATTTTTCTATTGATTATTCTTTTTTTTTTGCTCAATTAAATTCTAGACACTTCTAAATTTTTTTTTTTTTTTTTTACAGTTGCTGCTTTTGTGTTTTTCATAATTGTTATAACGTGTTAATATGGATTTGAAATAAGGTTCACTTATGCCATTTTTAATTTAATTTTGGCCCCACAATCGAAACAATTTGTTTATCATTAGCTCAACTTTCCATACTTATTTCTTTTAATTCATCCTTCGGTATTTCTTGTAGAATACAATAGTTTACTGATATATCATCTTCAACGTTTTATACGCGTAAAGACGTAATTCTTTGAAATGAATTTCAAGTCTGACGTCGTTAACTATAAGTCCATGGAGCACAAATAAAAACAGTAAATGCTTAGTCATCGATTACACGTCGTAACTTTGTAAGGTGAAATTTTGAAACACTACTTTTATTATGTATAAGTATAAATTATATCTTAACTACGTAGAATTTATTTAAAGAATGTATTGCTTACTATATTCTTAAATATTCAAATCAAGGTACCCTTAGTATCTTCTTCTTTTACAATTATTAGAGAGTTTTTCATCTGAATTTCCTTTTTTTTTTTGATCAAATTAAACCCATACACCCATAATCTCCTAATTAGGAACAACGGTAACAAAATATATCCTAAACCATGAGAACTAAACATTTGAATTTTATATCTCTGATCTAAAACTTATTTGCTAAAAAATTTAAATGTATGAAATAAATCAATAGTAGAAGTGTATCATCGAGATATATCTATAATTTTATCTTTGTTTAAGTTTACAATAGCTCTACATTTGAGTATGGTAAATAATACACATAATTTATAATTCATGATCAATAATACAATTGTAAGCCTTTTAACTCAATGGTATTTTTTTTGTTTTAAAAGGCAAAAGGAGAAAATATATATGTATAAATGTGATAATGTTATATAAATGATTAAATTAAAAAGTTATTCAAAGATTAAAAACTTAAATTTAGATCTTTGGAGCTTCTTTGAAAGAAATAGCAGCTTCTTCATTCATTGCAGAAATAACAGTAACCAATAAATCTTTACCTTCATCAAAAGCAGCTTGTAATTTTTCACCTAAATCACCTTCAGGGGCCTTAACATCATCTTTTGTTTCACCATCAGCGGTGAATAAATTCAAATATCCATCATCAATATCCAATAAAGTATATTCAATTCTTCTAACATTTGGAACTTCCAAATTATGTGTTGATGGAGATAAATCTTCTAATTTCTTACCAGTAAAGATATCAAGGGCAACCAAATGAACTTTAGCATGTCCATGCTTACCAGTTTTGGATGTAGACATATCAACAATTTTACATGGTCTGTTTTTAATAACAACAAATCCATTCTTTCTAAGGGAAGAACATTGCATTGGATAAGTTAATGAAGCACCAGCATTGGCGGTTTCGAAATGGTGCTATTTCAATTGATAATCATTAGTATTAAATATAACGGAAAATCATAGAATAGGTTTGTCTATGTTTGAAATAGAGTTGAAACCAACTGCATAAAATAAAACTTACTTCTTCTTCATGGTGTTCTTCGGTAGACATTTTGTTACTTTGTTTGATGTATAGGGTAGGAAGGAATAAAAAAGGAAGAGAAATGAGAAAATGGGGGGGATCGTCTATTATATATGAGGAAAAAAAATTTGTTCTTATATATGATTAATTAATGAACAGTTTTTTTTTTTCGATTTTTAATGATTTGCATGATTTACAGATGTTCGGCTAATATAATTGTCATCAATTTTTTTGTTTTATATAAGGTCTAGCTTATTATGAAAGAACTGAAAAATCTATTAATTATAAGCTGAAGGCGGTAAGGACCCGTTTAGAAATTTGATTCGCGATCGGAGCTTTCTAATTGATTATAAATATAAAAGTTTTCATTCATTGGCAAGAGTTTCAATTATTCAAAATACGTAATATTTTGCTTAAAATACATAAAGCTTTACAATTGGCTATGGAGGGCTAAGACCTATACAGATTTTAAATATTATTTAATGGGAAAAGTGAATGCTAGTCCCTGAATCCAATTATGAATCAAATCGTCTGATACTAAACTAACCTATAGGAAAACGGTTTAATGTCCGGAGATACTTAGCTATAACTAAAGCAACTAGTGGAATGCTTTTATTTTCCACCCCATCTTTAGGAACCCGCAAAACAGATTAATCCAAAAAGGATTTAATCCTCAACTGCTCTAATATAATGTAGGTGCATTCATTAAAAATGCATAAATGAATGAAAATTTTCTCCGAAGTTTTTCATTAATATTTATTATGTGCATTTCATGTAGATCCTCATCCAATGAATTTTTTTGTCATTGCTATGGGTTGAGATAATATTACAGAGACCGTTGCCAATTACCACATCTGGAAATATGGCAATTGTAATTGGATCACCATTTTAGTAACAAAGTGTACGATATTCCAAACACAATGTAAATCCGATCCATTTCAAATTTCAACATGAATTGAGAAACATGTTTTTAAGGGATATCATTTTTTAAGCCCTTTTTAGGCCCTTTTTAAGCCCAAGGCTGACAATTCTTCTCTAATGTTGTCCGGGCCATACGATCCTTGCAGCTGTACCGGTGGTCTCGTTTAACGGATTACGGGTTTAAATATCGGTTTAAAAGAAAAAATTTAATGGTTTTATAGTTGTCTCTAATACCAAAACGATCTGCAAAATTTTGTAAACAATATTTTTGTCAAATTTGAAGCTTACATATTGAAGCTTACAGCCTCTTCTGAATGAAAGGCTGCGACTGAGCCTCGGGTGTTAACTGATACTCTAGGTCTCGAGCTACTCGTATCTCTTCCATTATATTTCTTACACCTTAATTATAATCTGGCCAGTGGCCACACGACATAATTTATCATAACATCGATTATAATACATGAGATATTAGAAACTGTGCAATCATCAAATTTCACTGAAACTACTATGTAATATTATAACTAATATTTAATCTAACTGTATAAAGCGTTTTTGTAAAATTATATATAATTGACAATTTATAGGTATACCAAATTCTTATATTTGTGTTATACCGAATAACTGGTACTCCTATGATATCAAGATATTTCACTGATTTGAATTCATTAATACCATTAAGAAAAGTTGGAGTAGCCAATGTTAATCGAATATCAGTGTTTTTTTACTACGGAGGAGGCATATTATAATGATATTGAAATCTAACTGGTACCCATTCACATATGGCATATGATCTAGCTAATATATAAGGTTATAATATTACTATCAACATACAAAGATATACATCCATTAACAAATTTTATAAAAACTTTATACTTAAGACTGTAACAAACGAGTTCTTCTTTTATAATTTCATACGTAAATGGGTTCAAAATTCAGATTAAACATAGTAGTATCTGTTTCTATATATATGATCATAGATAGTTCAATGAGATGGTAAACTCGACGCAAAAACAAAAAAATTAAGGGTCTGTTAACCAATTCTTCAAGGATATAACAATTAAAAAGGTTATGATCATAAATTGGGCATATAATTTATTATCATTATTTGAAATTACTTTAGTTTATCAATTTAACTAATATAAAACAGTAGTCAGTAATATGAATTTAACTGAACAGCAAAAGGGAAAACAAACTAAACTTATTTAAGCTCGATGAAGAATATGCAAGAGGATTTTCAAATAAATATGAATCGAAATAATTTTATGGAAAACTAGACATTTTGAAGGCCGGAATGATTGAAAACAAAAAATATCCAGAAACATATATATATGCTAGATGGAAAATTCTTGGGGCGATCAACAAATAGTTCAATTCCTACACTTAAACAACCAAAGCCTTTTAATAAACAAAATAAAACAATTAATAAACGGCAAAAAAGACAAGGTAAAATTTCTCAATGGAATTCCAGTAGTTGGTGATAAGTAAGAGGAAAACTTCTCGAAATGGAGATGAATATATAATTATATACATGATGTAACTTAAATATTAATTCCGAATCCGATTGTAAAATCATAGAAGCTTTTCAACATCAACCAGAGTGAAATCCTTTAAAGCAGGGATAATTCGTTTCTTTGTTTCATTTGCATCCTTATCCGATAATTCAACTGGCTGTAATTGAGATTTAATAATAACACTATTAATTATCTTATAACTTTGCTTTTCATAAAATGGAAGTACTTCGTGTTCTTTTATTATACGACCTACCATCTTTCTGATTTTCAAATCTTCAGAAGCATGTTTTTCAATTAATGAAAGTAAAATCGATCCATATCCAGATCTAGAAAATTCGGGTTGAACTGTAAAAGTTGTTAACTCTGCTAAATGCTGTATTTTTTCGTTATAAAGACTCTTATCGGATTCAGCATTACTAGCATGAGCAACCGGCTTTAAGCCAACCAATCCAATTACCGGATATTCATTCAGATTCTTTAAAATATCTATAAACCATTTATTCATTGGAAACTTATAATCATCAATAATAGTAATATTATAGGATTTAATATTTACCGATTTTATTCGATTTGAAATTATTCGATCTTCCGACTGACCTTTTTGATATTGAGCTTGTATTAATGAGGGATCGGGATCTAAACTTAAGCTCTCTTTTGCCGACTCAAATAAATCCGATCTCATAAGAATACCTAAGGTAATGATAGATTTTTTCTGATCACTATCATTAACACTTTTAACAGTACTCAAAAATTCATTTTTAAATAATTCAGTATTTTCAAATCTTGAATCTTTAACAATCCCATATTTAAATCTAGGAATATCATAACCATTATTTAAATATCTTACAATATTTTCATGTAATACTTTCAAATCCAAACTATTAGATTGCAATTGTAAGTTATTTTTGCAACTAGAGTCAACCAAGGAATTAAAAAGTGAGTCATAATGAAGTATTAAAAATGTTAAACCTTTCAATTTATAATTAGTATCAATGATTATATCTGAAGATGCACATAAAGATGTTGGATCTGTGGTTGTAATTATCATCTTTCTTTTAAAAAAAAGAAGAGATATAAATTGATATATTGAAGCTTCATTAATTAGTTGTATGTCAAGTTCAAGTGCATATTGTCGTGGGAGTCTCAAGCCCGGGTGAAAACATACAGAACTTACGGGATATACCGTTTAATTCGTTAATAAAGTTTTGATCTTTATTTAAACTAGTTATATGCCTATAGTAGATTTTTGAATAGAGAATTCAGTATATCAAGTTTTTGGTCTAGGCCTATACAAGTGATATCTTTGATCTTCAACATTTCAGCAAAGAACAGAAAAGAGTCGTGATAGTACTATGCAATAGGCGTTCGAGAGAGTTCTTCATTTTCAATGTAGTCTTCTTTCTTTATTAATAAAAAAGTATACGATAGTATTAAATTATAAGGTTCATGTGCTATTAATATTGCAACTGCATTAAATAATGGAATCAGTTATATGCGAAAAATTTAAATTGAAAGGTTTATAATTGGAAGATCTTTGTAATTAATAAGGTGATAACAACAAGAGAATATAAGGCCTGTAGCTAGCAATAAATATATAAATTTGGGGACTGGTGCTGTAAATATATCGGAGCGCGATGAACACAAAGAAAATGGACTGCACGAACTACAACAAATGGGTTAAACATATAATTAAATCATGGTCCAATTTTTATTCATATTGATTGTAAGTTCAGCCTACTGGTTCAGTGCTCACCGACGTCTATTTCTTAAGCGCTCTTACTACATCAATTCAATTATTTAGTGCCCCAATCGGTCCATTTATTTAGTGTTATATATAGACGTTGGAATTCATAATTGATCAATGCTCAGACTGGAGTTCTTACTATAATAACCTTCGGGGGTTCCCGGTTCAAGTCTGGTTTGTTGAAACTCTTCACGTTCCTTAAAACGTTTGGGTGACAAATTGACAACACAATTTGCCCAGCATTCCGTTTTGGTCATGGTTTCCTCTGCCTCTTGGGTTTTCCGACAATCCACTGGAAGAGATGATGCCCGAATTGGAGACAATTGTCTTTTGTGAATACGTCACACACTCATCACACCTCATTGATATTTCCAGCCTTGTTAAAGTAAATATCTACAAGTCCACAAATACAGTGTTATCACTTAATTAGGCAAGTGAACGGTATATGCATGTGCAAATGTAATGCAGAAATCTTTTCTAGCTATTGTCCTTTAAATTTGGAATTTAGGATAAGGTCAAGTTTGAGAAGATACTCTAATTCTCGTACAGCGCGGCCATGGTCAATTAACAAACATAAGAATCTCCATCAATATACCTCGGTAAACCAAAATCATTTGCATATTAAACAAGAAAAGTTGCCTTCGGATCCAACACGCAAGCCTCACAGTACAAATGTGGAGGACTGTGGAATAAAGAAGTATTCTCCTTAATAATGATATTGAAATTGGTCGAATTAACTTTTAATTAATTTTCATACTTGAAAGCATATTTATTTCAAATGAGAAGCTCTGGAATTTAAACGTGATTGATATTTCAACTGGTTTCTTTCAAATGTTTAATGGATGCAACTAGGATTTCATGATTTGGTTGTCAATGGGTTTCTGAAGACATTTTTCCCACTAGTACTGACTACCAAATACTCCATTTTTATTGTCTATGGTGATGGCTATTTTGGGTTGCTAAGACTATACGCATAGTTTAAATACATAATCCTACCTGAGCCTCCTCAATATAATCATATAAACACATATAATATATTTGACTAAAAATCGAAGAATTTGAATAAAAAAAATTACAAAATAATAATAATGAAAGATGCTAGATATTTCAAAACGAAGACCTATGAACCATCAATTCATAATCATCCTGCTACTTGAGATATTCCCCATCGAAGATTTTAGAGATAGCGCTAATTGATTCTATTTCAGGCCGTAGACTCGAAAAGTTCCAATCTTCACTAAATGGTTAGGAACAAGACTTAAAAGAGTTGTTTAACCTGTGCTTGATATATCTATTAATTGATATTCGTAATATAGGCTCAAACTCACTTTATAATCTGATTATGATAGTAAATTTCCAGTGATGGTGTAGAATTAATAGAAAGCTTATATAAGACTTATATTAAGGATAGATAATTATTATAATTAATTCGTCAAATAAAAGTATTCTATTATATAATTAGCAGAGCCGAATCGAGGCATACAAATAAATTATATGGAATAATCATATGCTTCCAATCACGGAGTTCCCTTGTAGTAGTCTATTATAGTGATGATTAGTAAACTAAATTATGGAATTTCTTGGCGATTCTGTAGTTTCGCTTTATTGGCTTCTATGATATCTTATATTAGAAATTATGAAGCGCTTGCAGTTAATGTTCTGTAATCAATAGCCTTTCAATTGTGAAATTATTTTATCTGTTGTTCTGTATAAAGTGATAGAATTCCTCTGTTTCTCAATATCGATAACTTGGAATAAAAGATATATCCATTTACAATGTCAACCAATCAGAACAACATATTAGAGCTTTTAATCAACGAAGGTGCAGAAGGAGTAAGTTATAATCATCCTCCATAGTGATTAGAAGAAGAGCTAACAGCGAAATTTTCAATATAGATCCCTTACTTTACTCCAAAACAAGGTAATTGATATAATTAAAATATTATCTATTATAAAGCCTTATATTAACTTTTAAAATCTTATAGTTGGACCTCCTGGTTCTGCTCTCACTCCCCAACCAGATGGTGCTAAGATCCCTAAGCTCTTCAAACCATTGAAGATCAGAGGCTTAACTCTCCAAAATAGAATAACTGTAAGTGATCCAGATATGATTGATATACAAATAAATACTAATATTAATAGGTTTCGCCAATGTGTCAGTATTCGGCCAAAGATGGTGTTGCAACTGCGTGGCATCTACAACATTATGGTTCTCTTGCTGCTCATGGTCCTGCACTTATATTCACCGAAGCTACTGCAGTTTCTCCAGAGGGGAGGATCTCACCCAATGATCTTGGTCTTTGGAACGATGAGCAAGCAAAAGAATTGAAGAAAATTGTTGATTTTGTTCATTCTCAAGGTCAACATATTGGTTTCCAATTAGGGCATGCTGGAAGAAAAGCAAGTACCTTCCCTCCCTTTATCAGTACTGACAGGATTACTGCGGATGAAAAGGCCGATGGATGGCCTAATGAAGTTGTCGCTCCATCTCCCATTAGATACGGTGCATTTACAACTCCCAAGGAATTGTCATTGAATGATATTGAAAGAATTAAGGATGATTTTACTTCAGCGGCTAAAAGAGCAATTAATATTGGGTATGATGTTATTGAAATTCATGGTGCTCATGGTTATCTTCTTACTGAATTTCTATCTCCGGTATCTAACAAAAGAACTGATAAATATGGTGGGTCATTTGAAAATAGAACCAGATTGTTATTTGAGTTGGTTGATTGTATCAGAGACGTTATTCCTGAAACAACCCCACTGTTTTTGCGTATATCAGCCACGGAAGGTTTAGAATATGACAAAAATAAATACCCCGAATCTTGGGATTTAGATGGTATGAAAAAGGTAGCATTGAAATTGGCAGAACAAGGTAAAGTTGATCTTATTGATATATCAGCATTAGGAAACAATCCTAACCAGAAACTACCATCATCTAGTAAGGATCCAGCATATCAAGCTCCTTATTCATATGCAATTAAAGAGATTGTTGGGGACAAGATTCTTGTTTCAGCTGTTGGGAATATCCGTGTTCCAAAGGTAGCAGAATCGTTACTTCAGAATGGTTTAGACTTAGTATTAGTTGGGCGATCCTTCTTGAAAAATTCAGGGTTGGTATGGAATTGGGCAGATGAACTTGGTATTAGACTTTATCAAGCTAAACAATATTCCTGGCCATTCTATGGGAGACAGACCAAACCAACTAAATCATAAAAACAAAAGAGTTTAGTTATACGCAGATATTGATATTATTTAGATATACATTTTATAGACTGAAATATTCCAGTTGGTTTTAGACGTTTCAATTTTTGATATTTTGTATGCCCCATTTTCTTACAATCCCACAAAACATTCTTCAAAAAATAGAGTCTGTGTTCGAGTTTCATAACATATTTACAACCAAATATTATCAGCAAGGAAATATCTGATACGGATTAAATCTATTCCTTTATGGGGTAATAAGTCTGACGTCATCAGACGAGTTGCTCATTTTCTTAAAATCCGTGTCATTGTATAGCTGACTTCGGATTATAAAGAAATGGGATTGTATTGATCCTCTCTATTACAATTGTGATTCTAACGATATCATTCAGATAGTATAATTGAAAATTTATAGATATAACTATATAGTTAATAGTTTTATATAATAAATCATAGGGTTCAAAAAATAATTTGGAGTAATATATAAATAAATTTAAAACTTCCAATCAGCATCAGCAGATTTAATAGCCCAATTAAATTTTTCTCTCATGGTTTTTGTAAATAATTTTTCAATTGGAACATGAAATTTTTTTGAAAACATTGCAATTAATCTTGGATCAATATAATTTGTTTTACTTGTTCCAAGAGCAACTTGTGCATTATCTTCTTTATCTTTTAATTGAACAATTGAATTTTCAATTTTTTGATTTAATCTTTTAATTTTTGTTTCTAAACTTTCGATTGTTAAATTATTTGCATTTGAATTTTCTAATATAATAATTCCTGTATTAAATTCTTCATTTAGATCATTTTTTAATTTATCAACTTGTTTTAATCGTTCATCAAGTTCAGATTTTGATAATTCATCTTTCGATTCTTCTTTTAATTTTTCATTTTCTTTATTAAATTTTTTTGTTATTTTTTCAACTTCTCTTTCAATTATAGTTTGATGAATTTTTAATTCATCATCTTTTGAAATTGAACCTAAATCATCTTTAAAATCTTTTTTTAAATCTAAAATTTCTTTATCTTTATTATTATTTTCATCAACATCAATTTCTTTATCATAATTTGGATTTAATTCTAATATTTTTTTCTTTAGTCTTATTTTATTCCATTTCATTTCTTTAATTTTATATTCATTTCTTTCCATTATATTTTTAAAATTTGAAGTTATACTCCTTTGATGATTACACAAAATAGCAACAGTTCTATTTGCGGAATTAAATTGATATAATTTTTCTTGAATTGTACCAATATTTGGATCAGTTAAATTTGATGGAATTTTATTAATTTCATCTTGCATTGTTTTTGAAGCATTATAAGTTCTAAAAACTTTTGCTGATAAACCAGGCATATAATTTTGAAAATATTTATTTAAAATTGATGGATCAATTCTATCAAATATATCATCACCAGGTTCTTTTGGAGATTTTTTAAAAATTCTTAAATCTTTAAAAACTTGATGATCAACTTCAACTTGTTGATAATATCTTATTGAATCTTTACCTAAAAAATCAAATATAACAATATTTGGTGGTTTTAATGTAACATGTTCATATCTTAGTGAACAACAGCCAACAGTATCTGCTTCATCTTCATTATTTTTTTCACCACCAGCTCTTAAAGCAAATCTATCAATTAAATAAGTTGCAACAGCAATTTGTCTATTTAACATTAAAGGACTTTTCAAATTTTCAATATAATCTTTTCTAATTATTTCAATAAAATTTTTTAAATTTCTTGCTTTTTCAAATTTTTTAAAATCAGATATACCTTTAAGACTTGAATTTGAAGCTAATGCAACATATTTTTGAGAATTATTTATATTTTCTTTCCAAGTTGCAAGCCAAACAACAGTATTATCATGAACAATATTCCCCCATTTATGACCTTTCATTGGAACATTTGGAATTTCTGCATCTTTACTTAAATTTAAAGTAATTTGTTCAGGTAAAACTCTTCTTTTTAATTTACCAGTTTTTGGATGAATACCCCTACCACGAAATAAACCAGGAGGTTCAATTCTAAAATTTCCAATCATTTCAATTCTACCATCAATTATACAATTTTTAAACTTTGATTCTTCTAAATCTTTTGAAATTTTTAAATCTTTTTTTTCAATTTTTGATAAACTTTTTTTTAATTGTCTTTCATTTTCAAAATAATCATACATTTTTGTAAAATCACATTTTTTGAAATCATCAATTGCTATTGTCACTTTTTCATTTTCATTTTCATTATCAATATAATAAGGTTTTTCATTAGATTCTTTTATAATTTGTTTAAAATCATTAAAGAAATTTTTTTGAAAAGTTAGATTTTCAGCATGAGTTGTATATAACATTGCACCGTAAAAGCCAGCAACTTCTTCAGCATCGATTGGTAATATTATTGGTTTCCCATCATAAATTAATTTAACGTCTTGTGGTAATGGTTCATATGGAGGTGGGAACATAACTCCTTGATGATGAAGAGTAGTCCATTTTACAGATTTATCATTATTTTCATCTAATTCCTCCCACCAGCGATATGTATCGTTTTCTTCTTCATTTTGTTCATCGTTTTCATTATCTTCTTTTATTTCAATATCTTTTTCATTTTGGCCCGTATCTAGATCTTTCTCCTCATTTTTTATATCAGCATATGGTGTAGATTCTTTCTTTTGTTTTTTGTGATTACAAGATATACTATTATTTCGTACGCGTTTTGTTTTAATTGAAGGCATCTCTCTATACAAATATAAAAGATGGTGAATAAACACGAAATGATATGAATAAAATATCCGGAAGTTTCTGTACACGTTTCCCGGGCTTCCTGAGAATTGCCATGACAACATCAACAACCGTAAACAGTAAAAGATAAATAAAACATGTCTGTGTTAAAACAACAAAAAAGTCCATCTTTCTTCTTTTCCTCCACTCTCTCCTCGAAAATTAAAGGATGGTAGGATCATCACAACCTCTTCAAGTCTTGGGATCTCATGATCTTAACAGGAAACTCAACGGTGTCATCATATCAGACAGGAAATCCCATCCTTTAGATAAAAAAGAGAATATCATACCTTCTGGTTTTAATGGAGGTGGACTTGAAAAAAAACATCACAGAATTGGAAATGTTAACGTTAATGTCAATGGAAAACAACAACAACAACCATTGAAAAGAAAAAGAAAAGATAAACTGTCTTCTTTATGTAAAACTCCTCCATCTTTGATAAAGACCAAAACTGGGAAGGACTACCGCCGAGGATTGATTTTGGGAGAAGTATGTCTGAGTTTAATCTTGATTTTGATTTTGGTGTTATTTTCATTTTAATTTTTACTAATTATAATGATTTTCCTGTTGCAGGGCGGATTTGCTCGGTGTTTCCAGGTTAGGGATGAACATGGTACTGAATATGCAGCAAAAACTGTTGCCAAAGCATCAATTAAAAATGACAAAACAAGGACAAAAGTATGTAATTAATCAATTGAATTTTGAAATAAATTAGAATTGAAAATCTAACTTCATTATTAGCTTTTATCTGAAATTAAAATTCATAAGAGTATGGATCATCCAAATATCGTTAAATTTATTGATTGTTTTGAAGATTCATTAAATGTTTATATCATTCTGGAAATTTGTCCCAATCAGGTATGTTTTGTTTTATTTTATTATAATTAATACTTTTCAAAAATATAATCTAACAATGAACAATGAATAGTCTTTGATGGAAATGTTAAAAAAAAGAAAGAGAATTAGTGAACCTGAAGTTCGTTTCTTTTTAACTCAAATTATTGGAGCTGTTCAATATATGCATAAACGGAGAGTTATTCATCGTGATTTAAAATTAGGTAATATTTTCTTTGATTCAAATATGAATTTAAAAATTGGCGATTTTGGTTTAGCTGCTGTTTTACAGTCTGATGATGATAGAAAAAGAACAATTTGTGGTACTCCAAATTATATTGCACCTGAAGTTTTATATGGTAAACAAAAAGGTCATAGTTATGAAGTTGATATTTGGTCAATTGGTATTATAATGTATGCATTAATTATTGGGAAACCTCCATTTCAATCAAAAGAAGTTGAAGAAATTTATAAAAAAATTCAAAAAAATGATTATGATTTCCCAATTAATATTGATATTTCTGAAAATGCAAGAGATTTAATTAAAAAAATTTTAAATCCAGTACCTGAAATTAGACCATCATTAAATGATATAATTAATCATCCATTTTTTACAAAATGTGATTTATTTCCTTTAAAAATTTCAACACAAAGTATTGTTGTAACACCAAGTTTTAGAAATTTAAATGAAAATATATCAATTAAAAATTTTGAATCAATTAAAAAACAATCACAAGTTGATGATTCAAATGAAAATGATTCAAATGATAATAATAAACTTATTAATCATCACAATAAGGCAATTTCAAAAGATCCTGTTAAAATCTTAAAAGCTGATTTAATTGCAGAAGAAAAAAGACAAATATTACCACATTCATTATCACCAGGTAATACAAAAGATAAATATAAAATTACAACAAAAGCAGTATCAAATGGAAGTAGTAGTAGTAGTAATGGTTATACTGAATTAAATAATAAATTTACAGCAAATTTACAAAGGATTCAAAATGGGAAATATTTAATGATTCCAAGGAAATCTGAAAGTCAAAGAGAAACAAGAAAAATATTAGATGAAGCTTATAAAAGAATTAGAGGTTATGCAAAACCAAGAGATATCAAAGAAATTCCAAGTTTAACAAAACCAGGAATGGGGATTGGTATGGCAGGGAATCAAGAATTTATTGATAATTTATATAATGAACAGGCCGTTGATATTTTAGTAAAAGCATCTCATGATACTAAAATATTTGAAGATCATTTAGAAACATTAGAAGGTTTGGAAGGTAATAGTGGAGGATATATGAGATCAAAAAGGCATACAGCAACGGGTAGAAGATCAACAATTATTAGTGAACCATGTTTGATTAGTAAATGGGTTGATTATTCAAATAGACATGGATTTGCTTATCAATTATCAAATGGAGATATTGGAGTATTATTTAATGATGGTAATACAATTATTAAAAATCCAAATAATAATTCTTCATCATCAAAATTATATTTTAAATATATTAAATCAAATGATATTGGGATTTGGGAAGAAAATCAAATGATTATAAATAAACATGAATTAATTTCAAATAATGATTTAAAGAAAAAATTAGATATTGTTGATTATTTTGCACAATATATGAGAGCAAATTTAAGAACAGTTATAACAGATGAAGAACAACAATTACAACGACAATCTAATAATATTTATCTTAAAAGATATAGAAGAGAGAAAGATTATATAATGTTTCAATTAAATGATGGTACATTTCAAATTAATTTTAATGATCATAGAAAATTAAGTCTTTCAAAAAATGGATCAATTTTATCATATATTGGAGTAAAAAATAAAAATTTAACATGTTTATTAATGAATGATATTATTAATATTAATGACGAAGATAATTATGAATT
The DNA here is from genome assembly GCA_001600815.1 of Alloascoidea hylecoeti. Classification (NCBI taxonomy): domain Eukaryota; kingdom Fungi; phylum Ascomycota; class Alloascoideomycetes; order Alloascoideales; family Alloascoideaceae; genus Alloascoidea; species Alloascoidea hylecoeti. Next base: position 43,049 of record BCKZ01000027.1, on the reverse strand, counting down.
ATTGGATTTTTTTAAAAATGATGAAGTCGATATAAATGACAAATTGGAGATTATTACTTATGCTATTTGTAATGAAATGTATGGACAATTATATCAAATTCATACTAGTCGACCACGATCGCGAAGGGATAAATTAAATGATATATAATGTATTCATGTATTCATGTACTATCATGAAGGTATAAATGTTTTCAACGATCGTGAGTGAGGTTTGTGGTTTTTTGTAATTGATTTACTAATATTCGTTTATTTTCATATTCATTTTCTCTATTATTATTATTATCATCACTATATTTGTTTTTATTGGAAATTTAATTGAATGTAATTTGGAATTGATATTTGATAAGATACCCCTTATTATTCTTTGTATTAGAATAAAACATTAAATATTAATAATACATTTAAATTTATATAAAAAAGAGAAAAAGTTCAAGTAAACATTAATATTTTAAACATCTTAAATTTCATTTCTACTTTTACTTTTACTTTTACTTTTATTTTGAATTTTGAATTTTGAATTTTAATTTTGAATTTTAATTTATAATTCAGTATTTGTAGAATCTTCTAAAATAGCAGTTAATTCCCATTCACTCATAAATTTATTCTTTAGTGTTAATAATTGAGTTAAAATTGAATCACAAGCATTAACTAAAGCATCTTTTGGAGAATAACCTTCTTCAGTTTGAACTCTCATTACAAAATTAGGAAATAAAGGATGTTCAATTTTATAAGCAGCAAATAGAACCCTATCATCCTGCAATAATTGAGATCTTAAGAAATTTGCAAGTGTATGGTCTTCTCTTTCAAATTTAAATATGGCTGCATTTGGAACACGAGGATCCGGTGTTATCGTCACTCTTTTGATATGTTAGTAGAGAGGATATTACAATGTAATCGATAAACGTACTTTTGAACGCCATCGGGCAGCAAAAACAGCTCGAATCTATCAGGTGCGTTCATTTCTGAATTTTGGTGAAGCCGAGTGACGAAGAAATTGGAGGTTTGAAGAAATGTATGGAGGTTATGTAAGCATTACATAAGTACCGACTTACCCTGCTTTCTGTGTTTTTTCGCGAAAAGTAACTTTTTGTTGTTTCAATTATTATCTTCTTTTTTTGTAAAACACCAAAGTTTTATTTATTTGAATTCTCCAATTTTTTGAATAGATAAAACATAAAAAGCGAAGTTCTGAAAGGGAAATTCTTTTTTTCATCTTCGCCATTTCATTTTCATTTTCGTTTTCATTTTTTGGTTGAACTTTGGAGTTAAATATGTCCAATCCTTATCAACAATATCCCATGTTACCATCTTTACAGGCCATCGGACCTGTTCAAACACGTCCTCTCAACGTAAAAGATGCTTTGTCTTATTTGGATGAGGTGAAAAACACTTTTAACACACAAACGGATATTTATAATTTTTTCCTGGAAATTATGAAGGAATTTAAATCCCAAACTATTGATACTCCTGGCGTTATTGAACGTGTTTCTTCTTTATTTCGTGGCCATCCAGCTTTAATTCAGGGGTTTAACACTTTTTTACCTCCTGGCTACAGACTAGAATGTCTTCCTGATGATCCCAACTCAATCCAGGTCATAACTCCAATGGGTGTTCATATTCATTCAAATCATTATCATTACGGTGAAATGCCTCATCCATCTTTGCTTAACAATAGACAACAACAGGGTCCAGCCCCTCAACTCCATCAACATCAACAATTAATGAATGAACATCCAAACAATGGAGGACCTGTTGAATTTAATCATGCTATAAATTATGTTAATAAAATTAAAACCAGATTTTCAACTCAACCTGATATATATAAACATTTTTTAGAAATTTTACAAGTTTATCAAAAAGATCAAAAACCAATAAATGATGTTTATGAACAAGTTGCTGTACTTTTTCAAAATGAAACTGACTTACTAGATGATTTTAAACAATTTTTACCTGATACTCAATCTATTAATAATATTAATCAACAACAACAGCAACAACAAATTTATATTTCAAATCGTCAAATTGATAATAATAATAATAATAATTCTGATATTGTTCCTACTCAAACTTCAAATATTCGTTCTCGTAAACTTCAAAATCAAAACCAAAGCCAAAATCAAAATCAAAATCAAAATCAAAATCAAAATCAAAATCAAAATCAAAATCAAAATCAAAATCAAAATCAAAACCAAAACCAAAGCCAAAATCAAAATCAAAATCAAAGTCAAAATGGAAATGGAAATCAAAATCAAAATCAAAATGGAAATCAAATTGGGAATCAAAGATCTTCAAATTATCAAAATAATGAAGTTTCCGCAACAGCAATTCCAACAATTCCAGAACCACAAATACCAACGCGTGAATCAACCATATCACAAAAATATTTACAATTATTTGAAAGAATTAAAAGGCAATTAACGAAACAAACTTATAATGAATTTTTAAAAATTATTAATCTTTTTAATTGTAATAAAATTGATTTACAAACTCTTATTGATAGATGTGAAATTTTTATTGGAAATTTAATTGAATGGGAAGGATTTAAAAATTTGATTGGTGATTTTAATAAAATGGATGATAAAAAGAAGAAAAATGAAAAAAGTAAAATTAACAATGGAAATGAATTAAAAGTTGATGAAAATAATAAACAAGTAGATGGAAATGAAAATGATAATGAAAATGATATTAGAATTGAAAATGAAGTTCAAGAAAGATATAAATTAGATAAATTTCTAACAATTTCAAATTCAAAAACTCCAAAATCTTCAATAACATCATTTAATAATAATGATGATATTAATTTCCCTGGAATTAGTTATCGTCATTTACCAAAATCTCAAATATCCTTAAAATGTTCTGGTAGAGATGAATTATGTTGGCAAGTACTTAATGATGAATATGTTGCTTCACCTTTATGGGCTGGAGGTGATAGTGGTTTCATTGCTCATCGTAAAAATCAATATGAAGAAATTCTTCATCGTATTGAAGAAGAAAGACACGAGTATGATTTTTATATGGAAGCAAATATAAGAACAATGCAAACTCTTGAAACAATTGCAAATAGACTTGCAAATATGACAGATTCCGAATTAGAAAATTTTACATTACCCCCAGGTTTAGGTAATACATCGGTTACAATTTATCAAAAAGTAATTAGAAAAATTTATGATAAGGAGAAATCTCAACAAGTTTTAGAAATGTTACATTTAAAACCTGCAATTTCAGTACCTGTTATATTAAAAAGATTAAAACAAAAAGATGAAGAATGGAAGCATGCTCATCGTGAATGGCAAAAAGTTTGGAGAGCAACAGAACAAGAAGTATTTTTAAAATCTTTAGACCATTTAGGATTAAATTTTAAATCAAATGAGCGAAAATTATTAACTCCAAAAAATTTAATTAATGAAATTTCAATTATTAAATTAGAACAAGAACAAAATAAAATCCATCCATTTACACCAAAATCAAATAAACAATTAGAATATAAAATTAATAATAATGATGATATATTAATTGATATTTTGAGATTAGTTGTTGTTTGGTTATCAAAATCAATTTTTAATATTAGTGAAAAAGAAAAATTTGAAAAATTTATTAAAAATTTTATTGTTTTATTTTTTGACATCAATATTGAAAAAGTTAATGATTATTTAACTGGTAAATCTATTGAAAATGATCAAATTAATTATAATGGTAATGGTGAAAAGAAAAAAAGGGAAAGAGAAAGTGATTTATTAAAAGATGTTTTAAGAAAGACAAAACAACCAAGAATTGATACTAATACTCAACAACCCACAACTGTTTCTACTGTTGCTGCAACTGTTACATCCACCGTTGGTGACAAATCAAAATCTTTAAAAAATACTTCTGAAGATGATGATAATATTTGGGTTAAAACAGTCTCAATTCCTGAAGAAATAATTCCTGAAAATGCATTAAGAACAACATTTAATTTATTTAGTAATTCAACAATTTATATCTTTGTAAGATTATTACAAACATTATATGAAAGATTATATGAATTAAAATCCATTGAATCAGAAATGACTGAACTTTTAAAAAAAAGAAGAGTAGTTACTCCATTTGCCAAAGATTTAAATATTTTAAATGATGATTTAAAACAACATGGTGTTAAAATATCACCGAATGAAAGTATTTATAAACAAGTTTTAAAACTTTGTGAAGCAAGACTTCGTAATGAAATTGATAAAAATTGGTTTGAAGAATCTTTAAGAGAAGGTTATAATAATAAAGCTTATAAATTATATACAATTGATAAAATTATACCAATGTTAATTAAACAATCAGGTTTAATTATTTCTGATTCAAAATCATTAGATTTAATTGAATTATTTAAAAATGATCGAAAAAAATTTAAACTTTCAAATTTAAGTTTAAAAGATGAAATTTCTTATAGATCAAAATCAAGATCAATAATTGGTAATAATGAAGATTTATTTAAATTTCAATGGGATATAAATTCAAATTATTTATCAATTCAATATATTGAAATGGATGATTTAATTAGTGAAGATCCAAAAGAACTTGAAAGAAAATGGAATCTTTATTTATCAAGTTATATTTTATCCCATCCAACAAATGGCGTTTCAGCAAGTAAATTAAAAATGCCATTTTTAAAGAAAAATATACCAATATCAGTAGCATCATCTCCAAATTTAAATTCAAAAGATATTAATGATAATGATAATGAAATTTCAAATGTTGATGATATTGTTGGCTACACAAATTCACAATTAAAAGTTCGAATTTGTATGAATTCTTATAAATTATTTTTTGAAGAAAATACAGAAGATGAATTTATTAAAAATTCAGTATTTAAAAAATCAGTATTACCAAATCGTAAAAAATTAATTTTAAAATTTATTGATTTTTATAAAAATAATTTTACAAAAGGTTGGAAATGTTTATTAAATGATAAAAATGATAATGGTGAAAAAGAAATTAAAAATTTTAATATTTGGATTAATGATGGTCCAGAAATATTAATTAGTAAAAATAATATTGAAGCTGATGAAACAGTATCACAAGATGATGATTTAACAGATAATAAATTGATTAATGATTCATCACAAATATTAGATATTAATAAAAAAAGTGATGAAAAAAGTGATGAAAAAAATGATCACAAAAATACAGAAAATATAAATAATGATGAATCATTAGGTCTTAAGAAAGATGGTGATAAAGAAAAAGATAATAAAAATCTTAAAGATAATGATGGAGATATTTCAATGAGTTGATTGAAATTTTTTTTTTTATCATATTGTTTTTATTATTATCTCATTGTATCACTTTTTTTTTAAATTATTCATCTATATTGGTATCTTTATATTAGCTAACTTGAGCTCAACGGCTGAACATTTTTATAAATGTATGAACGCGTTGTATTATTCTGTTAATATTATTATGTTTTAAGTAAATAAAAATCTGCTATACATTGCAATTTTGCCTTTAAATTTATGAATTAAAAAGCGGAGAACAGATATTCCCGCAATTATCCTAAACCCAATTGCAATCAAGTAAAAAATAGGCTCAATACCTAAACGAAAACATCAGAAGTTGGCCGTGATATAGGTCTTTACCTCATGCATTTTACGGTTTTTTATAATAGTCATAAGAAAACATATACAATTGTCAAGTAGCTATCCCAAATTAATCATGATATACCAAAAAATCCTTACATTAAACTAACTACATTTGCTGGAAGTTTTTACACTGGTTTACACCCATAGAAATGTTAATGTTAAAAAGTGAATTTCTCCAAATTCCTTCGTGAACTATTATATATAATATTAAAATGGGACATAAGAAAGATGGAGTAGAAAGGATTATATAGATGTAAAAGTTATATGAAAATTGGGATTTTAGCTTGAGTTAAATGAAAACAAAGATGAAACTGACTCCTATAGTATGTAAAGTTATTCTGAAATTGGATATAAGAAAGATTGTTTTAAAAGAATGCATAAAAAAGGATTTGTGGGGTGATTTTCTTATTGTATAGTTATGTATGATAATGGTTCCGGTTAATTACTAAACCAATAGGTATATCATCACCAATTTGTGAAATAAGTCTTTGTTTTGATGCATTTAGAGATGTTTTCAAAAACTTTCTTGGTGTATTGTCATATCTTTGTAATAATAAACCTAAAGGAACATCATCTTCCGATCCATCCGTAGAATTAGGTCTAGAGTTGGGATTTGAAATTGAATTAATTGATATTGGTGATAAACTATCACTTCTATTGTTATTTGTATAATTCAGATTATGAAAGAATTCTTGTTGTACTGGTGATTCATAAATATTAACTTCTGTTACTGATGAATCATCAACTCCAAAATCAGATAAATTTTCACCATCATAACTTTGCCAAATTTCAGGTCTCCAGAACTCATCTTCTGGTCTTCGATTATCGATAAATGGTACACTTGTTAAGTTTTGATTACCATTAGTATTATCATTTCCATTAATATGTATTAATTGAATTCCACCTTCTGAATCGATACTTCCAGACCTAGTCCTAGATCTATAGTTCCTATAGCTATTGTTAGAAGTGAAAGTTGAATCTAAATGATCACCATTCTGTGCAGAGTTTAAATTTGAAGGATTTGAAATCAATCTAGTGAATAAGTGCCTTGGTTTTATTTTAAAATCAGGATCAGCTCTATAGTTTGATGGTGGGTCTTCATCTTGATGATCTAATGGCCAAGGTAAACCAAACCCAATATCTGGATGAGTCCAGTGATTCTTTCTAAATCTTAAGCCATCACCTTTAGGTCCACCCCAGGGTAAAACCCATGTATATGATGGGCCTAAAGCATCTGTTAAATTTTCCCAATATGTCATATCATAAGGAAATATAACATCTTCAATTGAATCAATTCTAGGTCTAATGGTTGCCGATGTTGTCAATAAATATTGTTCTAATATAGGTTTAATTTTTCTTTGTATAATTCCATGTCTAAATTGAGATGTCAATCTATCTTCTTCCCATTGTTCGATTGTTGTTTTACCAGATATTAAATTTGAACAATTTCTTAAGAGCATCATAAATACTGAAAGCATTAGGAAGAAATCCAATGGTATTAGTATAACAGTCATCAATATTTCCGATTTTTGAATGGAAACAGAATGACCATCCTCATCATAATAAATGTGATAAGCTCTATTGACTAAATAATAAAAGGTATAAGTAGTTGTGTATTCGACCCATCCCAAAAGTCTTAAGAAATGAGGAAAATTTTTAAAACCAATACAATTACAAGTCCAAACACAATAATGATCCATTTTCAAAATACAACGACCCATTTGCTTACTGTGATGTGATCTCTCGGGTTTATATGATTGACATTTTTTACACCATCTCCTCCATTCTTTTTCTTTGGGTTGAAAATGTTCAATTGCTGAACCTGGATCTCTGAAAATTACAATAAGATATGATATCCATGTCATAGTGATACAAAATTCGTACCATATTTGTTGATATAATGCTAAATGAGGTTTAAAGATATAATAATGTGAACCATATCCGATGAAAGCGATTAAAAATGAAGGGAACTATAAATAAAGTTAGTCTTAATTTTAGTACTCCGATCGATATCATAAGAATAATAATAACAACATACCAAAATTCCCATAATGGGCCAGTTTAATTGAGAAACCATATTAAATTCATTCGCTAATATTTACTAAAATGTGTAGAACTACCAAAAATGGGAAAAATGACGAAAAAAGGAAAAGAGTGGAAAAGAATATTATGGCTAAGCTGGAGGGAGCACATGTAATTATAGATATGGTGGCTTATAACGTACTTAAGTTATTAATAATAAAATATATTGTTATAAACAAAACCTCCGTTATTTTTCCCTTTTCAATGAAAGTTGCAAACAAATCAGAAACAAATTTTATATTTTTCTTCTTATCACTATTCTGAAAGGATTTCACTATGAACAGAAACTCTCATTATCTTGGGCTGATATAATCGATATCATTCCCGTGCTCACGTGGCAATGGGTCTTTCGGAAGGAAACAATGAGATTGTCAACTCTTAAGCTCAAAACATACGCTTTTTCTTCCTCTTATCATTATTGCTATTCTTTGTCTTCGACCTTTTAAGCTTATCTGAAATAAAATCAAATAAACCGTTAATATTGATGGTGAAATTGGGAAATAATTTAACTACGAATGACCATCGGCAAAAATATTTTTACTTGGATCATTTGACATCCTCCAGATTGATTTAGCTGAAATGGGGTAAGTCTTTTTTAATATATGAATAGCTTTTCTTTGATTTCTTTCTCAAGTTCTTTAGTTTTTGGTTTTTTTATAATTAGCCATAGGCCTACAGTTGTTATGATATCGTTTTAAGATCACCAATCGGTCCTTAATTGTTTATTAATTATAACTTCCCAACCGGTATGGACATCTTTTAACAAATATAAATATAACTTTTATTTTACTTTTATTTTTGCATTTCAAGTATTAGGAATACAAGTATAACTTACAGGCCGTCAAAGCTTCAAGATCTAGATCTATTAAACCAATGTATTATGGTACGAGACAATATTTTATACTCAATGAATGATTAATACATACTATTTGGATCGATTTTCTATAAAGTACAATTACATATAAACTTATATAGTTAATAAAAAAGGAGTATGCATACCAAATCCACTTCTCTGCCATTTCTCTATGTATATATATTGTATATATATTTTTCATATTCTTTATATTCAATTTATTTCACATCTACTCACTGAAAAAGAATTCAAATCCAAACAAGATCCCGAAGTAGTCATTTTTCTCAATAAAAATGATGATTTTAAATAAACCTTGCGGCCATTTAACAAGATTAAATGGACTTTTAAATTCTCATCAAATCAATTAATATTTAAGAACCAGAAATCACAAGATCCACAGAAACCATATAATATTGGATTCAATGAGGTTGTATCTAGAGAATTAGCAGATAAGTTATTTTCTTGTTTAACTTATGTAATTATATGATAGATAAAAAACTACAGAAAAATCAAATCGTCTCATGTTAATAAGAGCAATTCGTATCAAAATAAAAAATATATATAACTGTCACATGCACATGTACACATGTAGCAAGGAGTATTATTCAATATCGATATCGACGCGTTAAGAGAGTAACTATTCGTGTGTATTGAGCAATAAAAATCAATTTATGAATAATACAAATGCAAACTAAATCGTCTGTGTCTAGTCATTCTTTTTCTTATCATCATCAGTGTCAATTAAAACTTCCTGTACCTCAACAGGCTCGAAGTCATCTTCCGGATCGCACAATCTTTCCCTTATTTCTTCACAAAGACTGTCAATTGACTTTTGGTTGGAACTTCGTAAGAAATTTCTAGCAGCTGAAACCGTTACAGTTAATAGAGGAGAATTATTAACGTTTGTCGTTACTGTATCTATTATTGAACTTACACCTTTAGCGCAAGTCATAAATGTCATTCTTTCTACATTATATTTTGAATCTTCTTTGTATTCTGGTTTCATATATCCAAGGTTTGAAAAAAACATTGGATTGATAGCTTTGGCATAACACCAACCGGTGAGAAATTTATACATATTTGGTACAATTTCCATTATTGAAATAAAGGATTCTTTTATAAGGTTTTGAGGAGTAACCAATTCAGCAAATTCTCGATTGAAAGTTTTGAGTTTCTCCCACATTGAAGTAGACTTTTCATCATTATAATTTCCTTCGACAGTTGTCGCAAGAAAACCCCAAATCTTGCTTGGATCCTTACCATTCAAATATTTTGAATCTTTAGGTATAGATCTTCTGGTATCTGCAGCAATATTCATTCTAATTGTTTTCTGACCAGAAAAATGGGAGATGCAATCCGTAATCATTACACTCAAGTATGTAGTAACTGTTATATTATTGGCTTTACAAAGACTAATCACATTGGATGTCTCCTCTGAGGATAGGTTAATTACTCCAATTTGATTATTAGGAAATTGAAAAACCTCTGGCACTTCTTTTGGTTTGGTTTCAAAAGGCGCCAATACTTTCCATTGATTTCGTATATTTCTTGGCCAAAAAAATCGAGGAAGGTATTGCACAATTAACACATTAAGTAAATAGAAAAAATGTGGTTTATAAGTCATCATGTCATCCGGACTAGGAGGTAATTCAATGTCCTTTTCAGCTGCAATATCCACAGTTCGAACAATATTATTGTGTTCTGTAGTATGTGTGTTTTCATCTGAGTCTCCCAGCTCTCTAATATACTTTAGTAATAATTCATGGAAAAAATAAGCAGTTTTCCCATCCATTAATACATGGTCCCAAAAGAAGACCACTTCCACTTTATTAACAACTGCTATTTTCCATAAAACGCGATCTCTTTTTCTTGCCATACAACCTAATCCATCTCCTATAATTTGTTGTATGATTTTCTCATTTAAAGGGCTTTTTGGATCATCTTTTACATAATCATCAGTTGTAATAAACTCAACAATTGAATCGAGATCAATTTCATCAATTAGTGCCCAACTTGTTGTAGACCTGGATCCCCTTACATCATAAAAAACGTTTGCAAGGAGCCATGGTTGTTCCTTTATTATCAATTTTAAGGCTTGTATTAACATTCCTCTATCAAGTTCTTGTGTATATCTTGCGCTTAACCAAACACCGGAAAAAATGTTCCTATGTGCCATGCAATTATGGAACCATTCAACTCCCGATATGTTTCTAATATGTTTTTGTAATTGAGCTAAAGAAGTCATGATCAAATTAAGAAGTGAATAAAGTTATGGTGAGCTCAAATAACTAATGGGTTATAATTTTGGGTAGAGATATGTAAATGTAGAGGATTTGAAGAATTTATAACATTTCAGTCTTAAGCATAACATTAAAACTTAAGCTGTCTTAAATGTGAATTACTCTCAAATTTTAAAAATACTTCTCATATTAGTGATAATAATACTAGGGTGAATAGCTTTAATTAGCGTGTATGCACCGGTACCAGTAAAATATACATCACATAAAATTTTCTTGAAGCAGGATTATAATAACCAGTAATAAGTCTTAATTTATAAAGCTAGCACCATAAATGCTAATGAGCATTGCCTAATTTTGTTCTTAAGTTATGACAACTCATGATTTTGAATTATAGTCTTGACTAAGAAATGTTACATTTACAATATTAATGGATGTCTCACATTTTAGTAAATTAAATTATAACATGAAATCAATTATAATGATATGCCGATATTGAAAAGATTCACTATTTGAGTGGAAACTTCTACTTAAATGGAAATAGCGCTAGCTAAATAAATTCAATATCAATATGTATAATATTGTATATAAACAACCATCTAATATCTAGAGATTATATGCAGAAGTATCTCAATATTAATTCGACTTTTGTCTTTTTCAAGGAAAACTTTCACAGCTATGTTATACATATGCATATGATTATTATAGTGAGATATCTGTTAATCTACAGATTCTACACATATGATCGATATATATATTCTATATTTCTATACAGTAATAAAAGATTTAATAGGCTAATAAGTAAATTTAATTATATCTGTATATTGATTGTAATCAAATTGGAGGTGAAATATATTAAAAATAAATATCCTTTGTAAGTTTAGAATTAAAAAATATATAAATTTATGGGTGATACCAGTTGCAATATTGTATTATATAGCTGTAAATTGCCATTGACTAATCCTTAACTATGGGATGCAAGTGAAAGGTGTTCAGCGAGAATTGCAAAACTTAAATCATAGCTGCCCGGCTCTTAGGATTTCCCTCTCTTTCTAATACAAGTTATTCTTCAGCTATAAAACCGCTATATTCTTATCATTACATGGAGGCCGAGCTATTACAAATAAATCCACCACCGCTATCACTATGTCAACAAAGCTTACCACTTCCCAAAAGGCAACACAAAAAGTATCTTACTCATTCATCTGACGGTTGGTCATTGTCCACCACACTAAATCAACGAGGCAAACTGGTCGCGTCCATTAAAAAAATTATTTTAGGATTACCACCAGATACGTATACCAACTATCTAATTGCTGCTACCGTTGTATTTCATCAGTGTGAAAAAGATGTGATCCAACAATATTCAGATAAAAAAACTCCATTACCTCGAAACAAGATTTCCTTGATTTTTTCTTCACAGTGATGAAATACAAAGGTAGCAGCAATTAGATAGTTGGTATACGTATCTGGTGGTAATCCTAGAATAATTTTTTGGTATAATGCATACAGTATAATTATAACGTTTGTAATATGCATAACTTTGTTACTTTGTTACTTTTGAGTCTTTGGGAATTATTGAAGAATTAGGAATTATGATTTTGAGAAAATTGAATAAGCTTTGTTGACAATAGATAAAGATTTATTTGAGGTTATAACTGTGTAAGATGAAATTATAGCAAACCAAAGATATTATTTAAGATAATCAATGCTTCGAGAAATTTTCTTTTCTTCAGTTTCTTCAGTTTCAGTCATTTAATATACCTTATGAGTAGTTATAAATACAGAAGCTCATAATAATTTTACCTCATAGTAATTATTAATTCAAACCAGTCTACGAGCATCACTTTGTAAGAAAGTTTGTATGCCATAATTATAAAGCCTGCATATGTCATAAATAATTATAAGGAGATAATTTCTTCTATAGATCTTCCATGTACAATTGCGACGTACGGGTCTTCATTATCATAAATAAATACGAGAGAATCTTGAGAGAATCTTGAGATTCAATAGACGCATGTATCCTGAAGTGGTATATATATATTATGCACTTTTACTGTAAACCAATATCGGACGTGCCCATTTCGGAATTCGAAAGTAGATGGGATCGCGATCAATTAACTGGTACGGTACTTTTGTAGCGACCTAGTTTACTGTTTTGTGCCGGTACAAGCGTACCATTATTAATAAGCCATAGCGCACATAGCTATAGTGTAAAGCACTGTAAGCACTATAAGGGTACCGGTTAATTGATCGCGATCCCATCTACTTTCGAATTCCGAAATGGGCACGTCCGATATTCGATATTGGCATATGCAATATTATACATACGGTATACTTATTTCTCATACATATTATACATGTTGTGTCGTTGAATCAATTTTGAATATATATAGTTGATCGATTATAAAGTTCTGAATTTAATAACCACGAGTTCACCAAGTCAATCTAGTATAGGAAACTCAAACCCAGGCCAAAACATATAAAACATCCCGAGCGCTTAATCATAGTATAGTTTTATCGTAAGCTCATGTTTTTATGAAGTTTAGTACAAGTGAAATCTTTAATCTACTATATTATCTTTAATATTGCAGCTGAAGCTGATAATAAAGAAGAGTCGTGATTGTAGACATTCTAGAGAGTTCTTCATTTTCGGTCAAGTTATATTGTGTTATCAACGCCTTAGACATTCTTGAGTTTGCATTTTAAATTTCACGATCATTTTATTATTCAAATTCCTTAGGTTTGAATTTTATTTTGCTACACGGCTTCAGTACGCATAATACAACACACGCTCAAATTGGATTTGATACCAAATTTATATATTAAAGAGACGACGACTGAATCATCTACACCAGTGACTAGTCTACTAGTACTTAGTGTAGTCTTAGTCCTAGATTATATATAAAGCTAACATTATCAATTTGTTACAGGTGAGCGCTTTCCAGCGTAAATAAGCATCATTATTATTAAATATATCTTGCTGGTATCTACACTTAAGCTTCTGAGCAGTCGACAAAGGGTAATATAGCTTTTTGGTGCAGTTGGGAATACGACACATCTTATAATTATTAATGTAACATATAACCAGCTAGCTATAGAAAAAGTATATTTATTAAAGAGTTAAATAAACGAATAATTATGTATAATAATCGCATAAATGGTAAATTAACTTGCTTAATTAGCAGTTCAAGTATTATACCATGGGTATACTAAGCTTAAGCCAAATGGCCATGGTACCATTTTAACTTCCCATTCAATCAATCGCTATAATATATATACGGTCTTCTTGAAATTAATTAATCTACAATTTTTATCTTATTTCAACTTCTTTAATCGTTATATACGTAACTGTTTGAGATTGCAAATCCTGAGTTCTGTTCTTGTTGTACGTATCATTAATATTGGTCATGGTTTAACTTATACATAATTATATATAACTAGTCAATTATTGCAAACTAACACATGAATTGATCTTCGTCTTTCCTGAATAAGTTACATAGATATTAGAGATGTTATATGTGTGTATATATTGTATATTGAATCGATACATGAGCTACACAGGGCAAAATTCTTAGAAATTGACATAAGATGATATTCCTAGACCCATCTTAGCTTAGACTCAATAAATATATTAGTATATAGATAAGTAGACTTTCCTCTAATATACATTATCGAAATATATGAATCTTACCCTTTCATTCCTAATTAATCTATGGCTGATATCATGATAGCTATGCTTACTATCGTATCGATATTTATATCGATCTCAGACATGTGAACAGTTAATACCCTAGCTAAATGTAGGTTTATAATTATAATTATAATCGCCAGTAGATTCGCTACTAGTCTACTATTAAATTATTAATTCATAGATATCGTAAGGATTCTCTACTGAAAATCTTTTTCCCTTGCAGGTAATAGCTTGAAATATCTTAAATTAAAATGATTATTATAATTAGCCATAAATTTATATGACAGACCATTGAACAACGTTGCTAGCTATAGATTATAATTAATTATATGTCATCAATAAAGAAACCGACCGCGAATCTGTAAGATCCATGACACCATATAAAGTTTTATAACATTTCAATACAATTTCTTTCCTTGAGGTTTAACAATTATTTGACATCCAGGAAAATTAAAAAAAACCCTTGCACAAAATGTGATCACATCACCACAACCACTTCATTTGTATATTAAAGACAAAAAAAAGGTAGATAAATGGCAAATTTAATCTTGTCATTTTTCTTTGTCAAATTTTTTGACCCCTATCTTTAGATATCTCAACTATGGCTAGGCCTCCAGATTTCACAAATGGTTAAGAAATAAGGTCGCTATTCTAATCAGGAGTAATCTGTCTGCGTAAAGGCTATGAAACTTACCTTATACAGATGAGTGTATATATATTCATGTAAAATATTTCCTTATATCGTAATATGTATACAGTTGCATGCATATTACTGGAATTTAACTCCAGCTGTAATTCCATTTCTTCCTCCAAGCGCAGAAATTCTTTCTGGAAAACTTCAACCAGTTTAATGGTTCAAGGATGGGAAATTGTTTCACAGAACACATGTTCAATTTTTGGACCAATTTTTGTACCCATAGTAGTTTATATGTTTAGTTTCACCGTTGTCCGTAATTCGGGTTTGACAGCATCTATTGTATATAGTTACATAGACCTGTAGCGCAGCTCATACTAGGTAGTAGATAGGTTTATATGGTTAATTTCCACAACCAAAGCCGAATTAAATTTTTGTTGGCTCGGAGACAATTAGTAAAAGGAGAGGAAATTATTGACACTAAACACAAAAATACCTTCATAAAAATCTTCACTTAATACGGTAAGATATCGGAGCTAAAAAAACAACCTTTCATAGTAAGCGTTTATAACTTTATACCTTTAAAATCCTCTTAAAATAGAGGTTGTGTCCAGGAGACAAAACTATGGGGATATGTCTTATCTGATCTATCAAACAGTTTACATAAATAGAAAATAAAAGTATATATAGTATGTCCATGATTATATCCACCACCTGCATGCCAATATATCCGCCCAATTATACCAATCACAATATACCGTATTAAGGAGATTATATAAACGAATTCGTAAGTTTTCTTAGCTGAGTATTTAAAGTCTATTTAAAAAGACGGTAGTATCTACTTTATTTCATACCCTTTTATTAGTTAAGCGCTCCAAGATATACCAATACATACATGCTGTGCCATAGTTTGGGGTGAGTTAAATTGAGACTATAGTAATAATGTGTGTGTATGAAACAAATCACAGCAATTTTATTACTTAATCTTAATTCTCAATGAACAGTTAATTAATACATTATTAAATTTATTTTAGATTAATTTGGAAATTTTCAAGTGATTTAAAGCAAAATTAATGTATGCTAAAACTGATGGGATTACTTATCTTAAGCTTACTCTACACTGTCTACAGTCTCTTAGAATTCGGTTAGCGTTGTGCAAAAGATATCCCCAAAATATGGTACAGCATGCACACCTAAGTTCAATTGTTACGTTACCAATCAAATGGTATTCTCAATGAACGTATGATTAGAATCCAATTGAAATGATGGTATTATTTATTTTTGTTACACCTCACTCATTATTTCCCCATCACACACCACGGTCGAGATACAATTTCAAGTGATATTAAATATACACGACTCTGATTTGGGTGCATATTCAGTATTAAATTTAGGCCTACCTGTATCTACTTCTTATCAAAGCAGGGCTGACCACAGAATACAGAAGTGGGAATTTTGGTGTTGACGAGTTTGAACTTTGCAAGCTCCACAGATATAATACAAAAAAGAAACTAGGTAATGTGTGCACGTGTCATTTATCGCTCGTCTCACTGGCTTTTTTTTTGAATGTGGGATATAATTACTTGGGTCCCTGCATCGTTAACCCTAATTATAACTTTCGTATTTATCCATCACAATGATCCCGATATAAGTGCCAAAAGAGTGCAGGAACTGTTTTTTTTTTTGGCTCCTTTTCAAGATCGACAACTGTAGACTCATTAGTTTCAGCAACTCTATACTTGTCATTATTCTTTCCAAGAATGTACATGTACATGTACATGTTGAAGTTCAATTAGATATGTCCAGATCTCTATTAAATGTTGTTGTGGGTTATCACCAAAAGCCATCCCCACGTGTGCTAATGAAAGCTTCTTTAATTTGTCCGATTAATCTTAATTAAGGATTAATTAACATACATCTCGAGAAATGGACAAGTATAAAACATTGGAATATTCCACCATCTCAACCCCAATTTATAGCATTCTACACTCATTATCAATATGGGATTGATAAGTTTCTCTACACTTGCGCTCACACTTTCTTTAACTCCTAGTATAGTTTCAGGATTACTATTCAATAAACAGTATCCGCAAACTGGAGATGAGCAATACAATATCTTAAGATATTCAGCACATGGTGGACCATGGGTCCCATTTCATGGGTATGGAATTAGTCCTGAAACTCCAGATGAATGTGTTGTCGATCAAGTATTTCTTTATAATCGACATGGCGAAAGATATCCCTCAACATCGAAAGGCAAAGGAATTAAAAAAGTTGTCAAAAAATTAAAAGAAAACAAACAGACTGGTGTATTGGAATTTTTAAATGATTATGAACTTTGGATCACAGATGATGCATTACTAGAAACTGAAACTACAACCGGTCCTTACTCAGGTCTTTCTAATATGTTTCAATATGGAGTTGAATTTAGAAATAAGTATGGTTCATTATGGGATGGAGAATCCATTTTGCCAATTTATGCTGGAGATTATTTCAGAGTTATTGAATCAGCACAATATTTTGGTAGAGGTTTTTTTGCAAGAAATTATTCAAGTTTGGCTTCGGTCCAAGTTATACCCGAAACTGCTGAAGTTGGAGCAAATTCATTAACACCAAGATATAGTTGTACAAATTATAATTCTTCTGAACAACAATCAATTATTGATTCTACTCCTGACACTTATTTAAAAAAGATCGCAGCTAGATTGAACAAATCATCACCTTCTGCTAACCTAACTGCCTCTGATGTTAGTTATTTATTTGTTGCTTGTGCTTATGAATTAAATGCCAAAGGATTTTCTGATTTCTGTGGCTTATTAAAACCTGATGATTGGGTATCTTATGATTATGCTAACAGCATCGATGATTATTACAGTTCAGGTGTTGGACATAGTCTAGGTAAAATTATTTCAACCCCCGTTACTAATTCCATTTCAGAATTATTAAAAACAGGCCCAAGTGCAGGAAGCTTGTTTTTAAATTTTTTACATGATACTGATCTTCAATTTATGATTGCAGCATTTGGATTATTTACACCTTCAGAAGATTTACCAACCGATCAATTTTTAGTTGATAATCCATATAAATCAAGTGAATTGATTCCAATGGGTACACGATTATTAGTTGAAAGATTATCATGTAGTGACTCATTAACAGGAGATAATGGAACATTTGTTAGATTTAATCTTAACAATGCGGTTATACCTTTGAAAAATTGTACAACAGGACCTGGATTTTCGTGTCCTTTGGATAATTATCTTAGTTATATGGAGGAAAGAGTTGATACTACTTATGCTGAAGCATGTGGTATCGAGGATGGAAAACCAACTGACTTAACTTTTTATTGGGATTGGGATGTTACATTTAGTAACAATTGAACATCTCTATAGATCTATAAATGTATAAAAATGGTAAATAATAATTTGTCATGTTTTAGAAATTTTAATTCAAATTTGAAAATGATCTCATGTTTATCATTCGCATTTCTATAGTATTTCACATCAAAATTTTTAGTTTAAGTATTTATTCGTTTCTGATTGATAATGCTTTTTTTGTGGAACAGAGCTTACAATTAAATAGAGTATTCATATTCATAACTACGGAATTTCCTCTGGTAGAACTTATCATAGTTATGATTGGTAAGCCTTTTATGAGATCTCTTAGTTATCCAATTATATAAGAGTTTTAAATTTGTTTTATTCGTCCTTACATGTCAATTCAAATTATGCCTTTCATACAAGTTAGCGGTATAGTTTACCGTCTACATTAACTGCGTAGAATTTGAAACCACAAATTACAAAAAAAAAAAAAAACCAGCAACAAAGATAAATTCCTATCACAAAATTCTACTTAATTTCATTATTCTGATATTCTTTGTTCAATATTATTTGTAATTTCCTCTGGGCTATATATTAGAAATTTTCTGAAACTTTGCATATTGGGCTCAGTAGATCCATTCATACATTTATGCTATTATTATTTGGAAGCTGCCATATTGATATCATATGATGTGTTTAACATAATGTGTAGCTGATTAATTACGCGTTTGGATAAATTACTTCAAGGGGACTCAGCAAGCTTTATTATCTCATATTTACACCATATAGATCTGTTGAGTGGCGTTGATTATATATAATTCTCCAGAGTTAACAAAGAAAAATGTGTGTTAGTAGATTTGATCTAGTGTTAGTTCAACAGTCTAAAAAAGATTAGTTAATCAATATTGAGTTATTTGGCGATATTATTTCGACAAAACAAACAAAACGTATTTGTTTTTCAAAAAGCAGATGAAGGCAGATTGCAATTTAGTGAAGTTATCAAAAGTGATTAAAAAAATTCCATAATTGACAAAAAAAAACAATATATAATTGTCTAATAACATTAAACTAAATATTATATCCATAAATTTATTGAAAAATTAAGAGCTTTTATATATAAAATTTTAAGATCATTATCAATCAATTCTTTCATAAAATAACATATAAACAGCACTTTGTTGATTCAATACTTCATTTTTTTTAACTTCCCAACTTGTATTATCACTAATTCTCCAATAAGGATATTTATTTAAATTATTATTTACTTTTTTTAATTTCTTTAAATTTAAATTTGTTTCATTCGATGATAATGAACCAATTTCTAATTGTTGTTGTTGTTGTATTATTGATTGATCTGATGATTTATTACTTGATGAGTTGATTGATTGTGAATCATGATCATGATCTGATGATCCACCATTTGCATCATTTAAATGTTCATTATTATTTTGATTAGATGAATTAGAATTTGTGCTAATACTTGTTCTAATTGGATCATTTTGTAAATCAATTGCAGGAGCAACATGTAATAAATTACTATCATTACCATTACCATTACCATTTGTAATTGATTGTAAATTATCAAAAGTTTTTAAACTCATTCTAATATCATTTGAAGCATGTCTTGGACGACCTTTAATTCTACTATTATTTCTTTTTAAGGATAAAGAATTTGATATTGATGAACGATGTGATGTTTTAGAAATTGATAATTTTCTATCAATCAAATTAGTTTTTAAATCATTATTAATTGTTCCATTTGTAGTATTTTCTTGATCTGTATCAATAATACTTTCTTGATCATCATTATCATTATTATTTTCTAATTCTTTATCATGATTGATTTTTTCTAATTCTTTATCTTGATTAATTTTTTCTAATTCTTTATCTTGATTTTTTAATAAATTTTTAACATATAATCTTTCTTTTAATGAACCAACAACAATAAATTGTTCATCATCATTTATTAAATATGATGGTTTATGTCTAAAACATTCATAATGACCCGATGAATGAGTACCACGATGACGAATTATTGATTTTAATTTATATTTAATTTTTTTTTTCATGGTTGTTGTTGAATTTAATTTTGATTTTGAGAGAAGTTGAGATATTGCTTCTGTTCCAAAAGAAGGAGTTGAAGTTGATTGATTATTATTTATTATTTCAACTTTATTATCATTAGTTACCTTTTCTTCAGCTTTTTCATTTTTATTAACTTCATTAACATTAATAACTTCATCAACTTCGATTATTGAAGAAATTATTGAATCATCTTTTTGAACTTCATTTCCATTATGAACTTCAATTTCATTATTTTTCAATTCTAATATTTGTTTTTCATTCAATTCAACAATAACTTTTTCATCACTATCATCATCATTATCATTATCATCATCATCAACTTCAAATTCTAAAAATTCTTGAAATTCAATATTACAAGAATTTCTAACAGCATAATTTCCATTAAATATAGATCTTGATAAATGAACAGTTAAAAATCTTGGTAAATTTATTGGTTTATTTAATTTTGAAATTGTACTTGTTATTTTATTAATTTTAATATTTTTTTTAGAATAATGATTTACATAATTTTCTAATTCTGGAGATATATCATTAAATTTATTCGATTTATAAATTTCTCTTAATTCTTTAATATTTTTTAAATCTAATTTTTCATCATTTGTTAATTCATCAATTGATTTTTCTTTTTGGGATGAAGATGAAGAAGATAATTGATCTTCAATATTTAAAATTGATTTAATACGACATTTAATACATCCATAACCTTCAATGAACTCTTCATCTTGATGAATTTTAAATAAATCAATTAAAGAAATTTTTTGTTGTTGTGGTACCATTAATGATAATATTAGAAAACTTGTTGGATTTGGTTTTGATTTATGATTACATTGTAAACAAGTAATTAAAGAAGTTGAAGTTCCTTCAAATGGAAATTTTGGAATTGATATGATTGTTATCAAATCATCTTCATTGGTAGATGTTGATTGTGATAATAATAATTTTTCAATTTTTGAACTGAAATGATTCAAATATTTATAGAATTTGACCCATTCATTATCTAAAGTTGATAAGATCAATTGTAATAATTCATGAGCATCATGTTGTGAACGACTTATTCTTGCATTAAATATTTTTTCTAACTCATTTAAGAATAACCACGGAGATATAGTTCTTGCCGAAGTTGGAGTTGATTGTAAGATATCTACAATTTTCATTAACGCGAGATGTAATGGTAATGAGGGGATTTCCTTAAATTTGGCACTGTGATTATGATTGTCATTTTCTTTTCCATTTTCTTTTCCTTCTGTAATGTCATTCTGATTTTGATTATCATTGTGATTGTCATTTTGAATAGATTTGATTAAACGTGATAGTTTTGCATGGGTATCAATCATTCTTGAAAGATAATCATCAAGACTAGTTAAAGAACTTAAAGCTTGGAGGTTTGAATTTGCAAAGCAATCATTGGCATTATTCAACAAACCAACTACGTATTTATCGGGTCTGTTATTTCGTTTAAACATTTGGCCGTCGGTTGGGGGAGAAAAAGGGTGGAGAATCCAATTCGGGACGGATGGGGCCAAAATGTACCAACAAGCCGAGAAAAGGGCCAAATATAACCAGGTTTTTTGGTTGTTGTTACGGACAACGGAGTCGGCCAGTCTGTGGGGGAGCGTTACTAGGGAAGAAGGGCCGCTGAGGAGGGACACGAGGGGCGGCACAGGCATCAATTGCGGTACTAATTATAATCCTACCAAAATCAAAATCAAAATTATACGGTGGGGCACACCCAAACACCCCCGGACCAAAATATATCACACGATGGTCACGTGCACCGTCCGGCCACTTACATTTGTCTTTTAGTGCACAAGACCATTATAATGGCCACTAATAACTCAGCAAATGAACATGAACCTTTTGTAGAACCTACTCTACGACTTCCCAGAGGAGCCCCTCCTCCAAGACGGCAAGTAGCCTTCAAACCCCCCTCAGGGCCTTCACGGTCTCTACTGGCGCCACAGAGACAACCCCGATTAAGAACTTCTGCTCCGGGAAACCATGCTATTCCTGGGCGTAAGAAAGTCGCTCTGAAACCCGGTCATTCCGCTTTAGACTGGGCTCGATTACGAAGATCTGGTGCTAACTTAACAGGTATCGATCCTTCAAACTTCCCAGTCATCGTAACCTCTTCAATATTGTCAAGGCATAATACAATTACGGATTGTTGGACGGCGTTGGGTGATAAGGTCTACAATATCACTCCATATCTAGATTTCCATCCTGGTGGAATCGATGAACTGATGAGATGTGCTGGGAAAGACGGTACTGATTTATTTATGACGACTCATGGCTGGGTTAATTGGGAAAGAATATTAGATGCTTGTTTAATTGGCTTTTATAAAAGATAATCTTTGCTTTAAATTTGTACTTCAATTAATAAATATTTAATAAATTATACCTAATTACAACTAACTAGTAAATTTTCAACTTTCAACTTTCAACTCTCAACCTCTTAAAATGTCCTTGACATTGTGAATACTTCATCATATATCGAAAATAATTTATTTGTATTGGTTTTTAGTATTGAAAACTTCCAATGATTGGGTAACTCTTTTACTCATTGTTTTTTCTCCCTCTCTAACCCAAACTCTTGGATCGAAATATTTCTTATTTGGTTTGTCTTCTCCTTCTGGATTACCAACCATCTTTAATACATAATCTTTCTTAGTTAAAACGAAATCTCTGATACCTTCCAAGTAAGCATATTGTGTATCAGTATCAATGTTAACTTTAACAACACCAAAGTTAATGGCAGTTTGGAATTCAGAAGCATCTGATCCTGATCCTCCATGGAAAACTAAAAATAATGGTGTATCACTCTTTGATCCAATCTTTTTCTTTGTAAATTCTTGATGATTTCCAAGTAATTCTGGACGTAATTTAACATTACCTGGTTTATAAACACCATGAACATTACCAAAAGCAGCAGCAATTGAAAAGTTTGGTGAAATTGGTGCCAAAGCTTCATAAACACTATAAACAGTTTCTGGTGATGTATATAAAGAATCTGAAGATGCATCTTCATTATTAACACCATCTTCTTCACCTCCAGTAATACCAATTTCCATTTCTAACCATTGATTCATTTTAGCTGCTCTTTCAAAATATTTGGCAGTTGTTGCAATATTATACTCGTCTGGTTCAGCTGATAAATCAATCATATGTGATGAAAATAATGGTTCACCATGTTCTTTATAATATGCTTCATCAGCATCTAATAAACCATCTAACCATGGTAATAATTTCTTTGCACAATGATCAGTATGTAAAATAACTGGGATTCCATAAGCTGGTGCAATTGACCTAATATAATGAGCAGCAGCAATACCTCCATGAATTGAAGCAAATTGATCAGTATTTGATACACCTTTACCTGCAAAATATGCTGCACCACCTTGAGAAACTTGCAATTGAACTGGTGAATTATTATCACGAGCTGCTTCTAAAACTGCAACAACTGTTGATGAAGATGTTACATTAAAAGAAGGAATAGCAAATTTTGCTTCTTGGGCATATTTATATAAATTGTAGACGTCATCACCGACGATAACACCTGTTTTTCTTTTTAAAATTTCAAAGACGGTCATTTTAGTAGAATTGAGTTTGAGCTTGTAAGAGGGAGAAAAAGAATAAGAAGAAGAAGAAGGAAAAGAGAATGCGGAGAATTGTCGATTTATAAGTTCTTATGATTGGAGGTTGCCGATACTTATGATAGGCACGTTTCGGTTTTCCGTAAAACTGTCCGTTCACCGGTGGGGAAAAGTCGGGGAAATAAACGTTTGTTCCGGGTTCTTCCACAACCCCAACCCACAAATTTCTTCATTATAAATCATTATATTTCTTCTAAATACAAAACCACAACTAAATATGAATATGAATATCTAAATAATAACAGCAACTAAATCTCCTGCTTCTATCATATCTCCATTTTTATGTAAAATCTTTATAACTTTACCATCTCTTGGTGATCCAACAACCATTTCCGTCTTCATTGCTTCAACAGCAATGATTCCTTGTCCCTTTGTAACTTTATCATTAACACTGACTAATGATTTCCAAAATCTACCTGAAAATTCAGAATAAATAAATTCAGCACCTTCTTCAAATTGATCCAAAGAAATTGATTCTTCTTCTGTTTGTAACGAACCTTGTAATTCAGAGTTTGATATTTGAATTAATCTATTAAACTCTTCCAATTCAGATCCTTGTCTTTGAACATGTTCAGTAATTGATTTAATATTAGATTCAATCCAATGTAAATATTTTTCATGATCAAATATAGAATCTTGTATATCAATATGAAATTCTCCATTATTTACTTCATTTGACATTACATCTAATTCTTCTTCACTAACTGGATAAAATTCAACTTGATCAAAAACATTCAATAACCATGGTCTATCTTGTTGTCCTAATGTCAATTTATCCCAAATTGGTATAGTTCTACCAACCAATTGATAACCTCCAGGAGATTCCATTGTATAAATACACATATACATTCCACCAATACCAACTGTACCATTTGGTGTAAAAGATCTTGATGGATTATATTTTGTACCAATAAGTCGATGTCTTGGATCTAGTGGAACTGCACATGGAGCACCTAAGAAAACATCACCAAGTCCCAAAACTAAAAATCTTGCAACATAAAGTAATTCTTTAACTTCATTTCTATCCATATTATTAACAGATGCAATAAAATCAACATTATTTGGTAGCCATGGCGCAGTTGATCGAATTGTTTCTTGATAACGTTTAACTGCTTCTAATGTTTTTTTATCTTCAAAACACATTGGTAATTTAATAATTCTTGATGGAACTTTCCATTTTTTATCAAATAATAATTGTTTTTCAAATTTAACTAATGAATCAAGTAAATTTTTTTGTGAAATTTCATTATTATATTGAATTAGAACTGATCTAACACCTTGTGACATTTCAACAATTCCTGGTAATTTTGATGATGTAATTTTTTCTTGTAATCTAAAAACTCGATATGATAAATTTAAATCCATAATATTTTCTCCATATTCAACAAGTATATATCGATCTCCTGCTTGTCTATAAGTAACTAATGGATTTTCAGCACTTGGTTCTTGTGAATATAAAATTGGATTATACTGACTTTCAGGAATTGCAGATTTAATAATACTTGTATTATCAAATTGTTTAATAGCTGCCATTGATTCAATTTCTAAATCTTGTGTCTTTTTCAATTCAATTGCTTTTTCATAAGTAATTGGTACAAATTTAATTAAATCACCAGGTTTCGCTTGACCAATTTTCCACATTTCAGATTCAATTACAACTGCTGCACAAACAAATCCACCTAAAGATGGTCCATCACATGTTAATATAACAGGTTCATCACCAGTAAAATTAATTGCCCCCATTGCATAAACATAATCATGAGCATTTGAAGGATGTAATCCTGCTTCTCCACCATCTGGTCTTGACCATTCAGGTTTTGGTCCAATTAATCGAACACCAAATCTATTTGAGTTATAATGAACTTTCCATTCAGATTCAAAAAATGTTTTAATACTACTTGGTTTGAAAAAATCAGGTGATCCATGTGGACCAGATGTAACAGCAACTGTCCAATTTTTAGAATAAGTTGGTATTAATTTTTTATCAATTGGTTTTGGTTCTGAAATAGGAATTGGTATAGTACATGATTTAATTTCTGGTTGACCAAGAAATAAAACATCACCAAATTTTAGAACACGACCATTAAAACCACCCATAGTACCAAGTGCAAAAGTTGATCTTGATCCTAAATATTCTGGTACATCAATTCCTCCTCTAATTGCAATATAACATCTACAACCAGTTGATAATTTACCAATAACTAATTTTGAACCTTTTTTAATATGAATTGGTTCCCACATATTAACGGATACATCATCAACTTTAATTGGTGCTTCACCACCTGTTACTGATACAATTGAATCAGAATGGAATAAAATTGAAGGACCATTTAAAGTACATTCAATTGCAGGTGCTTTATTATCATTACCAACGATTTTATTAGCAATTCTAAAAGAATAATCATCCATTGGACCAGATGGTGGGACACCATTTCTCCATAGTTTAATACGACCGGGATAATCTTGAACAGTTGTATAAGAACCAGGAACTGTAATTTCAATTGCTTTTGCTGAATATTCATAAGTATCTAAAACTTTTGTAAACATTTGTGCATTATTAAACATGTCTGATTTTGCAATTGATCTTAAATAATCAACATTTGTAACAACACCATAAACAACTGTTTCTTCAAGTGCTTGATTTAATTTCTTTAAAGCATCTGCACGATCTTTACCATGAACTATAATTTTAGCAATAGTTGGATCATATTCAGCAGATATTGTTGTACCTTTTTCAACCCAACCATCAATTCTTGCCCAATCTGGAAATTTAACTTCTGTAATTTGACCAGGTGATGGTAAGAAATCTTTGACAGGATTCTCTGCATAAAGACGAGCTTCCATTGCAGCACCTTTAATTTCTATTTTTTGATTAAAATCTGGTGGCATATCGGCAGCAATATAAAGCATCCATTCAACTAAATCAAGACCAGTTACCATTTCAGTAATTGGATGTTCAACTTGTAATCTTGCATTAACTTCCAAAAAATAAAATTCATCTCTTTTTGAATCATAAATAAATTCAACTGTACCAGCACATTTATAATTCATTGATGAACCTAATTGTTCAGAAGCTTTTCTCATTTTTTGTCTTGTTAATTCTGGTAAATTTGGTGCAGGAGTTTCTTCAATAACTTTTTGATTACGTCTTTGTAATGAACAATCTCTTTCACCTAATGCAATTGCTTTACCATAACCATCACCAAACATTTGAATTTCAACATGTCTTGCATTTTCAACAAATCTTTCCAAAAATACACCACCATCACCAAAATATGATATTCCTTGATGTTTAACAGTTGCAAAAGCAGTAATTAATTCTTTTTCATTATCAACTCTTTGTAAACCAATACCACCACCACCAGCAGTTGATTTAACCATAATTGGATAAGTTAATTTTTTGGCAATTTCAATTGCTTCTTCAATTGTATCAACAAGTCCAGAACCTGGTACTAGTGGTACATTAGCAGCTTCAGCAATTTGTCTAGCAGAATGTTTCAAACCTAATTTACGAATGGCTTCACCAGTTGGGCCAACAAAAACAATACCTTCTTCTAAACATTTATCAGAAAAATCAGCATTTTCAGATAAAAATCCATAACCAGGTATAATTGCATCTGATTTTGTTTGTTTTGCAGCAGAAATGATTTTTGGAATTGAGAGATAAGTTTCTGATGCAGTATTACCATTTAAAGCAATTGAATCATCGGCTAATAAAACATGTTTTGAATATTTATCAACATCTGAATAAACAGCAATTGATTTAATATCTAATTTTTTTAATGTTTTAATTATACGTACTGCAATTTCACCTCTATTAGCAACCAATACAGTTTTAAAAGGTTTCTTTTTAGAATTTAATGGATTCAATGATGCAATATATAATCTCCAACCACCAAATTCTGTAATATCTCTCGTACCTGGTTGTAAATAACCAGCTTCTTCACAAATAAAACCTTTAACATATTGACGGTTTGATAATTCTACATTACCAATACCTAATGGAGCAGGTACCATTGCAATAAATTTACCAAATAAATCTTTTGGAATTGCATAAACTTCAACAGCAATTTTTTTACCATTTTCTAAAACTCTTCTTAAACCAGGTTTTGCAGGTACTGTATTTGGTAAAGCATATAGTCTGTAATTTTCAGAAGTTGTAGTTTTACATAATCTATAAGCATTAACTGCTTCTAATTGCCAATGCAAAGCCATACCAGATAAATGACCACCAACAACAGCTAATTTGATTACATCATTTTCTGAAATTAATGGAATTGTTGGATGTAAACTATCACCATCTGCAACTAAGTTTGATAAATTACCAATTGTTCTTGTTGGAGTTATTTCAGTTAAATATCTTGAAGCTAAATCTAATAAAGCATAATCATTAAATTTATCCGAAATTAAAGTTACACCAAATGGGAAACCATCAGATCTAAAACCAACAGGTATAGCTAAAGCAGATTTATCAGATAAATTAACAAAATTTGTATAAGTACCTTGAATTGAATTTATTTTAATTGGTTCTTTTAAAACAGATTCAATAGTTGGAAATAATGGACAAGTTGGTACTAAAAATCCATCATATGAATCATATTTTTTTGAAACTTCTTTTAAAATAGATTTTCTCAAATATTCATAATCAAAAGCATCAGAAGCTGTAAATTTTTCAGCACTTTTAATAATTTCATAAACTGTTGGATCAAAATCATCTTTTGAATGTGAATTTAGAAATTTTTTAGTTGCTGAATATCTTTCTGCAACCCATGGACCTTCGTATAAACATTTTGCTAATTTAAATAGAATATCAAAATCAATCTCTTCAATTTGAACACCAATTTTTTTAAAATTTAAAATTGTTTCATTAAAAATTGAATCATTATATAAATCACCATACCAATTTGGATTTTTGGGGACTGCAAATTTTGGATTTTTACCAAATTTTCTCAGGGGGTTTGGAGGTAATGGTCTTGAGTATTCATCGTCATCATCTGGATGAGCCATTATACTGAAAACCAATTGAGCATCTTTTAGATTTAAAGCAAAGACGGAGACACAATCAAGAGATTTACACGCAGGAATAACACCTTTACAAGAAAAGGCCCCACAAGTTGGTTTTAAGCCCACAATGTTATTTAAAGATGCAGGGACACGACCTGAGCCAGCAGTATCTGTTCCAAGTGAAAACGGAACAAGCCCTCTTGAAACGGTAGAGCCGGAGCCGGCAGAAGAACCACCTGATACATGTTTTTTGGAAAAAGCATTGGGCGTTATTCCATAAGGAGATCTTGTTCCGACTAAACCTGTGGCAAATTGATCCAAATTTGTTTTCCCGACGACAATGGCACCTGCTTGTTTAAGAAGCTTTACGGTGGTTGCATCTTCTTTTGGTTGATAAATAAATTTTGGACAAGCACCGGTGGTGTCAAAGTCAAAAACATCGATATTGTCTTTTACAGCGCATGGAACACCAAACAACGGGAGCTAAATATATATGTGATGTTAGAAATTATACTTGTTATATACAGTATTAATAATGAACACACCTTTTCTTTGTTTGGTAGAGATTGAAGTGTTTTCCACTGACGTTCCAAATTTTCATTGGAAGCTACTGAGATCCAAGCTGGATCAGATTTTTCGAAGGAAGCTACAAGAGATTTGATGGCATCTAGTGCCTCGTCACTTGTTTTGGCATGTTGGGCCGATTGCCAGTCTGAAATCGTCCATCCAGTGGTTTCCATGTTTGTATGATGAAGCAACTGGGCAGACGAGAGGTTATTTAAAAAAGGTTCTTCCTGCTTATCGACTACCAACGTTGAAATTTAATTTCCTTATCGGCCGCGGGCCGCATGAAGACCAAAAATGAAAAGTGAAGCTATGCACGCCCGGCTGCCCGGCTTTTTTCTCCTGCTGTTAACTAGGGGAAGGCTATTTGCTAACCCGATCCTATCACCGACTACGCTGTTCGGGTGCATCATATGAAAGTGTCATAACTAAAACCCTGGTGGTAGGATCGTTAACCCTCTAGGTCCGCTCCAATGTTAAACATTTATAAGTATCTCATGGCATCCTGATCCTGCTGAGACCACAATTTCAATTTCAATGTTGTAGCATATATTGGCATATTCTTGAAATTAAGTAAATGGAGGATCAAGATGTTCTATCCAATCAATGAAAGAACATATCCGATAAGATTGCATAATACTAATGCAACCAAATTATAGAAATGCTAGTTTTACCCATGATTAGGCATCCTTTAAAGAAGTTTTCATATTATAGGCCAAGGGGTGGAGTAGGTCAAGTAGTGGATAAAAGGCTTTTTTCCAACTCGGCTGTAGACCCACAAACAGAATAAAGGCTTATCAGTCCAACGATCAACAACTTCTTCAAAATTAAATATTAATTATAATGATACTACGGAAAATTATTTACACCCTTAAAGAGTCATATGTTATAATTCTTCGGGTTTTACCAGATCAGATCTCCTTGTTTGCAGCTTGATATTGGAGGGTGCAATTGCAAACTTAATTAAGCTTGTATAGACATGCATCTTTCACATCTCATGAATATAATGGGGAACTCCATGATCATGATTCATGTTATTAAAGTTATATTTATATGAACCTTCCTGAATCTGCTGAATCATACGCATGAATCCACTCTCATAATCATCTGGTTGTTTTGTCCAATAACATAATAAAAATATTAGAGAATTATTTTATATTTGTTTTAAATATATATATATTTTTTTAAATGAAATTTCAATGAATATGCGTAAATTAACAAAAACCTTAAATGTATTTATCTTGGAATTCATTGACGTAATAAATAGTATTTGGGGTTCAGATTTTTGTTATAGTGGAAGACAGAACAAGATTCATGCCATATATTATAACGTTAAGTCTTACATATGTTGAATGTTAACATTTAATAATTGTTGTTATAATAATCAATATAGAGCAATATATTTAGTTATATTTCATTCAATAATAGAAACGAAATTCGAACTAATAGAGTACATGTATAGGGAAATTGTTTGAAAAAGGATGACAGACCTATCTTCATGATCATAACCTGTAATTATATGACTTTAATTGCGTTACAATTGGTGGAAGAGCTGACAATAGTCATGGTTATACTCAGATTTCAGTCATAATTTTTAAGCTTCCGAAAGCGCTTTCGTGAAACTGAAGACGTTGTAGTTATTGGTTTTTTATCTCCAGCACTATAGGGTTAACGTTAGATATTGGACCATAATAATTCAACAGGTGACGAGTTCTATTTTAATCACTACGTCTATTATAATCACTACCCGTAGTCAATTGGCGAAAAATTAAGAATAATATTCATATTGTGTGATTTTAAAACCTCGGGATAATGCTTGAAGATTAAGTTTTAAATAGAATAGTCTCAATTATAACAGCTGTCTCGGAGATCAGATTTTGCTAGTCTGAGATTTAGAAACATCCAGAAAAGAGTCTTCTACTTTTGATTATAATGGAGTTAAATGGTCTCATGATCGATATTAACTTTTAATCCCCATTTTTCTCATCCAATTGTCTAATATAGGTATTTGAAACTTGAAGTTGATACAACTTGAGTCAAATTGAGTATTTATTACTTCTGTTAAATTCCTGCTCGATTCAAACTAGTTGTTACCACAGTTTTATCACTTCCTAATCCTCAACTTTTACCTGAGATTTATTCTTTCAAAATCGTTAAACTTAAGGAAGTAGTATTCAGGATTCCTAGTTGCAATTGTATAAAAGAACAGATGAATCGCAATACATATAGATCTAGAGATTCTTTCAAATAATTCCGGTCCAGCTTCCACTATCACTGTTTCAATCCATTAAATATGAAGATCCTTAAAATATACATTCTCGGCAAATATATTTCGAACCAAAAAGGTCGGTTATATATAAAATTTCGATGATCGTGGAAGATAAAAAAAAGTAGATCCTTTAATTATACTAGACGTTCATAAGTGTATCCAAAACACGTGATGACAAATTTTTCACAATAATTTATCAAAAAAAATAAAGTTAAAGCGGAACAATATATAAGTTTTTATAAATCAATTTATATTTAATTTGAATCTTTTTAATTTAGTTCTTCTTCTTTTACTTATATATCTAAAATTTGAAAAACTAAACAACTAAAGAAATTATTTGAAAAAAACAATATATAATAAACAATATGACTTCAAAAGACGATAAGAGACCTGATTTAGCTACTGATGCCGTTTTAAAGCACTCCATTGAGGTTCCTAAAGATGCTCAAGTAGTTGATGGTATCGATTATTCAAAACCAGAAGCAATAAATAGTCGAGCCATTGATTTAATTGCTGGTATGAAAACAATGGGATTCCAAGCTTCATCCATGTCAAAGGCAGTTGATATTATTAATGAAATGAGAAAATGGAGAGGTAAACATATTGATGAATTAAAAGCAGATGATCCTGATGTTAATATTAAAGGTGAGTTTGATGAAAATGGATATCAAAAAACTACAATATTTATGGGTTATACTTCGAATTTAATTTCATCTGGTGTTAGGAATACTTTAAGATATTTAGTTCAAAATAAAATGGTTTCTGCAATTGTAACAAGTGCTGGTGGAATTGAAGAAGATTTAATTAAATGTTTAGCACCAACTTATATGGGTGAATTTAGTTTACCAGGTGCTAAATTAAGAGATGAAGGTATGAATAGAATTGGTAATTTACTAGTACCAAATGATAATTATTGTAAATTTGAAGAATGGATTGTACCAATTTTGGATAAAATGCTAGAAGAACAGGAAGAGGCAGTTAAAAAGAATGGGGCTGAAGCCTTAGAAAGTTCTTCTGAATTTTGGACTCCATCAAAAGTTATTGATCGTTTAGGAAAAGAGATAAATAATGAAGATTCCGTTTTATATTGGGCACATAAGAATAATATTCCTGTTTTTTGTCCATCTTTAACTGATGGATCAATTGGTGACATGTTATTCTTTCATACATTTAAAGCATCCCCAAAACAATTACGAATTGATATTGTTGCTGATATTAGAAGGATAAATTCTATTTCTTTAGAGGCTGCAAGAGCTGGAATGATCATTTTGGGCGGTGGACTTATAAAACATCATATTGCTAACGCTTGTTTAATGAGAAATGGTGCTGATTATGCTGTTTATATCAATACTGGTCAAGAATTTGACGGTAGTGATGCTGGAGCTAGACCAGATGAGGCTGTTTCATGGGGTAAGATCAAAGTTGATGCTAAGAGCGTTAAAGTATTTTCTGATGTTACATTAATTTGGCCATTAATTGTTGCTGCTACTTTTGCCAGCGGTAATTAAAAAAGTACTATTAGCACCAATGACAATTAATGAGACACAATATTATCAAATATGAAAAGTAAAAAAATGATTTAGTAGATATGATACATATACGTAAAGGAAAATTTAGTACTTTATTACATTTTATTATATAACTTATAGAAGGAAAAGGGATAATGATTCTTGTAGATTTTAATTAAAGAAGACTTTATTAAATATATTATTGTATGAATATATTTATATGCAATATTATCCGTAATTTTTCAGTTTATATAATAATAATTTATATTGTAACGTTCCTGATGTTATCAATTTGATTATGCCCTATCCCTAACTTGAGGTGCCCATCCCTGTACCTTTGGTTTTGCAGTGTTATAAGGGACGTATGCTCCTCTTGTGAATGTCAGATTAGGTTGATGTCGTTCGGGCATTGGGTAAGCACGTACCGGTAGTTCCTCGGCAGTCATTTCAGATGGTGGAACATCCACACCATATCTTAACCATAAAGCCCAACCAGGCTCTATCACGGATGTTTCATAAACGGTATGGATACCTTGATCATATTCTACCCAACGACTCCTCACTATTTTACATGTCTTAGTCTTTGTTGATCTAATTGAATGATATTTATGATATCGTTTCACTGTACTTACAATGAATTTCCTCTGGATTTTCAGTTTCATAAAATTTGTTCCCAAATCCCTAAAAGTTATTAATATAATCTTCTAAGAACGCATTAAGATAAAACCTCATTTTATTCATACATCTTTTCCAATAAATCTAAATTATTAATATTAGTTTTCAGCCTTTTCACCTCGGATTCGTGTAAATCAACTCACCTTCCCGATTTACTATCATTCATAGTAGCTACCTGATAAGCATATCTCTTAATACCAACTCTCCAGGCATTTTGAACCGTACGCCAAAGTGTTGTAGACATTGTTAATTTTTGGTGGTAAAACCGATTTGCTTGGAGGTTATTTCACGGATTCATTACCCGGAGTGATGATTAACTACGTAACGAATTCTTCCAATTCTGATTGGCCTATGTATAAGCTACCCGGATATATAGCTGTATTATTGATACATTTGGGAAAGAATTATTGGCATGATTTGAGAAGGATTATCTGTTGAATTGGGTGGCATGTTTTGGTACTAAAATTCAACTGAATACATCTAACTCAATATATATCGATCAATATATTATTAAAGAAGGAACAATTTCCCTTGATGAACACATGTGGATCATACAAAAAGCATAGAAAAAAATGTAAATAATCAAGCACGCTTTATTTTACAGCAATCGGAAGTAGGCAATTTAACATTAATTTTAGTAGTTTTTGGTGTCATAATTATGTGTTGTAGATAATTTTAAGAATTCAATGATCTTCTTAACCGTATTAGCTTCAAGCTGGGAGCCATTACGAACTTGGAGAACCTCTTTCGAGATTTCATTATTCTCATCCCAAGGTATCTTCCTCGGGTCGATGCCTTAGAATTTTCAAGACGTCCATTTTTCTTCTATAAAATGTTTTTGGAATTTACAATATTTAGATTTATTATACATGTATCGATGATAACAAATTTAAAAATATTAACAAATGAAATTTTTTAATGATTCTAATATTTTAGTTGATGTGTTATTATAAAACATGAAGAGATATTTAACCAACCACCTTTACCTGGAATTCCGATGGTAATGGTAAAAGGAAAATCTTTCAATGACTTTAAATTATAAATTACAATTGCTTAAACTATATCGATATCAGATCTCTTGATTTTATACCTTTAAACTCGGCCCTACGTATACTACTATCTATTAATATGATATAATTATAAAATACACCGAATCAAAAGATGATGGACATAATCCATTTCAAGTTGTTTAATATTAATATTTTACAATTGATAAGTATTTGATATTATGATATCAATATAGTTGATATTAGAGCTTAATTAAGTGTTTAATACTGTTTATTTAAACATCTATATCCGGATATCCCTTTATGACAGGGATAATTAATTTATAAGTTTAATCTCTGATCTTTAATTTTAATAGTGAGTAGAAAATATATTAAATGTAGAAGGTATCATTTATTTATGAAATAACTCGTCAATTTTTTTAACGTGTAACTATAACTAGTTTGCCAAGCAATATTATACTCCAATGAGTCCAATCAAACTTTCGTAACTTCTTTATTTATGTCATTAATTAATACTCTAAGAATTTTAATCATACATAGAAAGTTATTAGAAAGTTATTAGAAACAAGTTATATGCAAATTTATAATTAATTGAGATATCTAATAAAAATATCATAAAATTGTGAAACAGCATTTGTATACTACACATTGTATATAATACCTCTATGTGATCATGAGTCATGACGGTGATCTCGTACAGTAAATTATTGCTGATATTGCAATTGTCTAGTATGTCTACATGATTAAAAAAGCTGATTTCTTTTTTGTTTTTGTTGTTGTTTTTGTTGTTGTTGTTTTGGACCCCTTAACCGCAAGATTAACGTCAAAACTTGAAATTGGTAATAGTCGGACTGCGAATAATTTATAATTATTTGTGTCCAAAGCATACAGCATCAAACAAAATTAAAAATTGCATGTGCTCAAGCTTACAAAACATCGCCTCTCTTTACAACCTTAAATACGGTTTTTTCGTAGGGTAGTTAATTAAATTATTACTTTGATTTAACTTAAAGTTTTTGGGTGAAGGTTCAAGTGTCAATTCCAAGATATAATTGAAACTTTAACGTTCCTAGGTGTTTTTTGGTCCCAGGTCCTTCGATCCCTTTAAATCTCATTATAACCTAGGATTTACCCATGAGTTCTCATATGAAAGCAGACAATAGAAACGACATTCCAATCCTTGTTTAACACAAAATCTATTGTTAATTAAGCTTAGTAATTATGCAATTGCAAATTGTAATCGTGTTAGTCATTACCAGTAGGTGCAAGTAGTACGTTGGTTGTTCTATTGAAAGTCCCCTTATATTTAAAGTCGTGGCGACGCCTTGATCGTCTTATTTGCAAATTTTGCATCAATGGCCATGCTACTACTGCTATAAGTTATATATTACTAGTTCTACAAAATAGGCTACAAAAAGATATTTTTATGACAATTTACAAATATTAAATTATTATTTGCAAGTAGATAAGGAATATCATTTATATAATTATGGATTTATAAATTGTATTAATGTACACAACAGTAGATCTATTGATCTAGAGTATTTTTTTTAATTTGCAAAGCACTTAACTTAACTAATCTTTATAAGTAGCATGACTCAATCGATTGCAACTTGCAATTGTAATATTAATATTGACTTGCAGTCGGATACTTAATATCCAAAAAACACTTTTCATGGATACTGTTAATAGATCTAATTATAATTATATCATGTTAATGAGCTAATGAAATTGGAGAAACAAAATTCGAAGGAATAAAATTTAACACCTTCAAATATTATGATAGCGCTTTTGTATAACTCATGATTATTAATGATTAGAGTAAGAATTAGAACATGTATTGAAACCTGGATAGCTATGACCAGATCCAGATTAACTAGAATTGTGAAATTTATAATGAAACTCAAACGACAAGGAGTATTTCAAACTTCGAGCTCCCAAATTTAGTTCACACAGTTTATTTCTTACTACATAATATGGTCATATGCTTTATCCTTAAAAACAACTAAACAGGTGGTACTGGTAGAAATCAGTTTTTCGTCTAGATAATACCTGTGTTGGAGAATAGCAGCTTTTGTAATGAGTTTTCCATAATATTCACTATCTTGTGTTGTGTTTGTAGTTCAAGACATTCAGGTAGAACATGTTGGATATGGATCGTCCCAAAGCTACAGCGTGAGGATTCTTCTCCCTGTTATCTTATATGAGACTGCTTAGTGTTGGCATGGCTAACTTGACACCTGTTAAGTTTTTCAATTTTATACCTTCCATATTTTTGTTGTATAGCAATAATGACTATCCATAGTTAATTAAACCTACCTGATACAAAAATCTTGCACGTGAACAGCGTCAAATAGATGAAACTTATAACCACTGTTTTTAAAATTTGATTAAGGGAGGTTACACATAGATCTAGTACCATAAAAATGAATTTTTTAACTCGCGCCAGATTACAAATTACTAGTGTTTTGCAATTGAGGTATAAACAAAATTTGAAGCCTAGAATATGTTGTTATTGTTCGGAATCAGTACTCTATGTGGCAATTATTCAAACAAAATATAAGTATAATAGACTGTAATATTTCAATTGAAATTATTATTCAAGAACCGGGTCAATTGCATTATAAAATAGAGTTGCAACTATACGAATACTAAAGATATCATACGTGGTATTTTGAAGCTTAACATAAGAGATCTAAATCCCACTAGCATATGTTCGGAGATTTGGTACGGATTGAGGAATAGAATATTCGAAACATTCTTTCAAATTAGCTTAGGTTCTTAGCTATTCTATACGTATAATCTATCTTCTCATCTTTGAGAAGGAAGCTTCGGGTAGCTATGTGGCTTTAAAGACACATTCGAGTTCATCTTGCGATTGACTTTGATTTCTTAAAATTGGTGGCCAAGAGAACGTACTATAGGCGACTTTTAGCTATAAGTTATTTATAAGAAAAACTTAAAACATACATTGATTATGATACATTCATGGGGTTTTGTCTCATACATTTGGACTAAATTCAAGCCACAGCTGATTCTTAGAAGTTGGAATTTGTCATGACATGTTTTTAAACATTAACTAAATATTACCTACCATTAAAATTTCTTTTGATTAAT
The DNA here is from genome assembly GCA_001600815.1 of Alloascoidea hylecoeti. Classification (NCBI taxonomy): domain Eukaryota; kingdom Fungi; phylum Ascomycota; class Alloascoideomycetes; order Alloascoideales; family Alloascoideaceae; genus Alloascoidea; species Alloascoidea hylecoeti. The sequence continues at coordinate 4,747 of BCKZ01000027.1, read as the reverse complement.
GAAAATATATACATCAGTCCCAAATGTATTTAGTCTACAATCTTGTACAAACTCACATCCTGAAAGGTATAAATAAGATTTATCAATATTCTATCCAATATTTATTACGTATATGTATAGTATCGGGGGGTTATACCACACGCTTGTGAATATGGTTATATAAGTTATATATTACATTGTCAAAACTTTAAGTACAATCACATTTTAGCTTTTTTGGCTTAAATTTATTCCCCTAAAATTTCTGCCCATATGAATCAAGATTTAATATTCCAATCCGACAGAAAAGTCTCTGACCTCTCTAATATAATTAAAAGTGCAAGCCCTATATTTCCTATTGACTGTAAGATAGTTTGTAATTGTCGTGAGCTAAATAACAAGATATATCATGAACCTCATAATATATTTCTAGCAAGCTTACAATTAAAATTAAGATTATATCTATTTGAGCGACAGTTCATTGCAAGAGAAATAGCTTTCCATCTGTGTGTTAATCGACATTTTTTGTTACTAGAGAGTTTATGATAAAGCTAAAGGTTATATATAACATATATCGAAAGTATTATCCATATATAGTATGCCAATATCTTTAGTTTATAAAAATTTTGATAGAAAAGAGTGCAAATTAAGGAAGATCATGTCTTTTTATGTATGTGGCATAAATTTTTATATACCACAGTCATTATATTCTAATACAATGGATACCAGCGTTAACAAAACATACTCTTTACCATACCACAAAAATGTAGAAGCCATATATGCATACAATTGCAAAGTTTATCCAGTGTCTAATTTCCCATGCAATATCAAGAAGTATCACACAAGATAATTATGATATCTAGCATGTTCCATTTGAACGTCCTAAACAACACCCACAACGAAAATATCACAGAAACCTTGTTGAAGAAACTGCTATTTACCAACACCAGATTGATCAGGATAGCACAGTATTCAGAGATGGTCTTGCTCAAATTTTGATTAACACCGATTTTTAGGGTGGCGTCCCTCAAGGACAGCCCCTATAATTGATAGCACGTGGTTCACACAAATGAACGTTTTTTTTTTCACAAACCTTAATCTTTCTTTTTTTACCAATAACAAAAAAATTCAGTTCTTCTTACGGGAGGCTAAATGGGATAAAGTGCATTAAGGTTCCTGTGAATATATAGCATTATATACGTTGAGATTAGTCCCCAGCTAAGGATAAATAGTTTTGGACTTGTGTTAATTATATCATCCATCTGTTTAATTACCCAGCTACAGGTTTAATTCATATTATTATAGCCATGACATAATATTATGTAATAATCCTTAATTATAAGCATTACTAATCTTTTTATGATATACAGTGAATCGGTGATAGAATTTAGAATATATATATAGGTTACCATTCGCCACTCAATTGCAAATGCCTATAGTACTATATATATACTAAGTAAAAGAGAATAATTTTATCAAGATAAAACATAAAACGTTAACATTGTATGTAAATATATTGAAATTTGAGTTTTTGGCAAACAACTGAATCAAGAGAATTCCCTTCAAATACATTTCTTGTACAAATATTAGTAGATCTTAAAAAGAGTGAGTCTATTCCAAACATCATGATTCGTTTATCCATTATTACATTCCTTCGAAAGGAATTTGATATATTAATCATGTTGTTCCATAAGCAACAATATCCTGTACAGTTTGGGCGCTCAATATCCTATCATCCAGAAAAGTGGACAGAAGTAAAAAGATTATTGACCATGCTTATACATACAATAAAATTGGAGAATTCGCAGAAAGAGGGAATTTTTCCTACCCCTTCGACAAAATTATACAAAGTCAATTAAGTAACTGTTAATCAAAGACCCTATGTATTACAGAATATGAATTCGGAGGCCTCTAATATTCTCTAAATTATTGTTAGAAAGAAAAATCAATGATGAACATGACGTTAACGTAAATATATAAATATACCATGATCATGTTGTCATGGTCTACATATTTGGGAATTAGGACTATATGATATATATTCCTTTACAAGTACTATAACTACGCAAAATACTATTGATAGCTCATATTATCTATATCCATTAATCAACCTTATTCGACTAGTGGCATGTCTTTTAATTTTATTTATATATCATAATATATTTTAAAGATCAGGATATTATTGGCACTCTAGAGCTGTACCTATTACCTATATAGGTAAATATTGACGTGCAAATGGGATGTAATTGAATTCTTGGAGGATACAGTTAATAGTGTGCTTTATAGTTAGCGGTTGTAAATTTGTAATTGCAAGTAAGCTGATTCAGTGTGAGATAATATGCTTGTTTAGAGTTTGATGGGTTAAAAATTTTGAATTTTGAAGTTTGAATTTTGAATTTTGAATTTTGAAGTTTGAATTTTGAATTTTGAACTTTGAACTTTGAATTTTGAAGTTTTTAATTTTTAATTTTTAATTTTTAATTTAATTTTTAATTTAATTTTTAATTTAATTTACATAATTAATACAACTATAGCTGCGGAGACTGGCATGACTATTTATTTACAGCAGCTTATCAATTAATATAAAATAGCTATAGATTATTGTGAGAGTTGCAGTCATTTAATAACGCAGATATAATTGTAATATTGTAACTGCAATTGATCTAAATTCAAATGTGATTATTTGAATATTTGAAAATTTGAATTTTATCTTGTGAGAATACAACTAGAACCACGTAAGAGGCGGTAAATATTTCCTTATATGCAATAAATCATTACTTGCTCATATGTGTGCTCATGATCACACCCTTTGAAATATGTGGGGAACTATATCATATTAAAAATATGAATAAAATGCGAGTTTTATGCGACATATAACGTATAGGTTACATCTTTGTCGCAGCAAGCATTGCCATTTTTAATTATTCTTTTCTGAATCCCTGTTCTCCATATTAATAATGAACGTTCCCTAATTATTCTTCCTACATCGGCAGTAAATCTCTATAGCTCAATCCTTTTCTAAACATGCCATAATTAAGTTTTCAAATTTAGATCGAGCTTACAAGTTTATAATTAAAAAGCATTAGAACAATTTGAACACTCTTGAGATATACTATATAAAATATAGAAGTAGCATTATGCTTATAATTATTAGGCTATGATATTACCTATAAATTTGCGTTTAGTAAGTTAAAGTTTTAAATCCGAGTTCGATAAACATATGAAAATTCTAAAGGTCGCGACAAAAGTAAATATTATAAATATGTAATATGCCTGTGACCATAATTAGGTTCTTCTTTTGTTGTGATGAGTTGTATCTGTTACTTATGTCAATTAACTATAAACTTTTCGAGGGGTATGGGATACATTTCTAAATTTGTAGCTAGGAGGGTTTGTATAGAATACATCCATTTCTAAATTTATAGCTATGACGTTGTAATGTAATATCTATAGCTAGGTAGATATTAAATTGAAAACACAACCATTTTCCTTAATATATTTGATCCTGTATTTTTATTTTAGTTTTATATTAGGTTGTTACATAACCATTCACTGTGGACCAATTCCATAAAATCAAATAGCCCAGCGTCTAAGAATTCATTATAACCTATGTTATCTTACATAAATATCTCAGTATACTCATTCACAAGATTATTGTTAAAATAAGATAAAAGTGATGTGTTTATAATTATAGATGAGGCTCAAAATATAGTACGCTAACATATTACAGCAGATATAATAGTTCCATAAATTTAGTCTTTAGGTGAATTGTAATTTAGAGAGCTATTCTTATAATCAAATTATTCACATTCATAACATTGTCAGTCAAACGGGTCCTCAAAAGAGCGCCGCTAATAATATATTTGATTAACTTGGGTTGAATTTAATTTCAAGGGATCCAATAATACATTTGATTCCAATATAATCAAACATTTAGGTTAATTCTTTATTTAAAGTGGAGAATTAATTAGCTGAGTAATGTAAAAAATATCCATTGTGAATACTATCTTAAAACTATATTTAGATCCCACTATAAATATTATCTTTCGAAATAATTATAGAATATATAATTAAGATAGTAACATTAATATACGTTTAATATATAGTATACAATCATGAATTCAAGATAGTTAGGTATCTTATAATAGCTTGGTAGCAAGAAATAGCTTATATATATTTTGTAAGTTATATATATTACGTTCCAACCGCGAGTTTATATGCGTAAGAAACACAATAACTAAAACCTATTTTAAAATTTAACAAATGTACTTATTACCTATATAAAAGGTACTCATCCTAGGTGAGACACAGGGGAATCTGAGGATTATTTTCCTAAAGATTGTATAAGCATTTGGCGTCGTTCAACAGATGGGTTAAAGTCGTAAAGATAGAGGCATGTTCTCCGAATTTTTCACCATTTCTACGACTTCATCAATGTTAAGAATAGGTACATTATTTTAATTCCCTTTCATACATGTATTAACTCTAAAAATTGGTTCATTCAAGTTTTCCAGTGGATTTACTGCTTTGCGTGGGTTTGACATCTACGAAAGTAGCTCCAATAGAACTCTAATTTATGTAGCAGCTGAGCAGCCTTCTAATTAGAAACCGAATACTCTTCGATATAATCGGCCAACCACTTCATATTTTATTTATCAGTCTTTTTATTGAGTCATTTTTGTGTAGTAGAAGTATTTTCATTTGGTTTAACTGTGTTTTTTCTATCATTGTACTTCTGCAAGACTTCTTCTGGATTGACTGGTGATATTCC